>CM052899.1:106650456-106729412 GCA_028534135.1 Potos flavus
CCTCCCCCCGTGTTTGAGAAATGAAGCAGTGTTTTGCAGAGCAATGCATTCTTTTCCATATGCTCATATCTATCTTCTTCATGTTGGCAAAAGATCATTGAATTCTGTTTTCAAACATCTGAACTCTTACTCTTGCTGTAGTGACTGCCAGGTCCTGCCACAGAGTCAGAGGAGCTGGAAGGAGCCCTGGGAAGCAGCCTGCTGAGCAAATGGCTAATTAATGTAATGCACTTTAAAAAGTATCCATAATTAAAAGCTTTATTGGAGAGCAAGATGAAATCATTCACAGAAGTTTGGCTCCATGTTCCCCAGCAGGCATGGTTTCTTAAAAACAGTCTCTTAAAGTAATCATTAATGGTCTGTAATGTAAATGTTGAATTTCATAATGACATGTTTTTTCTTATTATCTTGAAAAGTCTGTTTCTGAAGCTAAGAGAAATAGCCTTTGTTTGATGTTTTCATGTTTCTAAAATGAACTCATTGAAATTGTTATTTGGAGCATAAAGTGAAATTTTAGTCAGGGCTGCCAGGTGTGGTTAAGCATGCTGTGAACTGCACAACTCCAGGGAGCATTATTTCCATAGGAGACAATGTGACTGTGCCTTCTGGAGTTGTGCAATGCAGCAGACCTGCTCGGAGCATTATTTTTATTGTCCATCTATGGCTCATCCTTCACATCAGCTTTCCTCTGTACACATCAGGCTTTTCTTCCCTAGTGCCTTTGGGAAGACATCCAGGTTCAGACTTAGGCTGTACTGATTTTTAACCTGAAAAGGATTAACAAAATCAAAGAATCTCTTCTCCACTAGTCTGTGGATTCCCCAATGGTAGAATTACTTTTATATTGCTCATGTTTAAATACATAAGCAGTGAATGGATAATGAAAATAACCTCTTGGTAGTAATTTATTCCTTGGGTTCAAAGAATGCTGAGAGAAGCTGAGCGTAAAATTTTGGATATTCTCACAGACGACAAATGTGCCAAACTCTTGGAAGCACTATAGGAACTTTCAAACTTGAAAAATCAAGTGTAATTGTTACATATCCAGAGTGCCACTTGTGGAAGGTACTAAAAGATTAATATGGTTTGATTACCTTTGAGGTATTTTTCTGGTAAATACCGCAAGTAGGATTATTAATTCAGAAGACAAATATTTGAGTGTATGAAACATCTTTTTATATGACTTTGGAAGCAAATGGTGATCTCTATTTTAGAAGAAATTATTTCTTTTTATAATTTAAGAAGATGTTTTGCATTATAAAATAACCCAAATCTAACATTTTTCCCAAGAACTCTGTTGGGAAATATAGATGATAAGATTTTGCTGGTGACAAGGCAGTGAAATTGTTTTTATTGTTAAGCCATTTTTAAATAACTTAAATGCAGAACTGCTAATAGCAAAAGCTGGAGACAAAACTATCTCTAAGGACTACAGTGTACAGTGTACAGTGTACGTGTGTGTGTGTAATTCATATATTCAATATAATTTATATATATATACATGCATATATACACACCTATATATACATGCATATATGCACAAACACACACACAAAATCTATTTATTTATTTATTTATTTATTTTTAAGATTTTATTTATTTATTTGAGAGAGAGCATGAGCACAAGCAGGAGGAGGGGCAGAGGGGGAGGGACAAGCAGACTCTATGCTGAGCACAGAGCCTGATACAGAATCAATCCCAGGACCCTGAGATCATGACCTGAGCCAAGTTAGACGCTTAACTGACTGAGCCACCCAGGCACTCTACACACACAATTTATATATAATTTATATATACAGAGTGCATAGACCTTGGGCCCATAGATCCACATTAAATGTTTTCCTCTGTGCTCCATTAGTGTACTGTCTGTACCCTTTTAAAGTATTTATGCTGCCTTATAACTGTTCATTCAGTTGTGTTCATCTCAAGATTGTAAGTATAATGAGCGAAGGAGTTAATAACACCTGGAGTGAGACTCCCTGGACTCAAATCTTGGCCCTATCATTTATAAGCTCTAAAACCTTGAGCAAACTATTTAATGTGACTTTGTCTCAGTTTCTTCACCTGTAAATTGGGTTTGGGTAATTGTGGTGTCTATGTCATAATTTTACAATGAGAAATAATTTTTAAATGTAAAACACAAAGAAAACACTTGACATATACTAAGTTCTTAATATATATTAATATGGTATATTCCCAGTATACAGTAGAACATTTTGTTCTCCTTGCAGAATTCAATAATCATGTGCTGAATTAATCATATTTTTTGTAATAAAATAAATGCCTAAGACTAAGTAGCATTAGAAAAAATATTAAATAAAAAATCCAAAAAAACCCACTTTATTATTGCCCTCAATAAATTTAGAATGCCACTGGAGAAGAATCTACTTATAAATTGTTTTACAAACAAATAAGGCAAGAGGTGATCAGATGGCCACACTGACAGAGCAGCATAGTTCAGAAGAAGTCCACATAGAGACTGGAATGGTCTGCAAGAGCATTGTTGGAAAGATAAGATTCAAACTACACCGTGATAGTTGAAATGTTACTAAGTACACACAAAAGGGCTCCTTCCACACAACGGCTCAGTTGGAATAATGTTGTAGGTAGAGTGAGTGTGAGTCATTCTGTGGTCAAAGAGGTCACTGGTGTCACTGTTAGGCAGTCATATTGATAATTATAACTTAAAAATGGCTCTTTTTTTAAAATTCAGTGAATGCTTTAAATTCCTAACTACTATATTTTGTCCTCAATTTAGGAAATGTACATTAGAACGAAAGTAAGGAAGAGAACAAATGAATATAACTTTATGAAAGCCTGTTTTGCTGATTTCTTTTTCCTCTTTCTCTCCTAAGAAAATAGATCAATGATAAGCAGTTTTCTATAACTCTGCTAGACAACAACCTTTTCAAAAAGTTAACTATAACTTTTGTAGTTTTTCTTTGTACATTTGTCTTTATACTAAATAGGAACGCCAAATCACTGATGTCTTTTTGTTTATTATATTCATCTCTATCTTTCAAGGCTATGATGTTCATAATAATTCTCAGTCCAGAGTCTAGAGAAATTTGGTGTTGGATTTTGAGATATCTGCCCAACATCACTTAAAATAGGTTCATAGTTTCGAGGTCATTTTAATATGTCAGTAACTGTCTGAAAAATGCCTGTTTTCCATTCAATTTTAACAAACTAACAGAAATTAATCAATTGGCAAACATAGTAAGAGAAGATAAAAAGCATGGCAAGTGAGAACTAACAAACTAACAAGAACTAAAATGTGCACAGACTCTGAACTGAGTGAGAACTTGGTATATTTGAAAAACAGGAAAACAGAGAGTGAAATGTAGAGAGGTATGAAGGAGAGAATGGTAGCATCAAATCAGAAAGGATGATATAGAGCATGCCAAGATATTGTTGTTTCATTCCACTCCAATGAGATACAGTTAGAAGGTTTTAAGCAAGGTCTAATTCAAGTTAAAAAAAAAAAAAGTTGCACTGGCTGCTGTGTGCACAATTAGTTTAAGGAAAGTGAAAATAGAAATGCTGGGATCAGTTAGACAGTAGTTCTGCTAGGTAAGAACTAATGACGACTTGACTTACCGTGATGGCAGTTAAGTTGGAGATAAGTAGATGGATTTAAAATATATTTGGAGCTATAATTTGCACTGTTTGATTAGGAATGGGGGGTAAAGAATAGAGGAATCAGGATAAGTTTCATGTTTGTGGTTTGAGAAGTGTTGTTAATTGTGGTGCTATTTGCTGACTTGGAGAAGTCTAGGGAAGGCAAAAGTTTGAGAAAAAAATAGAATTGAGAGCAGAGTCAAGAGTTCTTTTTTTTTTTTTAAGATTTATTTATTTATTTGAGAGAGAGAGAGAGCATGGGGGTGGGGAGAATCTCAAGCAGATTCTGTGCTGAGAGTAGAGCCTGATGCAGGGCTCGATCTCATGACCCTGAGATTACAACCTGAGCTGAAACCAAGAGCTTAACCTTAACTTAACCAACTATGCCACCCAGGCACCCCCAGAGTCAAGAGTTCTTCTAAGGGCATATTATATTTGGGATTCCCAGTTGAAACACTGATAGGCTATGAAAAGAAGCTATTTGAATATATGAGTTTAAAACCAAATATGAGTAAGTTTGGTTTTAAAATGTAAATTTGGGAAATATAAGCACATAAATTACATTTAATCCTGTTGAAGTATTTGGGAACACTATAGGGACAGAGTAGTTACAGAATAAAATCCCTGACTGAGCTCTAAGTAATTCAAACATTTAGCACAGGCAGAGGCAGGAAGAAACTAGGATAGTCCTCATCACAGAAGCCAAAATAAGAGCATATGTAAAGATGGAGAAAGTGGTCAAAAGCATAAGGATAAAAATGTGTTCTTTAGATTTTACAGCATGTATTATCACTGGGAACTTGGATAAGACTTGTTTCACTCGAGTGACAGAGACAGAGCAAAACAGAAGTTGGTTAAAAGAATATCAGAAGAGAAGTCAAGAGAGTGTCAGCAAATTTGGCTAAAGAAGGAAGTATATTTAGGACAGTAGTTACCATTTCATGTTTTCCATGACATGCTCCATTAATCTTATTTTGCTTAGGATTTTCAATGTTTACTTATTACAACCAATGCAGGGAATTGGATATCTAGCTTTGCTTTTTAATGATGAGTTTCTTTATATTTTAACGGTTTTTCTTAGGAAAGAATAATATAAATAAGCCATTGAAGTGCAAATTAGTAATACCTACAACAGCTCACCTTGAGATTAGATTTTAATTGACTAAACTAGATGAATTCTTAACACCAATTGCAAGTGTAAGATCCTATGGTAGTTGAAGTTGAGCCCAGATTTCAATTGCACAGAACCCTGATTTCAATTTGACTGCCATTTTCTATTTGAAACTCTATCTGCTGGATGCATTTTGAAAACTTATACCCTTTCCCCTAGTTACCTGGTGGTGCACTAAATGAGTATATCTATGTGACCCCACAATGTCAGAGAAGGAAATTTAGCCTCTTGCATAATTTGTCAGTCAACTATTCACAATCTTACCTGCTCTCAGAATTATCTTTATTAAATTATTCTCTCAAAATTCCTGTAATTTTCACCTAACAAATGCTATTTAAAACCTATTTTGGTCAGTCTCTACAACACACACACACACACACACACACACACACACACACACACACGAGTAGGTTCCTTAAAGTAACCGATAAAAAAATTAAAACTTAACACATTGGAATTTTCTGTCAGAGCCACAATTCACTGTTGAATCTTTGAAGAAGAAAACTATAATCCTCTATAATAAAATACAGTGTTCTTTTTTTTTTTTCTTTTTTTTTTTTTAAAGATTTTATTTATTTATTTGACAGAGAGATCACAAGTAGACAGAGAGGCAGGCAGAGAGAGAGGGGGAAGCAGGCTCCCCACTGAGCGGAGAGCCCGATGCGGGGCTCGATCCTAGGACCCTGAGACCATGACCTGAGCCGAAGGCAGAGGCTTTAACCCACTGAGCTGCCCAGGCGCCCCAAAATACAGTGTTCTTAGATATTCTGCTAAATTACGTATTAACAGAAATTTCCAACTATACCAGGACTAACTGCCCATGCATGAAGTAAACTGGAGGATTTGGAATTTATTTGCATTACATTCCACTCTTAAAGCTGCTGCTATATTTTAAACAGAGGCTTGTTTTTGTTTTTCTTACTAATGGCATTAAGCTGATATTCTCATTATTCAGTGATGGCGGAACTGTTCTTTGCTGTGGTCAAAAAAAAGCCCAGCAGGTATAAGCTATGCTAAGGGTTTGCATATGAGGCCAGGGGCTCTCAGCACAAAACAGATTTGTCACAGGGTCAGAGTCACAGATGTCAACTTGAATTCCAATAGAGATTTTTAACAGTAGGTCAGATATTTTAGCTGAGTCTCAATTATACGCAATTTTTCTTTATGACCTATGTTCCTTATCTTTGTTATTTCTCTACTATCTTTCTATGTTCCGTACTTCAGTCTTCAAGTGAAAAGCCAATAAGTAAATTTGGATATGAAATTCAACTCAGAAAATAATTGTTCAACAAATTTTCTAATTACTTTAGGCTTACAACTGTTCTAAGAATTACCTGTCTAGATCTCTTCTGTCTGGAAGGTGAATTTTGCCTGTATTCTAACCAATATTCCTTTACGTAAGCTTTCAATCCAACAGACACTCCATATAGGCATAAAACAACTAGGAAATAATGAAAATTGAGTTTGTTATATTTCTTCACTTGGCTATGGCTCAAATTTTAATAGGCTTTCTCTCATTTTCTTTGGATCTTTGATATATTACAAGTTTATCTTCCTAACTGCATTACTGATTTTATAATTTAGAAAATAACAGGTCAGAAATTCTCTAAGTTGTGAAATATATATGTACTATAAAGTAGAGCAATCGTTCATTCTGAGGGGCTGATGCATTCATAAGGACTAGTCAGGAGCAGAGGTTCACACTTAGTGCCAAAGGGAAAGCTGATTTAATTTCCTCCATTAAAAAATTGTTGTTCCACTGTGTAGGATAATTGAATACATTAGAGATTATAGAAAATGGCATTTTCACCTCAGAGTCACCCATTGAAACCTGAAGCAAAGTGAGAGTGATTAGAAGTAAATACCATAAGATAACAGTACATAAATTTTTAGTGGATCATCATGAAGACCACAAATTTCACTTCCCAGTATTTTGTTTTGCTTACTTATTGCTTATTTTCTTTGCTAATGTTTTCATATCATTTGTATCATCAAAACCCCAGGCACTTTTGAGAGAAAAAAATCAGTGCTAAAATAACATTATATAACTTTTAAAATATATACAATATGTTTAGATAGTATGACAACTGTAGCTTCTATTTCAACTGGGAAAATATTACAATTTGTTAGATGCAATAAACAAATAATGAGCACCACAACCAATTTCAGTTCTATATCTTCTTCATAAGTTTCTGTATTTAGAAAGAACATTATTTTATTTTAGGATACTGTCCTACACAAAAATGTGCATTAAAATTATACAAGTTATTACTGCAAAAAACCAAATAACTATATTTTCACTCTTGAACATATTATAGGATTTGCAATAGCATCCTTACCAATGTCAGACTTTCAATATTTCTTAGGTTGGTTGTAAACCAATTTTTGATAGTCTTACCACAATTATTTTCAGGTCTTGCTTATACTGGCCATGCTTAATTTCCGTAACAGCATTTCTGAATTTAACATTTGCCAACAGTCAGTAAGTAGGACATTTACTGTCACACTTGACTTGCCTTGTGTCAAGTACTATTGGAGTCGCTGCAGACATATTTGGTATCTGGGTAAGTGGAAGTTAATTTGGGGATATATTTACTTTAGACTTAGTTGAATATATTTTTTATTTATAAATAGTCTCTATAGAAAATGATATTACAAATTAGTGTCATAGGAAGAGGTGATCAAAGACTATACAGCCAAAAAAATTAGTATATAGTTAAGTTATTGCTATCCATTCCAATGTAGGAATGGTTCCAGAAATATCCTACTGCCTAAAGATGCTGGCCCAGAGGTTTTACCACAGTAATGTGAATGTATCCTATAGCATCAAGCACTGAAAGTATGAAGATATGAAGAAGAATCAGATGTATAAAGGCATGAGCTAGAATTAGGTCTATGGAAAATTATTCCAATCATTAAATGTATAAAAAAATGATAAGATAATTTTATTTTCATTGACAATAGAGAGTTTTCTCCTGCAAAAATATACTCCATAACACACTGCTTACTGTCATAAACATATCATGCATATGTTTTTCTTTTTTGAAAGAATTACATTATTTTGAATTTATCAAAATTCTAGAAACAAAAATCAGTACCAGTACTAAAAGATTTCATACTTTGTACTTCTCATCTATAATTTTACTCAACAAAAGTAAAGAAAGCTTAAATGATCTTTCCATTATTGACAGAAAATTATATTTCAAAATTGTTTATAAAAAATAAATTTTAGAGTAATATGCAAAAAAAACTAGAGAAAATATACTTCATGAGATGTTAAATGGCTAAGTCATAGACATTTTTTCATAGATGTCACGATATTCTTTTATTTCTCAACTTTATTTAGATTGGAATTTGTTGTAGTTTCTTTTCTTTCTTTAAATACATATTCATTTTGGTATTTTATTTTATATTTGTGTTTGTTCTTTGTTTTTTAAAGAGGGTCCTCTGGTTTCACAATTTCCTCAATGCTCCCAACAGGGCTACAGACTGGGTAAGAGCTTCCAGAGAGCAGTGTGGCAATATTTAGCCATATTAAATGTAGGCCTGTTCTGTGACTGGGCAGTTCTGATCCTGAGTGTATCTATCCACAGAAATGGTTGTCTATGATAGGAATGATAAATGGAAATGAATAAAGGTTTAAAACAAAAGAGATAGCTTGTGGTAATTTCCCAGGAACTGATAATTGGTATTTTTCCAGGACTTGAGAAGCACGTCTGATTCACATCTCTTCACCTAATGTCAGGGGGGTAAAAAAAGATTGACTAATTTTCACAGAAGAACCGTTTATAGGTTGCATGTGTACTATAAAGTGTGGTGCAAGTATATATATACAGAAATAATTATTGCCTATGTCTCTTTTTGTAGAAAATTACATATTTCATGAATGATAATGATGAAATAAAATCAAAACATACTGAAAAATACACAATTAAAGGAATACATGTGGTTCTTCTTCCTCTCTGCCTTAAATTCTTATCTTTCCCATGACCGACATTTAATTTTTTTCCTCACCATTTTTTCTCACTTTTTGCTTGATTTCATTCCTGCTATAGAATTCACTAACACTAGTAGTTTGAATTTCCAGTTAAATAAACAACTAACTGTTTACCAAAGATAATTCTATCAGCTCAAACTCAATATGTACATATCTGAACTTCATATATTTTTTTTTTGCAAAAATTTATCCTCAGCCTGGATATTGAGATCAGCATTATTTGCTAAGAAATTGAGGAACTACCTTAGAGTCCTCTGTCAATCATGAGCCAAATCCCATTCCCTTTACACCTTAATACCTCTCATCTGGTTCCATCTTCATCTTTTGATGAACATCTTGCATTAGTTTCCTTTCTTTTTCCCTCGTCTCTATTATTTCTATGCTTAATAGTGACAAATATCCTTTCAAATACAAAAATCCAGTTGCAAAGTACATATAATTTTATTATTTGGCCATAGTCTTCATTTGCAACATAATCGTTTATCCCTATAACCATATTTTTAAAAAGTAATATGTATTTAGAATTATTATTTCTAAATCTGGATTTTTTTCTCTTCTAAATTTATTTACACATGCTGTTCTCTATACCCTTTACTGTCTCATGCTTCTAAAACAAAGATCTCTTGCTCCTCCATCATTCCTTGATCTCATTTTTGGGCAGAATTAATTATGTTACTTGCCCCAGTATACTCCATCTTGTTCATATAATCTCATATTACTGGCAACGGTTACATTTCTTCATCTTTTATTACTGCTGGTGGAGTGTAATGCTTTGAGGGCATAAATTTGTCTTATCCATATTTTATCTGTACTTAGCACAATGTCTGATGCTAAATGTCTGATGCTACTCAATAAATGTGTATCACACACATTTATGCATTAATGAACAAGCAAAACAACTCCAAATTCTTTAAATAGCAGAATAGATAAATTAGTGTAATTTCATGTAAAGAAATGCTGTTCAGCAATTAAAATAATCATACAAATATAATTTTGAGCAAAAATTCCATACACAAAAAAGAATATAGTATATAATTCCATTTATGTCATTGAGGAGGAAAAATTTTTTTTACTCTCTTAGGTTCAGTTCCTGGGGGCCTGGGAATTAAACTGATGAAAGACAGATCAACAGAAGGAAGGATTATTCATATGCATACAGGATCCAATAAAAGAGGTAGCTAGTTGGATAAATAGTTGGAGTTTATATACCTAACAGTAGGGAAAAGGGAGAGGGAGACAAATCTATGTGAAGAACGAAGAGGTTTCTTTAGGAAAGACACATAGATTTTAGGAGAACTAATGGGAGATAAAATTTGTGATAATGTTTGTTTATACAGGTACAAGTGTCTTTTGGTCTTCATGGCTGTGTTAACTTCCCAGGAGAGGGAATTTATGTTAATGTCATTTCTCAGAAGTTGCTGCTTTTACTCCGATAAGAGAAACACCAAGATGGCTTCTTTCTGTATCTGTTAGATCTGAAATGTCTTAGCTTAAAATAATATTCATCCCAACTCTGAGGTTCCAAGTGAGTCCTCACAATATCAAGTTTAAAACAATAACAACAACAACAGCAACAACAACGAAACAGGCAAATGTATAAAGTTAGCAGACAGGATAGTGGTTACTTTTGTTGAAGAGAAGGAAATGATTGGGAAAGAACATGACAGGACTTTTGCAGTACAGGTGATGTTCTATTTCTTACTCTGGATGGTGGTTACATAGATGTATTCATTTGTAGAAATTCATTGAATGATATCTGCATGGTTGTGTAATTTTGTCTATATATTTTTACCAATAAAGTTTACTAACAAAGAATGAAAGACTGAATGAACGAGTTTACTTTGATGTTTAATAGACAGTGATGTTCAGTATATGGGCTAGTGGCTATAGGAGAGATCATAGAAAGTATTTAGTACCAATGTCACTGTCTTTGAAATGAATCAAGGAAAGATTATGAGTAGATTTCTGAAACTGCCTATTTGAAAGAAAGGAAATAGTCACCTCTCTCCTCTGATATTTTTCTGAGGCTCAGACCTATATGACTTGACTACTTAAGATTGCCATTTGGAGGACCTCAAGATATTTCCCAAACTGAACTCACCGTCTTTCCTTCCTTCTGGCTGGGCCTGTTGCATCACTTGCTTTCTGATTTGGTAAATGGCACCATAAACCATTCAGCTTCCCAATCCAGAACCCTGGGAGCTGAATTTGACTCAGCTAAGTAATCAATATATTCTATTGATCATGCTTTGCATGTATCTCTCAAGTATGTCCATCTCTCTTCATCTTTACTGCCCTATTCAAGTCCAGGACATCACACATTTTACCTGCATCAGTGGTCAGCAACTATTTGATTGTTTTGCTAGCTTTGCTCTTATCTTCATTCTCTCCTATTTTCTACAACATAGGCAGAATGTTCGTTCTAACTAGCTCCAGGGAACCAAACAAGGGATGTTTTAAGAATACATTCCCACAGAGGTGAGTTCTGTGAGACAAAGCAAATAGAGGTTCTAAAAAATTGGAAAGAGTACCAAATTTCATACATGCCACAGACTTAGGGCAGCATTCTATCTATATATATAAACAGTCTATCTATCTTAGAATTAGTATTCAAGAGAAAAATTGTTTTCCCAGTAATGCATAGTAACACAAGAATTAAAATTTTAAAATAAAGGCACACATTTTTAGACAGAGTAGTCCCATTTGGCTGCTTTGTATAACAAAGACTGAAAATTGCCAGATAGTTTTAGTAAATTGAATGTGCTATATTTGTACCTCAAGGACTTTGGTGAAAATATATTTAAAGCATAGATATAATATATAATTGCTAAAAATTTTATCCTGGTAATTGTTTAAATGTAAAATTTTAGATGACATTAAAACCTGTGAGAGTATATCAGTTTTAAAAACTGTTAGTTGGTTCCTGAGCAAAAGTGTTTGAAACCTATAGTTTTAGTAGATTAAATGGAAGAAAGACCCCTAACCTAATGGAAGTTTAACCATGAAATTTATCAGAGTAACACGACAATTGTCATGAACTTTTAAGTAAGGAAGACATACTTTTTTCCCTGTTATTTTCCTCAAGGAAGTATTTTATATCACAAGGATGAGGTTTTATATGAGGTCTTATCTTTTTGGCATTTCGATGTATTTTATAACAGTCAGACAGGAAAGTCCAGTGATTATGACGATGGTATGGAAAACTAAGAGTTTTAATTTGCTTTATAATGAAATCCATAATCATAGATGTGTCTATTGTAACTTTCTTTCAATTCGAGCAAGTCAAATTCTCTCTCATAATATGGGATTTCATCTGAGCAAGGTATAGAAAATCCAGTTCTAAGAATATATCTGTACCAATCTAGAGGATATTTGCAGGTAGAATTGAAATATTCTGCTGTCCTGAAAAGTAAACAATGCAGTTAGAATACAGCTAAAAAAATTAGTGAAATGTGACAGCATTTTGATATCTTAATCATGGCTTATTTTCAATGTACCTAATTTTCAACATAAACTTTAATAACGTAGCAGTGACAGTCATTTCCACTGTCTACAAATAACATGTGTTTAACTTAATTACTTAATCAAATGTTTTTGAGAAATAATAAACATCTTTTAATTAAATATTTTCTTAAATCCACATAGTTATTCAAATGTACAATATAAATATTTATGTAACATTTAACAGTTTAAAAATCTTGCTAAAAATATCAATAGAGAAGATAATATGTAACTTTTCCTTTCTAATAAACTTAACTAAATATTTGTTACTACTAATTTTTGACCATCTAATTTCAATTTTCAGATTACATTTTCTGAAGTTCAAATTGAAATATAAAATCTGAAACCAGCAAATAATTTATTTATTTTCCCCTCCTCCCTAGGATTTTCTTCATAACACTTTATTTTCTTGAGCTTACTTTATTGTAAAAATACAGTATATAATACATAGAACACAAAAAATATGTGTTAATCAACTGTTTATGTTATCGGTAAGGTTTTCAGTCAACAGTAGACTATTAAGTTTTTGGAGGAGTCAAAAGTTATATGTGGATTTTTGACTGTGTGGGAGTTTAGTGCCCCTAACCCCATGTTCAAGGGTCACCTGTATATTTAAGATATCTATAAATGTTAAAATATTGTATTATTGGAGTAGAAATTCTTTAGTTTAGAGAATAGTAAACCTGCTATGCCAAAAACCCAATTAATATTGTTTTAGGATTATTACACTCACTAATATAAGTTGGTGTTAAGAATTTCTTCCCTACATTTTCTCAAAGATCCAGAAATTGTTGCAGGCGTGTCAATTTTGCTATATGCTATGAGGTTAATTTACCTGAGGAAATTCAAGAAAATATGCTGAGACCCCTGGTTGGATGAGTCTCATTTCCTGTGGTCAAGATTACCAGCACAAGTCATACTGTTTCAATATGGAATTAACGATCTGAGCATTTTTGTTCACTAGCACCCTAGGTACCAGGATCCGACATAAATCGAAGCCAGTTTAAGAAGAGGGATTTACTAGTGGTAATGAGGAAAGTTTCCCAGTTAATTCAATTCAGTGCTACATTTCTTTCCTGTTATTTTGACAGCAATAATGCCTTGGGCTGTTATATGACAAATAAATCCAGTGGCTCAATATTGATGAGATGGGACTGATAGAGCCATTATTTCTCTCCAATACATTGCTAGGAGCAA
Organism: Potos flavus; assembly: GCA_028534135.1. Classification (NCBI taxonomy): domain Eukaryota; kingdom Metazoa; phylum Chordata; class Mammalia; order Carnivora; family Procyonidae; genus Potos; species Potos flavus. The sequence continues at coordinate 106,663,944 of CM052899.1, forward strand.
GCATCTCAGATCCTCTGGAGGATTTTCTAAATACCCATGGGACTCTTGGAACTTTTACTACAAGGTAGTGACACCAAGATGCCCCTAATGGTAATCACCTGAGGAAGGAGGAGGCAAGCCCTCAAGAGAGACTTCACACTGCTTTTCTGGGAGAATAGGGGAAGGAGCCAATCTGTGTGCTATTGAGTTGGGAAACAAAGTTGAGACACAAAGTAATGTTAATTGCACATTTAAGTTTAAAGACTCAAATTGTACCTTCTTAATTAAATTCTGAAAAAGAAGAAAAAGGGAAGTCCTCAAAGGTGAAGTTAAAAGGACAAGTGAGCCCCAATTTCATAAAGAAGAGTCTACAGAAATTTGAGTTATGTATTTAGAAAAAAAAAGTGGGGGGGGGAGAAAATGATACACACCTGTTACAACTTTGTCAAACTTTGGAGCATTTTTAAAAGTTTTGTTTGTTTCTACTTTTGTTTGTTCTATGAGGCAATTGCCACCAGTACACTTGAAATTTTACTTAAACATTTAGGAAAGATGTGTAGTATACTAAGCACTAGGATAAGGAAGGTGATATAAATATTTTTCCTTCATTAATTTATTGAACAAAATTTATTATTTTGATACTTCATTATGTGTCAGCTGAAGATTCAGAAGTAAGCAAAGTGGATGAAGTTCCTGATCTCATCAAACTTACATTTTCACGAAGAAAACACAAAATAAAGAAACATATTGAATAAAAAACATAGTTAAATATTGTGGTAAATGATGACAGAAGTGTCATGGAACAACATAAAAGCACAAAATGTATAAGACCAGTTGCTTTTACTTTTATTTAATCCTGTGCCAGAATGAACTGAGTAGAAATAGAAATGATTGTGCTCTGGATAGGCTGTGACCTACTTGTAAGGTTTGGTTTTCTCCTCCAATATTAGTGTGGAATGGTCTCCCTGTCCTTGACTTCCCCTTTCTCACCAAATCTTCCTTTAGTGTTTCTCTGAAAAGTAAGAATCCCCCCACCTTTTTTTTTTTTTACCCTACCCTATGCTTTTTATTTCCATACCACTTTTTACTCTAGAATTATCTATTCTACATTTACAGTCTTTCTGCCTTAAATGAGGTCACCAGATTCATGAAGGTAAGACCCGTATCTGACGACCATTGTGCTCCATTATTCTAGCAGAGGGCCTTTCACATCCTGTGGTTATTCAGTGTCTGACCAAAGCATCACTAGGCAAGTGATCTTTTTTCTTTTCTTTTTTTATTTTTTAATTGACCAAAATTTACTAATTGATCTCATACTATAAGCGCTTCCTATAATTATTTTTTTTAAATAGTATCCCCACTAAAGAAAACAAAAGCCATATTTTTGAATTCAAGTTGCAAAACACAGGAGACAGCATTTTAGACAATGAATTATCCAACATTTTCAGTACATCACTAAGTCTTAATCCAAAGAATGCACAGCAGATGACTTCCTTTTGCTACATACCAACATTTCTTCTGTGCTCTTTTTTTTTTTAGTTTTATTTTCCTTGAGGCATAGGAAAAAGAAATGTTTCTATTTTCCCTTTTGTTTAACTCTTAACAAATCCAGTGATTCAGAGGAAGGAAGCTTGCCTGAACTCAATTTTTATCATCCTTAGATGAAGCATGGCAGAATCATCAAATAACACATCTTCTCTCACCTGTTGCTTGGTTCATCCTGAAAAGGCACACAGTCCTCTTCAGAAAATGCAGACTTTAGAACAAAATATGTCATTTATTACCTCTGAAGGAATTTTGAAGAGAGTGTACATTGACTTTTTTTTTTTTGACTTTTTTTTTTATAGTATTTCCATTTCCTTTTTCAGTATAAAAAAATATAGAAATAAGCCTTCTGAGACATCCACATAATAAGTTAGCCTCTTTTATGCTCTCTAGGAGACAAGGCAGTGGGAAACTGAAGTTTAGGAAACCCAAAATATTTAGAATCCTAGAGGTCCAGACAGTAAGAACATTTTCTGTGAGAAACATTTTCCAAGCCAATTCTTGAAAGATGCTCTTCACAAAAGAAAAGGAAAAGAAAATCATGGACAACGGTTTTGGGAAAACATTACTTAATATATCTACTGTTTAGATTAATGATACATAGGCAGAAGTTAAATATGCTGAGCAGTACTACAGGAAAGAAATATGTTTAATTTTTGTGACAGAATAATTTATTGAGGTTTTATCTCATTTTTACTCTTCTGCGATGTCTTCTTCTCTTTCAGGCAAGTAGCCAGATCCATTCTGATTTCTTGTTTCTTGGCCAAAAGCAGAAGATTCTTCATGTGATTAATTTCTCTTATCTTTCTCTCTTTGTGAAAGCCTAATGTTGTAAAAGAAAGGATGATAGTATCCTACAAGGGAAAAGAGAGTTTTGAACAGAGACGTAAATGGGAAAATTGCCCAGACTGAGAAACAGTCCTGAAATCAGCAGGTCCTGGGAATAATAGGGATGCATTCTCACTCAATGACATCACCTTTGACACATTAAAAACTCAGAGAGTAAGGCTGCATGGTGAGAACCTAGGTCCCAGGGCTTTTAACATAAAAAAAAAAAAAAAAAAAGGTCATGTAGCCCCAGCGTGACACAAAAAACATGGAATTGTAGCCTATCATAAGGGATCACATGACCTAGGACAACAAGGATGTAGAGGTTACCATGTTAGACTGAGCATGAGCAATAATATCCACATCTCTTGCTGGAACCTTCTAAACCTCTGGCATTCTTGTGCAACCTGGGGTGATAGGTGAGCAGTTGAGAGACCCTGGTAATGGCTAATGTTGAATTTCCTACCAAACTAGCAGATGAGTAGCTCAGTAATTGAGTTTAACTTGATTTTAAAAATAAGTAAATACATTATTTCTTATACACTTTTATTTATAAAATAATATTCAGATCACTATTTTATCTAAATCCTCTTCTTAAATAACAAAATTACTGAACACATTTAAAGGATTCAAATACATTAAATGAAAAGAAGCTGTGGAACTATGATTTCATGAAACATATTTGGTGAATGAAACTCTGTAGCACTCCTTTGAAAGAATGTCCTATGTTAGAAATGCATGTTGCCATAGTGAAACAGTCCTCTCTACTCCCACTCAAAGGGCGGATACACACATTCCAATCAGATAGCCAGAGGAGAGACCCAGCAGAGTGTTTCTCCTATGGCATCACTTATTTTGCAAATACGCCAATGTCTGAGAAAACTGAAGTCCCTGCTGCCAGCCTGATTATGTGCATCTTCATGGGCCCAGCAAAGGAGGCTCTTTGCTTTAATGTGCCCTTAAAACAATGAAATTTTAGTAGGGAGCCTATGGCCAAGGTTTAAATATGTCCTAATTTGCAGTGACCCACTATCTCTGGAGCTAGACTTCTGTATTCAAATCTTAGCTTTGCTACTTAATAAGTGTGAGCAAGTTATTTCCGTTTTTTCATCTACGAAATGGGAATAATAAAAACACCTATCTTATAGGATTATTATGAGGGTTAACATAGTTATGTGAAATGCTTAGGAAAGTACCCCGGCACATCGTAAGCACTGCGTGCATTTTATTGTGTGTGTGTAATTAACAAGTACAAAATAAATTGCATCATTTCAAAGCCTTATATTTTCTTTCTCTCTCTCTCTCTCTCTCTCTCTTTTTTATATCAGACTGCTCTAGGGTAAAAATGAAAATGCCTGACAATCTCTTCTATTACAATTTTATAAACCAAACTAAATTTATGTGTTTTTATAATCAATATGTTCAGTACTCTAGATAAAAGCTGTACTCTAGATAAAAGCAGAAAAATCAGAAGAAATATCCAGTTATAAATGCAGATGCATAGATGGGTCTTTCTATGAGTAACATTTGAAATTAAATCAGTTGATATTAAATCAAAGTCTGGAAAGCTTCTGAAATACAGTGCAAGGCTCCATCAGTGGAAATCACATTTCGAGTTAGGAATGAGAAACTCTTGAAAGCTCTTTAACGCTTTACAGTGCAATTGCGGTGCATCATCACAAAGAAATTTGGTCCAGGTGTTGCATTAATTGTGATGAAAAAGGCCACACCTCGCTGGCCAGCAAATGTGAATTTTTTATACGTGAAGTGATTTAAGTCTATTATGCTGTGTGGTAAAAGAATGAATGCTTTAGGCTGAGCTCACATTTGTTCTTTACTGACTGTATCCATTCATAGCTTTTTGAATTTTCCTTTAATAGTCTTTTTTTCCAATCCGAATACATAACACATCAGAAAAATAGGATAAACTATTCTGTTTATTATGTGTTCATTCAGTATTTATTATTCTTTCATAACCTAGTAATGAAATTAGAAACAACATATATGTGGTCTGCATAAATACAGGTAATCCGGATGTTCATTCCTTTCAGTACTCCTGTTTTCCTCACTCCTTATCCTTTATGTCTTTTAGCCTCTAAGTTCTGACAACACTCAATTCAATTCAGAGAAAGGCAATATTCTTTATTTTTTAGTTGTAGTTTACCACTTTAGCCATTTTTTAATGTACGGTTCTGTGACATTAAGTATATTCACATTGTTGTGAAACTGTCACCACTATCAACCTCCAGACCTTTCTCCTCTTCCCTAACAAATTCTGTATCCATTAAACACTAACCCCACACCTCTCTCCACCACATCCCCATGCCCTCGCAACCACCATTCTACACTGTCTCTCTGAATTTGACTGCTCTATGTACCTTATGTAAGTGGAATCATATAATATTTGTCCTTTGGGGATTGGTTTATTTCACTTTGCCTAATATCTTCAGAGTTCATCCATTTTGTAGGATGTGTCAGACTTTCCTTCCTTTTGAAGGCCAAATAATATAATATATATTATATATATTTGGATATATATCCTTTCAGTGGATACTTGGGTTGCTTCCACCTTCTGAATGTTGAGAATAATTCTACAAGGAACCTAGGTGTTCAATATCTATTTGAGTCTGTGTTTTCAATTTTGAGTATGGAACCAGAAATAGAATTTCTGAATCTTACAGTAATTCTGTTTAAGTTTTTAAGAAACTGCCATATTTTTATCCAGTGTCTGCACCATTTTACACCCTACCAGCAATGCACAAGTGTTCTGAATTTCCACGTCCTCACCACAGTTGTTGCCTTCTGTTGCTGCTGATGTTGTCATTTATAATGGCCATCCTAATGGGTGTGAAGTGTTATCTCATTGAGGTGAAATGCGATATTTTTCTTTTTTAAAAAAAAATTATTTATTTTAGAGAGAGAGAGAAAGCAAGAGCGGGAGGGGCAGTGGTAGAGGGAGAGAGAATCTCAAGCAGACTCCCCATTGAGTGTGAAGCCAGACATAGGGCTCAATCTCACGACCCTGAGACCATGACCTGAGCCGAAAGAAAAGTTGGATGCTTAATGGACTGTGCCACCCAGTGCCCCAAAGCATTCTTAATCATTAAGAATGTAGACTCTGGAGCTAGACAGCTTATTTGGAACTCTAACCCTTACTTGTATCTCTTTTGTTTCTCATTTTTTCCATGTATTATGAGGAGAGTATCTACTTCTTAGCATTACTCTATGAACAAATACGTTAACATTCATGAATTACTCAGAATAGGGCTTGGCACAGAATAAGTATGTAAGTATTATTCAAATATTAGCTTTTATTATTATTCCATGTTTAAAATTTTTCTTTAAACTTTCTATTTAATACTCATCTCTTTTCTACTGGTCTCAATTTTTGCTCTACACCAATTCTTGCCATTTTTCTCCATTTTAGAAATTTTTTGATCTCTTTTATAATGGTTTGTCGTATAATCTCTTTTATAAGTCTAGCTGTCTCAAACCATTCCTATTTTCCTTATAATATCATTTCTCCTCATTTCTCCCTCCAAAACTCCCAAACAAAAGCATTTACATCTAGAGCAGACAGCTGCTGCTTATTTTCTAATATCTTCTTCCGTCGTTACTTTTATTCTTATTTTCTTTAACATTACATAAAAGTCATCTTCTTTATTTCCTTCGTTTATTTTTTTCTACTCTCCTTACTAAGTTCTACTTCTTCTAAGGTTTTGGGTGACTCTCGGCTCACAGCTACTAGCTGTATTACTTCTGCATTTGTCAGGCCAACTCTGGGGTCTTTTGCATTGACTGAGCCTACCTGTCAGGGACGCTGCTCACATCCCCTGCTGCTCCTCACCATCCACTCCTGAAAACTCCTTCCTAGTTTTTTACACTCAGCTTCCTAAAGAATATCTCTAGCCTGGCCTGGGAAATGCTCACTCTCAGTGATGTGACCCAGAGGTTATTACCCCTCTTTTCCATGGCTACCATATCTGTCTCACAAAACCCCTCTGATGGCTGTTCTGGAGCTCAAACGGCATCATCATTCACTTTTAGCAGATTGACAGTGTCTCCTATAGTCACTTCCATTTCTGAAAAGAAAAAAATCCCCCTGCTGGTACAAATACTGCTTAACACATTAATGACCAAAAACATCAGTCTCTAAGGTCATCCCGAATGAAGAATAACTTAAGCAGATAGACAAAATTCACAGGAATTTCACTCTTGAAGAAATCCCCCAATTGTTTTCTTTTCTCTCCTGGCAATTTTTTTCTCTCTGCCCTCAAATCCTCCTACTCAACTAAACAGCTGCATCTAAGCTTTGCCAAGGGGCCAACGTATCTGTTTCTCCTAGGATTGTTCCTGCCTTACTTGTCTGCAAGGCCCTGGCTTACATGTGGGTGATGAGCTCACCTGTCCCTAAACCTCAGAAGAAACTGTTTCCTGGAAACTCCCATGGCTCTGCTCTGAGGGCACTGTCTGTGTTCTATCTTGCATTATACCAACATCTGTGCATTTCTTGGTCCTATTATAAAAAAAATGGAGCTCCTATTTTGGGACGTAAATGTCTAATTTAATTTTTATACCCTCCCTATACCTATATGAATTGAAAGAGAAAAAAAAAACTGAAGAAACAGAAGATTTTGTGATAGACAGCAAGACATATCGAACATTCTTCCTGCTATACATATTGCCTTTCATTTGCCTTCAGGATGATTAAAAACCCAATTATTTATACAGGTATACCTCAGAGATATTGTGGGTTTGGTTGCAAACTACCACAATGAAGAAAAAATTGCAATAAAGCAAGTCAAGTGAATTGTTTGTTTCCCAGCGCATGTAAAAGTTATGTTGACACTATATTGTAGTCCATTAAGTGTGCAACAGCATTATGTATAAAACAGCAATGTACATACCTTAATTTAAAAATGCTGCTAAAAAATGATAGCCATCATCTGATCTTTCAGCCAGTCCTAATCTTTTTGCTGGTGGAAGATCTTGCCTCAATGTCGATGGCTGCTGACTGATCGGGGGGACGGGGGAGGGGTGGTTACTTAAGGTTGGAATGGTTGTGGCAATTTATTAAAATAGGAAAGCACTGATATTTGTCTTATTGATTACCTCTTCTTTCCGTGAATGGTTTTTCTGTAGCTTGTGATTCTGTTGGATAACATTTTACCTACAGTAGAACTTCTTTCAAACTTGGAGTCAATCCTCTTAAATCCTGCTGCTGCTTTATCAACTAAGTTTGTGTAGCATTTTAAATCTTTTGTTATCATTCCAACAATCTTCACAGCATCTTCACCAGGTGTAGATTCCATCTCACGAAACTACTTTCTTTGCTCATCATCCATTAGTTTTATCATGAGATCTCAGCAATTTATTCCCAGCTTCAGGCTTCACTTTGGCTCTTGTTTTCTGGTTATTTCCCCCACGTCTGCAGTGACTTCTTCCACTGAAGTCTTGAACTTTCAATTTGTAAAAAGCACAGTACCTGTGAAATACAATAGAGCAAAGATCAATGAATATTTAAAATGTGAATATACAGGATAACTGTGTTATGATAATTTCATAGTTGTAGTGTACATGAGAATATTTTAATATATACATATCAAAATAGAGGAGGTTCTACTTAATAGTTTGCTAGACTTGTTTGCAGTGCACAACAAAGGTGCAATATTCTTAATTTTGAGTAAACTCAAAGCATTTGAACCATATTTTGTTTGTTTGATTTAGATTCATCTGTAAATAATGGCAACATCTTAAACAATAGTTTGTTTTTTTCTGCACATGAATGTAGGAAGTTCAGAGTTGGAATAGCTATTCCGTGATTATTATGCACCTAAGCTCACCCTGTTTTAGAAATCTTTCATCTCAAACATGTGGCTTTTACTTCATTGTCTAATATGGTTTATTCACATCTGTCATGATATCTGCATTCCATTCAGCAGAAAAAAAGGGTAATGGGAGGTTATAACCATCTCTTTAAGGACATTTCCTAAGGTTGTACACATTATTTCCACTTTGGTCACATTGTTCAGAGCTTAGTTATATGACAACACTTATCTGTATAGGAAGGAGGTCTTTCGTCTAGCCCCACACCAGGACTCTTCTTGCTGAAGGAGAAGAAGAAGAAGAGGAAGAAAAGAGATAGAGGGCAAAGGGAAGTGTAGAAGGTGGGAGGTAGAATAGACTATGAGAGAGCCAGCTGTACCTATACACAGTGAATAGATAAAGATCATTTTGGTACCTACATACTCAGTATTTTTTAGGCTTCGGAAAATTTCAACTGGATGTTGGAACTTAAATTATTCCAAATCACCCATATCCAAAGGCCCCAATCCCAATATGGATTCATATTGGGCAAGTCAAAATGAGAAAAATAAGAACAACACAGTGAGAGTCTGATAAAGCTTAATTAATTTTTTTAAAATTCAGAATTATTCTTTAACTTAGTCTTCAAATGCTCTACCTAGTGTGTAGTTCTGTTGTAGTGAGGGAAGAGTGTATTTATTATTGTTTTTCTAAAAATGAAATATCTAAATTGCATAGTATATCACCTTTTAGAATTGTCTTTTTTCACTGAGTATAATTTCCTGGCGATTCATCCAAGTTGTTGGGTGTTTCAATAATTCATTTATTTTTATGTCTGAGTAATATTCCATGGCATGGATATGACGTAATTTGTTTAAACATTTGCATATCGAAGAGCACCTGGTCATTTCTAGCTTATGAGTATCACAAATACAGATGCTGGAAACAGTTGTGTACAGGTTTTTGTGTGAACATAAGTTTCCTTTTATCCCCCCTCCCCAGGAAGAAATGCTCAAGAGTGAAATTGCTTCTTCATATAATACTTGCATGTCTAGTTTTGTAAGAAAGAGCCAAACTATTTCCAATAGTAGCTGTACCACTTGACATTCTTACCAATAGTATATAAGTGATCCAGTTTCTGTACAATCTTGCTGGAACTTGGTGTTGGCCATTCTGATGAGTATGTAGGGAAAAACTTTTTTGAACCAACAGCTGATCACGTAAGCATTTAGAAGGGAAGTAAGTTCTGAGAAATTTTTCTTTTTCTCTTTTTCTTTTTCTAAGTGTAAATAGATTTGAGCTTATTATTGGGAACTATTCCTATATTCTAAGGATGACATAATGCAACCAGCTTCATAGAGCTGATATGCATATTGTATAAAGCTAAGTTGAAAGTGGAATTTTTGAGTTGTAGGACCAAATCTTACATTTAATCATTTTTTTTTTAAGATTTTATTTATTTATTTGACAGAGAGAGAGAGAGATCACAAGTAGGCAGAGAGGCAGGCAGAGAGAGAGGAGGAAGCAGGCTCCCCGCTGAGCAGAGAGCCTGATGCGGGGCTCGATCCCAGGACCCTGAGATCATGACCTGAGCCGAAGGCAGAGGCTTCAACCCACTGAGCCACCCAGGCGCCCCTTAATCATTTTTAATTCATTCATTACAAGTATTTACTGAGAGGCTCTTCCTATTTGAGTATCATACACAATATCAACTAACAATTATTAGTTGCCATACACAGGATAGATTTTGCTATTGGGAGAAATCCCAGCCCAATAAACAAGTAAGCTACAAATCCAATAAAAACTAAGATAGTAAGACAACTTCAGATCTTTTGCATAATTATTTCTGATGATTGTGAAACATGAAAGAAAATTTAAATAGCCAAAAAATACCATAGCTATAGTTAACAGATACTCAATAGGCCAAATTTCAATAAATACTATGAGATCTGGATAGATTGCTAGAATGCTAGAGCCAATGCGAGAGAAACATTGTTTTAAGACAAAACAAATGTTTTAGCATGACTTTATTTTAACTGGTTATTTTCTTAAAGATGAAAACAAGGTAGGATTATCTCAACAAAATTATTTGAAAATACACCTTCAAATATTACCTTCAAGTTTTAGGAACATTTTCTAGACTAAATGGCTGTACTAAATAATCACATATTTAACTCAGTTACTCCCTCTGCTCCAGGAAGATTTACTCTGAGATCTGGAGATTATTAAGATTATTTCCTGAAATTTTAAAAAATTAAGTATCGATGCAAAGAGTATTGGTATGATGAGGTTGTCAGAACTGGAAATCAGCAACATTGTTTTACTGTTCCTGTTAGCAGTATTCAATGCTTTTGGTCCCATCATTCTACTCATATCTGGCTTCAGAGACACTCTTTGGAATTTTTTCTATGTCCCTGGTTATTTCTGAATCTTCTTTAATAGCTTTTCCTCCTTTACTTTGAGTGGTAATATTAATTAAAATCTTTTTCAGGTCTTTTCTTCCCTTGTATACACTTTTCCTAAGTTGTCATTCATTTTTAGGGAATAAACTGGATTTCTCAAATTTCTATCACCTAGACCTCTTCTCTGTACCATAGATTCACAAATGAAATTGGTAATTGGCATTTTTACCTGGATGTTTCTCATACATCTCAAACTGGATATGTTAAAATACGAACTATTGATTTTACTTTCTAAGAACATCCTAATGCCCTCAATTCTTCCCATTTAATTAAATGGCATAACTACTCACCTGGTTGCTCAAGTAAGAAATCTTCCTCTTACTACCTCACCTTAGCTGGACCTTATCAGTTTTTATCACACAAACACATATAAGGCAGTCCATTTCTCTCTATCTTCAGCATCAGCACCCAAGCCCAAGCCACCAACTTTCATTGCCTACAGAACTGGAACAGCTTTCCATTGATGTCTTCATGTCCATTCTTGTCAATCCAATCTACTTTTTAAAATGGAAGTATAATTGATATATAACATTATATTAATTTCAGGTGTACAACATAATGATTCCATATTTGTACCCAATTTATTTTTAATGAAGCAGCTAGAAAAATCTTAAAACCCAAATCAACTTTTGTCAATCTCTGATTAAAACAAATATAATCTGACTTTTTTTTTTTTTAAACAATGGTATATACCTGATCTGGTTTCCTTTTACCTTTCTAACTTTATCTAATTCTACTTACTACTGCACCACACCAGTCTCTTTTTAGTTCCTTGAACATGCTGAGTTTATTCCCAGATATCCCTGTGCACACAGATTCTTCTTTTTGTAATAATCTTTCTTGTACTCCTTATGTATATTGCAGACATATTTTTGTGTTTCAGTTTAAATTACACTTCCTCAGAAAGGCCTTTCCTAAACACACTATTAAATCAATACCCATCTAATTCACACTTTCCCTATCAGGGCACCCATTTTGTTTTAATAGCACTTTTGATAACTTCTAACTTTCTCTTTTTTTGTTGTTATTGTTGTTCTGTTTTGCTCCTTCACTAGACTGTTATTTCCATGAGGGAAGAGTTGTTTGTTATCTTATTTCCCATTATGTCCTCAATACTTACCTAGTTTTTTGGAATTTAAAGAATAAAAATTTGTGAAAACTTAAGCAAATATTAGAAATGAGCTGCATTGGAAGGGCTAGGTATCCAGGAATTTGAAAGATCCATTTGGTTGTTGAAGTAAGTCTAAGAAGACTGAATTGTAAACGATAAAAAGAAAGATAGGCAAGCAAGAGGACTCAGGGGAGTCAGAAAGCCATAGTAAGGCAGTGCCCCAGAAAGATGTTCTAGTGGAATCAAAAGGATCTGGCATTGTATAGGAAGACCGAACCTAGGAACTGAAGGATAGGAATAATATTGCAGTATATGTACTTCTAGAAAGTGCCAGACAAGATGCTATGTTCTGGAAATGAGATCCAAATTCACATCATGAAAATAGTCTGCATGATTTTTTTTAGTGCTGGGTTATAAGGGACCAGAAAAAAACCTCGGCATTAGAACTATGACTAGCAGAGGCAGTGGCCTAATGTGAGTCACTGACTATTTCATTTAGGATTCCCAAATTCTACTTGGCTCTGAAGAGGAATTTTCCTAGTGCTTGAAAGATGACAGTTGAACACTAAATATGCAGATATGGTTTTATGAAGTTGAGCCAGTATAGCCTATTTAAAACATAGACTTTGGGATCAAATTGAACTGAGTTTTGATTTAAAGTCAGATATTTAGAATCTAGAAGACCTTGGAAAGCAGTTTATGAGACCTCTTATACTTATTTTATTAATCATAAAGTTCAGATAAAATATTAGCTTCTTAGGATTATGGTGGAGAATAAATGGTTAGCATATATAAAAGGCTTATCATGATACATAGCACATTGTAATCATTCAGTAAATGCTGGCTGCTATCATTCATAGTTTAGGTACTGGGAGAGATGAATAAGAATAAGTTTATTAGCAGGGCTCTAGCATGACCCTTTTGCTCCTGTCTGCTCTCCAACTCCACATTCTCTCACAGTAGGTACATTGGCTTTGCACAGTAGATGCATCATGGGCAACACACATGTGTGAAGAAGATGACATATTCTTACCTTCTCTATGGATGTGCTCCTTAGTCTTTCTGAAGATATTTATATGGAATGTTCAGTTGTTTCACTCTAGGAAATTATAAATAGCACTCCATGAGAAGAAAAACTATTCATGATCGAAAAATCATGCAATGCATTGAAACACTGTATATTACAGTAAACTGCAGTAAAGTAGATTACTCGTTCGAGTATTTATTATTTCTACATTAAAAAAAGAGTAAATGAGCTTTTAATGAAGGTTCTCTGGATTGTTTAAAAGTTGATCACAAAGGTAGAAATAAAACCAAGGAGGAGTGAATCTTGGTATGGGATGGAATTACTAAGCACAGAGTTATTGTTCTTTGACATTCCACACTAGCCAGCGTTTAGATTTTATGGTTTATATTCATATCAGAATGAAAAGAAACATTCTTTCAGCTCCCAAGTTGCATGAGGTAGGAAAATACAAGTAGGTAGATTTGGAATCAGATTGTCAAATAGCATCAGATGCAGGTGATATAGATTTGGGGAGTTCTTTAATCACAAATAAAGAAAATTTGGGAGAATATGAAAATGTTCTAGGCATGAAGGTCACTGCCAAACATTCATGAGCAAGCATAAATATCACTTACAATGCTGCCAGTGGAAATGGCACTGTCTTGTCACCAATAGAACAAATTAAATTGCCATAAGATCAGGAAGAAGACTCAAACAAGAAAATCAACTGGGAATTTTCATGCACACAGGTAGATATTAATTCGTTTTTCTCCCTGGGCATGACTCCCAGAGTACTATCATCATTAGACATCCATCTCGATTGCTGTTCATCAAGTAAGGCCAAAAAAGAGAAGGGAGGGAGGAAAAGAGGAGGGAGAAAAGAGAGAGAGGGAGGGAAGGAAGAAAGATGGAAAGAAGGGAAGAGACACATGTTCTTAGAGGCAATTGAGGGGAAAAGCTGGAGTACTGCAGCAGTGGGCACTTATTTACCTTCTTCTCTAACTCTGAGTGTTGTCTCTCTCTCTACTAACAAAAGTACTCATGTGATTCAGGAATCATGTCAGATTACCTCAGCCTAAAAAATACTATAAAAATCTCAGTTTTGATACTAGATCATTTTCAAAAGGGAGGAAAATTGAATAATTGTAAGTCATATCCATTGATGCATTTGAGAAGCTAAATTTTATAATGTAGAAAAAATTATGTTTATCAGAACCATATCATATTACAGTAAATATCTGGAATTTTGAATTATAAGAGAAAAGATGAAAATTAAGTTATATTTTAGCATAAAAATATTGGAAGAAGGTATGCATTTATGGTAGATGTAAAATGTCCCTGAAGGTAAAATTATGTATTTTTTAAATGTTGTAGAATATTTCTGCTTAGAGGATAACCCTCTAAAGGTTTAGGAGATGAAAGGATAAAATTATACTGTTCCAGAAAGTTAAGTCAGAAACCCATGTGAACATTTTGTTAGTGCCCTGTCTACTATATGGTAAATCATTAGTACTACATTTGGAAAACTAGAATTTGTTAATTTAGCTTCCATTTTATTTAGCAGTTTTTTTTCATCAAGTGTTTATGGATTTATTATACAAGTATAAAAATAGAAGTTTGTATATGTATGTGGCACAACTAATTACAAAAAGATGGGAGGATAGCATGTCAGTGGTAGCCATCTACATTGGTAAAAACACAAAAAGTCTTATGTAAGATAAATGAAAATGAAGAGGTGATTTTAGAAAGAATAAGTAGAATTTGTGCCTGAAAACTGAGGCAGTGTGACAGAGTGGAAGCATTAGTAGGTCATATGGGAGATCAGAGTGACTTCCGTTTGAATATTGGAAGTATCGTCTATCCCCTTTGAGCCTCAGTTTCTCAGATTGTAAATAGAGTTAATAATACTTACTTTTCCAACTTTTTTATGGGGGTTACAAACAATGTGTATAAAATACCTATACAGGATATAGAAAAATACATTATTTGCCTCTGTACATTGTAAATTTCCTAAATTCCTGACCCCTCAAAATGCAAAAAGAATCATCTGTTGATTATCGTGACAAAAAAATCATTCCCTAAAACTTTCAAAAACATTTTCTGAAAGAAGATAAGGTTCCATTTAGAATCATTGCTCTGGTTCACATCTCAATCTGCTTCTGTATTCGCTAACCTCTTCCATTTTAGATCAAGTAGTAGTCAAGATCATTTGGATTCTGAGCTTTACCTCTAAAAGGAATGGAATGAGCCCAAAGGGAGAGGCAAACCAAGGAGTGAGGATATGTATTTGTTCAGTCACAAGCATCTGAGCTGCCAATCACAAGGGGCTCTGGTTTAGTTGAGCAATCTTACATATCTCATACATGCCCTTTTAATTCAAATAGTTATCATACTCAGTAACATGGATTATTTAAGAACTTTCAGAGAAAGTTCCGAGGGTACTGTTGTCATTGACCAATCAGGCACCTGTCCTGACTAGGCCTTCATGCCAAAATGCTGCCCTTTATTACATTCAAACCCCCCATCCTAGTGTTGATCTGTTTTCTGATATTTCAGTAATTTCATTAAAGAAAATTCAAAGCATTTTGATTTACTTAAAAATCTTCTTTTGAAATGAGTTGAAATTTCAAGTGAAACAACAGAGGTTATGGTTGTAGACACTGACAGATGCCATGTGGATAAAACTAGACAGACTCTGGGTGGGAAGTATGAGGAATAGCTCTTGACAACAATATTTATATGGAGAAAAGCTATATACTATTGTCTAAACATTCAAAAAACAAATATTTCTTCTTTGTCTTATTTAAACCTTTTGGATATATAGAATATATCCTCAATAATTCACAAAATAAATAAATTTTTTGAAGTTGCTTTATATTTTCTTGGAGGAAAACTAAACTCTGGCTATCTTAAAAGAATAGAATATTAACCACATTTTATGGAAATCTACATTCATTATTATAGCCTAATGTGTTAAGGAAAGGTAAATATCAAGCAAGCTTGTGTTGTGCGTGTGTGTGTATAAACAACTTGGGAAGAAAACCTGGTACCCCACAGCCTTATAGCAAAGAAACTGAAACATGCTCAAATGCAGAAAACAAGAGAAATTCTCGCCTCCAATTATCATTATATTTTTTGCAGCTGAGAAGAAGGAGGTTTACAGTGTCTGTTTCTTTTGGATTCTGTACCTGATGATGGAATATAGCAGATGTATCAACACATAGCAAACCTGACTATAAATCTTTTAAGCTCAGTGGTTCATTGTTTCAGGGCACTCTGCAGCAAAAGTCACTTTTAAGATTTCAAAAGTTAGAAATCCTATATAATTTAAGCTCAATCACTCAGTGTTTTGAATAGTTTATTACAAAAATCATTTTTAAGTCTTAGAAATAAGAGGTGACTATTTTAATCCTAGAAAATCTTCAAAAGAAAAAAAATAGAAAGATAACAAAAATGAAATTGGTAGCTGGGATGTTTTTTATTTATTATATTAATGAGGATGTTTCCTTCCCTGCCTTTCCACTCTCTCCAATTATAAACTAGTAGGCTGTATTCGTGAAGTTCAAATGTCATCTAATCCTAGAACCACATGTGTAACAATTGTTAGAAGTCACATTTACAGTAGTGTGGTTAGATCTAGAATTAGTATTACTGTCTGGAGTTACCACATATTGTGCATGATTGGAGTTGGTTATCTGTGTACCATACAAATGACAGCTTATTTTGTGAATCTGAAATGTTATCTCAATTCTTATAAATAGGCTTTGTTGGTATAGGAGAATGGTAAGCAGAAGAATGGTAAGTAGAATGATGTTTCCCAAGATGTTAACACCCTAATTCCTAGAACCTGTGAATGTGTTATATTAAATGACAAAAAGGAATTAATTTTACAGATGAAATTAAGGTTGCTGATCAGCTACCTTAAAATGAGTTTATTCTGGACTATTCAGATGGGCTCAATGTAATCAATCACAAGAGCTTTTAAATTGGGAAGTGGGAAGCAGAAGAGTCAGAATGAGATGCTATCTTGATAAAGACTTCCCCTGCCACTACTGGCTTTAAAGACCCAACTATGTGGATATCATCTCCTTCTGAGCAGTATGGGCAATGTAATCAGATCAGATCCAAGTCTAAGATGCAAAGCAAACCAGGTAGAGAGCCAGAAATAGAGGTCAGTCATTTGAGATATGACATGAGCTTAAATGAACCACCTTATCTGTGTGCATCCAACATTCATGTGATACAAAAGAATTTAGTTGATTAGGACAGCTTGTCACCAACCAGTTAGATGCAGTTGTCATATTCAGTTATAACTATAGCTTTTTCAGACACTTCATCTTAATGTTATTAATTGTGGCATGGTAGCACAAATGGATTCCACTTTCCACATATGGCTCACAAACAGCCACATTTTTCAGATATCAGTACTTAGAACAGGGTGTATGCTTTGCTCTTCTAGATACTTTGAGATGTGTTGCTGCAAAGTGACGTCATGGATAATTAGAAGCAGGGAGAAGAAAGTTTGGTAATGTAGATCTAGTATCTTTTCTATTATTGTTGTTTGAGAGCAGTCAACTGAGAAGGACATGCTATGTGGCAATATGAAGTTTCTCTACTCCTGAACATTAACGCTGCGACCCATCGGGTATGTATCTGAGGCACTCACACAGAATCTTCTGGATAGTTGCCCTGTGCTATGTCTGCTCCTTTAGCTCAGTTCCTGATCTTTTGGATCCATCATCTTTTCCCTCCTACTCTCAAATTAGCCATTTATTGAAAAATGTAATTAAAGAAAAAAGAAATAGAATAAATATATCAAAACACACAAAAATAGTCTCTTTGTCTCTGTCTCTCTTTATCCTGGTTAGGGAAATCTTTTTGTTAGAAACAAAACTGTTTTCTGCTTCCCAGCCAGGAAGAGAAAATTATGCACACCATCCTAAGGGTATAAGAGGGTGCATAATGTGTCAATTGGCTTTTTCTAATAAAGTAGACTAGAGATAGAACAAACAAATAAAGGTCAAGCTTTTATGCCAAAAAAGATTATATATTCTTATGGCCTACTGTTTGCTGACATCAATCAACTTAAGATTCGATAGAGAACATTTTACTTATCAGGAACAAAACAATGAGGTGCTTTAAGTAGTTAACATTCTTGGAAATGGGGGATGGTGAAAGTGTGACCCAAGGACAAAATGTGAACCAAATGCAACATTCTTCTCAGTCAATGCTCCCCTTTCTGGATAATGAAATGTAATAGGTTTCTTAAGAATAGTCAATATATGTATATTATTTAAGCCTTTGGCACATAATTCTGTCATAAGGGTCATCCTTTGCAAAAAAAAAAATTGTATCAGCATCTTTAATTTTTGATTGTGTTTGTTTTTATATTAGGTTCTTCATATTACTGTATTTTAATAAAATAGTCTAGTTATGGCATTTTGTGAATTGGGCTACGTTATGGTAAAAGAGGAATATGAATGAAATTGAGGCATATCAACAACATTTGTATGTTTGTGGGAAAGCAGTGTTTTATGTTTCATGTATAGTAACAACTATTTTGTTATTGACCCCCAAAATAAAACATTGAAAAAAAACTTCAAAAAATGACACAATACATTAATAATATAGTTTAAGTTGCCCAGCAGAAAGATCATCATGCTAAATATTTCCAACACTATAAAATTGCTTTTTTAATAACATAGCCAGAGATATTGAGGTTAGCATCTAATATTCCTTTATTCTTAGATATATTAATAAGGAAGACAGTTCTGTTTCTGAGCAAACAAGTAATGGGGTCATAATCATTATCCTGAGCCTGATAAAATTTTATCTAGAACCAAATTTTTCTTCTTAATATATAAACAGTAGTATATCAATATCAATCAAATTGCCTAACAACAAAATTAGTTAAATACCAAAATTAAGCAGAACAATGTTAGAAACTTTAAAAAATGTATTTGGAAAGATTTACTTTATTTTTATATTTAAGCGAGTGGTTAAATAAATGTTTTGTTATTTAAATAAGCATGCTCCCCTAAAATGTGTCAATGTTAAAGTAAAAAAGACAAGGAAATAATTTATTTTCCTGGTTTCATCCATGGCTACTGGGAAATTCTATCTATAATTAAATTAAATTAAATTAAATTAAATTACTAAAATATCGAGTGAGTGCTTATTTACAAAACATTGGAGACACAGAAGGCAACATAAATATGACAAAGCTGATCATGTAGTAATAAAACAATATCCATCCTTATTGACTTAGATCTTTAAAAAATACACAAAGGCCCATAAAATGCAGATACCTAAGAACGTTGGGCTCATAGACGATTTATTGAACCAGATTTTACACAGTTTGTTATATGCCAAACCTTTCCATGCTTTATGTCCCTATTCAGTTCTTCAATCTCATCTTCCTCTTTAATCTCCTTGGGTTTTAGCAAGGTTTCTTCATGCAGACACTGCATCTCAATAGACCTAGAGACAGGTTTTTTCCTTGGCACTACCTAGAATTTTCCACAACTGATTGCTTCTCTGGACAGCACTTGTGACTCAGCAGCACAGGCAGGCCCCCTCAAAAGCCATATTTTTAGATGCATCAGTGAGACATGGCTTCAAGATACCTGCTTTTCCACTTGATAACTAAACAATAAAAAAAAACCTTTTCCTATCTTTCATTTTTAGGTGTAACCCCTTATTTTTACCTATGATTGTAATAGAGATCTTTAAATCTAAAATAATTGTTTTTATTGTCTAGTAGTCAACAAGGAGAGAAAACAAAATAAAAAAAAGATGATCAATGGACTTAATATTAGCCAATAGTTCAATATGTCATCTCTTTCCCTTTCCCCCAGTTTGTCAATCTCTCTCTCTCTCTTTAGAACTAAAAAATTAAGCAATAAGTAGTAGAAAAGCAAAAAGTTAATGAATGAAATAGATGAAACAAAAAGCTAAATTAATCTACATATGAAATTGTCCCTCCCCTGATAGCCGGTATGACCATTTGGATTTTGATTTTCAGATATAATCTACTTTGCAGAGGTTCTGAAATTTTGAAATGGATGCTTTGCCTTTTATTGAGGTCACTTAATGAACTAAAAAGGGCAAAAGTACTGTATAAATCCTGTGAAGCCCTTTCTTGAATTCTTTATTTCTCTTGTGTTTAAATGCTTTTCTTAAAGGAAAAGAAAACTATTTTATGTTGTTTATCCATCTACATCAGGGAAGTTAAAAGGTATTGAAATTCTGTATCTATTTTTCTCTTTTTTAGACTAGGTATCATCCTAGGTCAATTTTCTCAAAAGAAGTTAGGAGAAGTTCTGTTTAACAAATTACTGAAAGTTTTGTCCTTGCATTTTTTCATTATAAGCTAATAAGGAGAGATGCTGCTCTTTTCAAGGCCACAACTTTTATATGTGCAAGTGTTGTTTTTACATGTTAATGTAAACAAATAATTTTCATGCAGTTTTATTTTAACTAACCTTTTCACCTATAATTTCCTCCAATGTCATTGTTAATTCTTTGAGAATTATTTTTTTTCTTATATAAGAGGTTGAAATCATGGATAGAAAATGATTTATTTTTCTCTTATTTTATTAGGAATTATATTTTAAAAGAAAAGATACAGATTTTAATGAGAAATAAAGTTGTAGAATCTCATTATTTAAGTTCCATAGTCTGAGCAGAAGACCATTCAAAAGTCACATTTCAATTGGAATTATTTTAGTCAGAGATTTAAATAATCAATATACAAATGGATACCGAAGAATATTTGAAGTATAAATGTGCTATATGAGTGCCAAATAAAAGCAAGCAAACAGAATTCATTTACAAACATTTATTGAGCACCATTTATGTGACAGGCGCTGAGGTAGTTACTAAGATATCATCATAAACAAGACAGAGATGATCACGTTTACATAAATATCACAGTCTGGGATAAAGCCATATGCTAGACATATAATACTAGCTGCTTAATCGCACAGACTCTTGGTCTTCTGATTTTTCAATGCATTATGATTCATAAAATATTGACATAAAAGCATGGAAATATCCAATATTTCTGGAGTATTTCCAAGTTGTACTCTGAAAGACCAACCACAATAACAAAATGTAAAAATAGAAACAAAAAAGATCGAGTTGTATAAGAGAAGTTGATGAAGTGCCCAAAGGACAGAAAACATCAGATAAGAGGCCTATGAGCTAGAGATTTAAGTGAAGAAGAAACAAAACTGATGAAAATGACTAAAGTTAGCAAGTTGAGAACCAGATAAGAGTGTCTTACTGAGTTAAATCTTGATCTTGATTTAACAAGATAACTTGGTGGGTACTCTTCCATGGTGGTGATTTCAAATCCTAATAAAAATAATAAATCAATGGAAGGTGACCTGCTGTGTTTATCTGTAGCTCCATGGAAATGCGTTCAAGCAGGTCATGGACCAATTCTGATGAAGGGGAAAAAGGACAGTCTGAGTGCTTATGGTAGAGTGTTCATAATGAAGAAACAAATCAGCCAGCTACGAATGGACAATAACTCATGAAGCGAATGGTTAGGCTAGAGTATTTTAATAGCACTCCTTAGAAGAGGGGAATTTTCATTCCAAACATATATAGAATTTCTATCTAAAACATCCTGCATAATGTTTTTAAAGAAACAAATGAGATAATATGATACACTTGTAGAAGGAACAAGATTTGTTTTGGACAAAATATGTAGAATCAGAGAAAGTAATTTTCTTTCAAATAATCCATGTCACATTTGCCTTGACTATAAAGAGAAATAGTATCTAAATCATACTGAATAATGGGACGCCTGGGTGGCTTAGTTGGTTGACCTGGGCTTAGTTCACCATCTCAGAGTCCTGGAATTGAACTCTGCATTGGTCTCGTGCTCAATATAAGTCCACTTGAAATTCTCTCCTTCTGCCCCTTCCCCTGTGCTCATATGCTCTCTCTCCCTAAAATAAATAAATAAATAAATAAATAAATAAAATCTTTTAATAATAAGTAAATCACACTGAATAGTTGTACAAATTATATGGGAAAACAAAACAGTTTTGTTTTGACAGATGCTTTAGTAGAAGCAAGGGCCATGCTTTGTTCCACCATTTTATAATGCCCCTTTGCTTGCATTTAATTTTAATATGAGTAGTTGACCTCAAATTGCATTGCTTAAACAATTTAATTTTTGAGAAAGACATAGAGTTATGCAATCTGTATTTACATAACAAGAGAGAACTACTTAGAGAAGAAATAAGTAATGACATTTTTCTCCCTCTGATATGGTGGTTTTCTATCAAACTGTGTTGCTGAGATCATTGTGATCTGTTAAAGTGAAGTGTTAATTCAAAACATTCAATTAATATTAGTAAATTCTTGCTAACTTGGGTTCTTCTTATCTTTATTTATAATTTAGGGTAACCCACAAATTATTTTCATTTGACAGTCCTCCATTTCCTAAAAGCTGTAGGTGGTAAGGTAATATTGAAGCCCAATAATAAGAGAAAAAGTGATTCATTCATTCCCTTCAAGCAAATATTTACTGACAGCCTGTAACATATCAGGCAATATTTCAAATAAAGAGAATATGAAAGAAAACAAAAGCAGATAAAATCCATGCCCTTGAAGGATTTGTCGGTTAGTAGGCTAGGGGCGTATAGTGAATATCTAATAAATATGATGATAAATAACTACTTAGAATGAAGCAGAAAAAGGAGAATGGAGAATGTGTGGAGGAGTGTTACTATGTTACTGTGTTAGATAGGGAGGTCAGGGAGGACCTCATTGGAAAGTAATGTCTGGTCAGAGACCTGTTGAAAATGAGGAAGTAAGCCATGAGGTTATGCAAAGACCCTGAGGTGAAAACAAGCTTGGAGTATTGGAGGGATGGTCAGGAGACAAGTGTGAGCAAAGGTGAAGTACAACATCAAGTCAGAGAGGTAGTAGAGGCCTGGATGGCATAAGCGGAGGAAGGTCTTCAGCTTTTTTTCTGAAGAAGAGGCTAGAAATTTAGGGTGTTTTGAGTGAAGAGTGATGTGTTTGCCATACATTTTTTTAAGCTACAAACAAACCTTCATAATAAACTAAAACATTTTTGGAAATGCTTCACTCTAAATTCTAAATGAACTATATATGGAAGAATAATATACATACAGAAAAGTTTATGAATCATAAATTTTCAACTTAGTTTTTGCAAAATCCATATATTCATGTCATTATTACCCAAATCAAGAGATAAAACATTTTGATAATGCAGAGTGACCTTACCCTCTCCAGTTACTACCTCTTTCCTCCCCAGTGGTAACCAGTATCTTGATTTCTTTCAAGATTTATCCGTGTTCTTGTATATAATGACCATCTGTTTTGTCTAATAGTTCGAAAAGAAATACACAGTAAAAAAAAAAAAAAAATCACAATCCATTTATCCTTTCTACTGATGATGTACATTTGGGTTGTTACCTCTTTGGGCTATTAAGACTGGCTCTGTTATGAATATTATCGTACATGTCTATTGTGAACATTTTACACTTCCAGAGAGAAAGAGTTAGATCATAGGATATGCTTTTTGTTTTAGTAGATACTACCAAACGTGTTCCAGAGTTGCTATGCCAATTTGCACTCTCATCAGCTGTGTGAAGATATAGTTTTTTCCACAACCTTGCCAACAGTTGGTTTTGTCATTGTATTAGTTTTCCAGGACTGCAAAATAGCAGACTGTGTGATTTACACAACAGAATTAGTTTTCTCATAGGACTGGAGTCTGGAAGTCTGAGATCAGTGTTCACAAAGTTAGTTTCTTCTGCTTGGTTTGTCCCTGACCATCTTCTTCCATATCTTCACATGGTCTCTTCTCTGTCTATGTGTGTCTCTGCCCTAATTTCCTCTTCTCATAAAGACACCAGTCATACTGGATTAGGGCTTGCCCTAATCATCTCATTTTAACTTACTTACTTCTTTAAAGACCCTATCTCCAAAGAGTCATACTCCGAGGTACTAGGGATTAGAACTTCAACATATGAATTTTGGAGGATATAATTCAGCTCATAATAGCAGTTTTAAATTTTATCCATCTTCGTAGAAATTATTCTACTGTGGTTCTAACTTATTTGATGACCAATGAGATTGAGTACCTTTTTACGTCATTAGCAGTCCTTTAGATAACCTTATCTGTGAACTGTAGGATTAATTACTTTACCCATTTTTCTATTTTTTGTTTACTTTTTTCCATTGATTTTAGGAGTTCTTTATATTTTCTGAATGTGAATCCTTCATCAGATATGACTTGCAAATATTTTCATCAACTCCGTGGGTTACTTATTCCTCTCCAAATAGAATCTTTTGACAAATGGAAATTCTTAATTTTAATGTGGTCCAAATGGTCAATCTTTTCCTTTAAGATTACTATTTATTTTGCCATGGGCAAAAAATCTCTGACTACCCCCAAACTCATGAAGATATTTGGCTGTTTTCCACAAGAAGTATAACTGCTTTACGTTTCACGTTTACGTCCATAATCTGATCATACCTGATTTTAGTTTATACTTGTAAATATGATCCAGTCTCATTTTTCACATATTATATGTAATTGTTTGGCACCATTATTAAAAAGACCACCCTTTCTTCATTGTACTACAGTAATTATTTGACAGATTCAGTGACTGTATATGTGTCTTTTCTGTTCCATTGGTCAATTTTTCTATCCCCGGGCCAATGTCATTCTGTCTTAAATTTTGCAACTTTAAAATTCTTTGAATAAATTTAATTTGCCTCATAGTCATCTTATCTAGAAAGGTGAAGACAACTTTCACACATTCACACATCATTTGATGTTACAATTTCAACAATGTAGCATAAAACTAGCAACATAGTTTACAAGTGACTGATGAATTTGAAAATATTTCTTATATATGTTATCTAGAACTTTATATTTTTGAGGCTATTTATAAGTGTGCATCTTGGTTTTCTCATTACAGCATTCTCAGAAGGTAATTGGGTATTACTTTTTCCATTTTATACTCAAGGAAACCAAAGCTAATTGCCTCACCTAATGGGAGATGAATCATTACTTAAAATTAGAATTCACAGTTCTGCCTTCTCATTCTGTTGTATAACTAGTGAGGCAGGATGCCATTTTAAGCCATTAGTCTTCCTTAACAAAAGAGAAAGCTGTGTTCCTGGGATCAAATGTTGTTTACAGATTCCCATTAACTCTTAATTTATAGTTAACAAAAATCTGAATTTCTTTACTCACTGACATGTTCTTGGATGAGTCATACCTTATGATATAACTTATTCAGTTATATCTCAGTAATTTAAGTTAATTGAGTCAAATAACAACATGTCACAGAACCTGAATGTAGATTCCAGATTCTGCCTTTGCTGTCTCTTTTCAATTATCAAATCACACTAATCACCTTTACTATCCAAATTGACATCTGTATCTTCTAGAGTATTTATCTTACTCCCAGGATTTACTCCAATGGTTCCATTTGCATTTTTTATCCATATCTCAGAAATAGTCATATTCCCTGTTTTGATCCCTCTGGATGTGAAATATGTCACTCTCTAACTCTGCCATATGCTGGTGTCTGCCTTATTTCAAGTTTTTCTTCTCAATACTAATCACATATTTCCTGCATTTATTTGGTCTTTGTGCATTTCTCAATGTTAATTAAATAACTACTTAGATATTCTAACTAGTGTATGTATTTATTGGATCTTATAAGGAGAGAAATAATTTGGTTCAAGATATTGCATCCACTGGCAACTTTTTGTTTGACTGACAAGCCTACAACAAAATATACTTGGGAGATTTGTATATAAGTTATGTAATTTGTACACACATACATGCACACACATATAAATAATTTACATATTTTGATAATCTGAGACTCTTATTGATTACTTCATCTATTATTCAGCTATTTTCCTTTTATTCTTTAAATATATTTTTATTTAGCTGTTAGTTTTCTTTTTCCTCAGCCTTAACATTATTTTCCTTTTTCTTGGATTTTTCAAAAATTTTTAATCAAAATGATGGAGAGACTTAAATCAGGAATATTATTTTGATATAGCCACTGTCAGTTATAACCTTTTATTTGTTAATTGATTTTATGCTTCTTTATTATCTCCAAACTTATTTTTGCATGTAGGACTGCTATAAAAATAGTAACTCACGCAACGCTTTTAAGAAATATCAAAGACTCTGGGAAATTCTATTAAAAGGAATTCAAAGTTCTTTCATAGTAAAAGCATAATGTCCAGTGCATCCTTGTTTAACTTAGCCTTTAAAATTTTGAGATTTAAAATTCTATTTAAATGTGTGTTTAATGGTGCTGAATAGTTTATAACTGTTGATTCCAAGAGATACCTAGAAGAAGACACCAATTACTTGTAATAAATTTTTAAAATACTATGTGTGTAATATCTGGTGTAGTATAATAGTTAATAGAGTGAATAAATAATGCTACTATTATGAAGTTTATTGAGACAAACAATAGATATATTTTGACTGTGGAGTATGAATTATCATTATTTGGAATACGA
Source organism: Potos flavus (assembly GCA_028534135.1). Lineage (NCBI taxonomy): Eukaryota > Metazoa > Chordata > Mammalia > Carnivora > Procyonidae > Potos > Potos flavus. The sequence continues at coordinate 106,690,228 of CM052899.1, forward strand.
TATTTCTATAAAGGAGAACACAGGATGGATTTGATGGTATATTTTTCTAGCAGCTGGAATCTAACCAAACACACACACACACACACGCAGACACACACACACACAACAAAGATAACCCATTTAGAGAAGATTTTCAATTCATTTGTTTATTAATAAATAAGAAATGACTTTTAAAAAATGTAATATCTACCCACCATGATTTATCTAAACCTCCTTTTTCCTATATGGAATGAGGCTTTTTCATGGTATTTCAGTCTATTAGAAAAATCTCATTGCGACCTCTAAGACTCAGTCAAGTCATTGTAAATTTTCTTTCTTTTTTTTTTAAGATTTTATTTATTTATTTGAGAGACAGGGTGAGAGCACAACAGGGGACCTGCACAGGGAGAGGGAGAAGTAGGCTCCCCGCTGAGCAGGGAGCCAATGTGGGGCTTAATCCCAGGACGCTGGGATCATGACCTGAGCCAAAGGCAGACACTTAAGCCACTGAGCCACCCTGGTTCCCCTAAATTTTCTATCTCATATTATATTTAAACATCCTACATCGCCACACATGAACGTTCTGTCACATTTTCTCCTTTCCTTTTTTTCCAGCAAATATTACTAGAATATACCTTAGGAAGGGGAAAAGAGACACCTTTTCTATTTACTAAACTGCCCAAGGAGATGTTGCTGTCCTGTCCCCAATTACCTGTAATTGCTTGTCGAATGAGTTGGGTTTCTGGATAATAGAATTAGATGAGTTTAGCGTATAGAATGTTTATCCAGAAACTTAAATGGAGTAGAGGAAATAATACTGATTTACATCACCATATTGTTTCATCTCAAGCTTTATGAACAATTCCTATGGAGGATCTCTTCCTTCCCTTCATGAATACTTACTCCATTGTCTTTACTCTTTCTCCTTCTTAGTTCTTCTCTAACATTTTCTGTGAGTGTAGACAGGAATATTGGTTCTTCAGAAATGACAACCTTCAGTTAGCCCATACAAGGATGTGTTTGGATCTCTTTGAACTTAAAATATAATGAATTAAGAAACATTTTCTCTCAACATGGGTCTTAATAGCAATTCTCCCATTTAATAAAAGATACAGTTTTGATACCTATTTTTATTTCTATGGTTTCCTTAGCATGTTGGCTAGATATTATCAGTCCTAATTTAGCAAAGCCATCTTTCTACACAGATGTTTTTATTCATTATTGAATTCAGCTATGTTATATCAGGGTCTAATGTTTCACTCTTAGTGCGTCTGACATCAATTGAGTTTTTTCCACATCAACAACCAATGCTCCAATTCTCCAGAAGGGTGTCCTACAATTTAATTCAATTCAGATACTAACCACCTGAAGTTAGCAGACTCTACGGGTTAAGAACTCAGTCCCATAAGACTGCCCTACACTTCAGATGCTGGTTGGAAGTCTCAGGTTGTCACCTGTATTCTGACGAACCAGTTATAAATTGGAGGTTCCCACAACCCCCTCCTCAATTTGATAATTTGCTATAATGATTTATAGAACTCAGGAAAATATTTATGTTTACTAGTTTATTATAGAAAATAGTATAAAGGATAGAAATGAACAGCCAGATGAAAAGCTACATAGGATGAGGTCCAAAAGAATCCAAGTACAGGAGCTTCTGACCCTATATGCGGTGTACCATCCCTGGCTTGTGGTTGTGTTGAACAACGTGGAAACTTCCCAAACCCCATAGTTTAGGGGTTTTATGAAGGTTTCCTTATTTAGGCACAGTTGATTAAATTGTTGGCCATTAGTGATTAACTCAATCTCCAGCCCCTCCTCTCTCCCCGGAGGAGGCAGCTGAAAGTTCTAATCCTCTAATTGTATTTTGGTTTTTCTGAAAACCAGCCCCACCTTGAAGCTAACTATGGACCCCAGGCACAGTCATTTCATTAGCATACAAAAGACTTTCTTATCATTCCTGCTCAGAAGATTCTAAGTGTTTTTGAAACTCTTGTGTGGAAACACGGGACTAAGACCAAAAGTATTATGAAACATGACAGAAGCAGGAAAATACTCTCCTAATAAGAATAAAAACTTAAATTCAAAATTAACCCAGAATTGACATGGATGAAAAAAAAACAAAAGCAAGAACATTTAAACAGCTATCATAAATATCTCCCAAACGTCCAAAAGATTAGATGAAATATTAAATAAATAAGTTAAGTAGAGACATGAAAGAAAGAAATCCCAAACTGAACACATAGAAATAAAAACTACAATATCTAAGGAGACTAGTACACTGAATGAAATTAACAGCAGATTAGGTATGGAAAAAGAAAAGATTAGTAAACTTGTAGCAAAAGTAAAACAAATGGGGAAAAAAGGACTAAACAAAATGAATAGAGAATCAGTACTTCAAATGGCCAGATATACATGTAACTGGTGTCCTTAAAGGAGAAAGGGGAAACAGAAAATATTATTTGTAGAAAGTTATCCAAAATTTTTCCAAATGTGAGGAAAATAATAAATCTACATGTACAAAAAGCATATGAAAGCCAACCACAAGAAACATGAAGACTACTACACCAACTCACATCATAATAAAGTTGCTTAAACCTAGTGATAAGTCGAAAGTCTTTAAAGTAGCCAGATGAAAAAAAAAAAAAGAGATAATAAATATGAGGAAAAAACATAAGGATGTTGGCAGCACATTGTATACTGAGGAAAAACAAAACATTAGCAGATTTCTTATTGGAAACAACGTAAGCAATAGACAACACAGCAACATTTTTAAATTATTGAAAGAATGAAAAACTCAATTTAGACATTTTTACCAAGAAAACATAGTTTTCAAAAACAAAGTTTAAAAACTTTATACACACAAAATTTGAAATAACTTACCACTTGTGGGACTATAACTATAATAAATAAATACATGGATTATTCAAGCAGAAGGAAAATATTGTCAGATGAAATTTATACTAGAATGAAGATCATTGAAATTGGTAACTATGTGAATATATATTAATATTTTATATTATTATTTAAATCTACTTAAAAGATATTTGACTATTTAAAGCAAAAATAATAACAATATACTTGTATATGGTTCATAATTTTATGTATATATGCATATATATATTACATGTTTTTGTGTAGAGCTATATGGCAACAATAACACAATGATTAAGAGAGAAATTAAAGTATATTGTTGTGGGGGTGCCTGGGTGGCTCAGTTGGTTAAGCATCTGCCTTCAGCTCAGGTCATGATCCTGGAGTCCTGGGATCCCATGTTCTGAGATAGATCCATATCAGGCTCTCTGCTCAGCAGGGAGTCGGCTTGTCGCTCTCCCTCTGCCATTTCCCCTGCTTGTACTCTCTCTCTTTCTCTCTCAAATAAATAAATAATCTTAAAAAAAATAAAATATACTATTGTATATTTCTTTTTTATTATGATTATTTATTTATTTGTCAGAGAGAGAGCGAGCAGGGGGAGGAGCAGGGAGAGGGAGAAGTAGAATTTCTTAACACTTAAGGAAGTATAATAGGCAACATTTCTTTCAAAATGGAAAAGGATGAATTGTACCTCATGACATTCTCTATATATTTTGTTTGTTTTTTGTTTCAAGTTTTAATTTAAACTCCCATTAGTTAACACATAGTGTAATACTAGTTTCAGGAGTAGAATTTAGTGATTCATCATTTACATATAACACCCAGTGCTCATTATAATGAGTGCCCTTCTTAATACCCATCACTTATTTAGCCCATCCTCCCACCCACCTTCCCTCCAATCTCTCAGTTTGTGTTCTCGATAGTTAAGAGTCTGTTTTATGGTTTGCTCCTCTTCTTTTTTTCTCTATGTTCATCTGCTTTGTTTCTTAAATTCCACATATGAGTGGAATCATATGGTATTTGTCTTTCTCTGACTGACTTCACTTTGCATAATACTCTCTAGCTCCATCCACATCATTGCAAATGGCAAAATTTCATTCTTTTTATGGCTGAGTAAAATATATTCCACTGTATATATATATACTACCTCTTCTTTATCCATTCATCAGTCGATGGACCTTTGAGTTGTTTCCGTAATTTGGCTATTGTTGATACTATTGTTATAAACATCAGGGTGCCTGTATCCCTTCAAATCAGTATTTAAGCCCAACATTACTCTGAAACAAAATCAGACAAAAAACTGAAAAGTATGGATGATAATCTCTAATGAACATGGATTCAGAAGGTACTAACAAATTTTTAACACATCGAATATGACAATATATAAAAAAAGATAGTATATTATGATCAGGTGGGATTTATTCAAGGAATGCAAGGTTGGTTGAACATTTAAAAATTAATTGATGTACTTTATCTTATTAACAGACTAAAAGCAAAAAATAAGGTCATATGATCATTTCAGTAGATACAGAAAAATCACTAGACACAATATAATGGACATGTCTTACCAAATTGGAAGTGGAAAGGAATTTTCTTTACCTGATCAAGGGCAACTACAAAAAAGCTGTAACTAACTTAATGGTGAGATACTGAATTCATTCCTCCTAAGATCAAAAAATAAGGCAAGAATGCCATTTTCACCACTTCTAAGCTTTTATTTTTTTCTCCCCTTCCCCTTGGAAGTTCTATCTGGTGCAGTAAGTCAAGAAAAGAAAACAAAAGGAATCCAGACTAAAAATGAAAAATTAAATGGTCTTTACATGCAGATGACATAATAGTCTACATAGAAAATCCAGTAGAATCTACAAAAAAGCTACTAGAAGAGTCTACAGAAAAGCTACTTGCCAAAGTGAATTTGGCAAGGCTGTAGGACATAGATCAATATAAAAAAAATTATTTCTGTATACCAGCAACAAAAAATTGAAAATAAAAAATACCATGTATAATAACATCAAAAATATGTACTATTTTATAGATAAACAAATGATATTTTAAAGTCCTAAATACTTAAAACTGTACAACATTGCTAAAAGAGGTTAAAAAATATATAAACAAAAAGTAGATAAAGCCTTTTCTTGGATCAAAAGACCAAAAATTTTACTTTTTTAAATTTCTTTAAAATATTTATTTATTTGAGAGAGGGAGAAAGGGAGAGAGTGGGTGGAGGGGCAATAGGAGAGATTCTTTGAACAGACTCTGCGATGAGCAGGGAGCCTGAAACAGGGCCTGATCCCAGGACCCTGAGATCATGACCTGAGCCAAAACTAAGAGCTGGACGCTCAATCGACTAACAGACCCAGGCACCCTAAGACCTCAAAATTTTAAATGCCAGTTTTCCCCAAATGGATCTATAGATTCAACATTGGAACCAGTTGAAATTCCAGAAGGGTTTTTAGAGAAATTTGCCAGATAATTCTAGCACTCATATGTAAGTGTAAAGGACACAGAATAGGCCAAATAACTTTGGAAATAGGGAACAAAGTTGTAGAACTGACACTACCTGATTTCAAGACATTAAAGTGACATTAAACAAGACATGACAATATTGGCATCAAGTAGACAAATATGTCAATGAAACATAATATAAAATCAAGAAATACAGGCACATATACCTAATCAACTGATTTTACAACAAGTTATAATGTAATTCAGTACAGAAAACACAGGCTTTTCCAAAAATGGTCCTGGAAAAATTGAACACCCATATGAAGAAACAAAAAAAAAATCCCTTGAGCCATACTTTGTACCATATACAAAAATTAACTCAAATTGATTTAGAGGCCTAAAGGTACTATGTAAAATCACAAAACTCCTAGGAAAAAGTATAAAAATACTTGGACTAGTCCAAGATATTTGGAAAATGACACCAAAACACAATCCATTTAAGAAAAAACTTTTCATGTGTGTGTGTATGAATTGTCTGTTTAAATATTTTGCCATTGGGGGAGCCTGGGCGGCTCAGTGGGTTAAAGCCTCTGCCTTTGGCTCAGGTCATGATCTCAGGGGCCTGGGATCAAGCCCCACATTGGGCTCTCTGCTCAGCAGGGAGACTGCCTCCCTCTCTCTCTGCCTGCCTCTCTGCCTACTTGTGATCTCTCTCTCTGTCAAATAAATAAATAAAATCTTTAAAAATAAAAAAAATTAAAAAAAAATTTTGCCATTGTTTCATCAGGTTATTTCCTTTTATTATAGCTCTTTTTCTCCCCCTTCACTCTATATAGCCTCTGTTTCTGTTTTAACTGGCTGAGAGGAGGTGAATAAAGAGAAATCAGGGGCTTCTTACTTGAGTGGGTGGCTTTATATACTCTAGAGCTGGAATATGGTTAACTTTAGCTTTACATCTTGTTTCTTTTGGAGTATTCTTGGGGAAATCCCATTGGCAGGAATTTTCTACCTCTTGGCAATGTTTTCTGTTCCTCAGACTCATAGGATCAACCTCAGCTGCTGGCTCACTGGTGTTCAACTCCACCCAGTTTCACGATGCTAGGTGGCATCGATTCTCTTCAGTCTCTTTGGTGGTTCATTTGAAAGAATTTTAAGTGGTTCTAGATTCACTTGCACTTTGGCATGGGGCAGCAATGATACCTAGGAAACACCCATACATCATTTGGCCCACGAAAATCATGGAGTTCAGCCTGGCCTTAACACAAATAACCTAGAGCCTATTGCTTCAGGATACACGGCAGCTTTTTTTTTTCTTTTTTCTTTCCTTTCTTTTTCTCATGCATGAATCTGTTCTCAGTTTTCCTGGTCTCTTACCTGCAAGGAGCCCATTTCAAAGTCTTTGAGTGGCTCTCTCAAAACCCTATCACTAAGCTTAACGTAAAGGAAGTACTGACAACTCTTTCCTCTCAGGAAATGTATAGTGTGGCAACAAATCTCCAAATAAATATCCTCACAAGCTCAAGTTATTCTCTCCACACCATCACAATTATTTTATATTTTCAAAATGCATAATGGAGCTTAGGAGTCATGGAATTGGCTCACAAACATTTCCTTTGTAAATACTGCCTGTGGGGATGTGATTTAGATTTTCTTACCCATTTTTGTTCTTTTTATAGGGTATCTTGTTGTTTCTGGCAACTTTAATTTTTTTGATTCTCTTTTATGTACAGTTTGGATTCTGAAACTGATTCTCATGTCAAAATAGCTATTCTAAAAAGGTACAGTATTTCAAAGGTTACAATATAGTGTCACCATATTTGGACAATATGTCTTTCTATTATTAATTTTTGCTCAACTACCAGATGGGTGCCTTGGATTGCATACTTAGATCAAATTATCTTTTTATGATGTCATGAGATGATATTCAAAGTCCCTTCCAGTTCTAACATTTTTTTTTACTTCTGCAAAATAATAATACTATTTTTATCATAAGGGTAAGTGCTATGTTGGGGGGGAAAGGTTATAAAGAACAATGCTACTGAAAAATATAGAGAGAGTGAAAATCTTATACCACTAACTCTTACAACTACTAACAAGATTAAGTTATAGTAAGAACAAAAGAAATATATAGCTAATATATCTTAGTTAATGTCCTGATTATGCCTTTTATTTTAACCATCTGTGAATTTATATTTCTTGGTAATTTCTTCAATATCTATTGTAAGACTTTTAATGCCCTCAAAAGTTTCCTCAGCCCAGTTAATTCTGGGCATTCCCAAGTCATGTTTTAGATGTGAACAGAAATTATCTATCATTCGACTTTATCTAGCTTCAATACATTGACAACCTCTAGTAAAAGATGCTCCTTCCTTAAGTGCTCCGTATTTGAGGCCATCCTAGTGGGTTCTGTCCCTCCCACTGAACTATTTATTGTCAGGCATCACTGGGATTGCCCCCCTCTCTGTATCACCATTGCTACTGTCAGTATCCACTGTTGTTTGTGTTTTTTAAGGCCCTAGTTTGAAAAAGTCAACTTGTGAACCTTATAGAAGCTGGCAGTTTTCCTCTCTCTGCTTGAGTGTTATTTTTATCCTCAAGGGTATGAAAAGCTTTAATGCTTATATGAAATATCTTACAAAAAAACTTATTTGGGATAAGTTTTTTGGCTTTTATTTATAGCCACTGTCACTTTCATTCACCACAGACACATTCCATTTCTCCTATCCTTTGTTAAGAATCACAGGAATGGGTGAAGTGAGAGTGAACAAAAACTGATTATTGTGAATAATTTGTGCTTGGATTCTAAGTCAATTGTGAAGAAACAGAAACAAGAGCAGGCATAGGCACATGGGGAACAAGAATTTGTGAGTGTGTAGTGTTCATATTCTGCTGGGGTTGAGATATGTTGTCGAATCATAATGAAGCATACTTAAGGAATATGTCATCCAAGAACTAAATCAAGAGAGAGTGGTCTTGGAGTAATGTGGTCTATATTCATCAGAGGTAGATGACTGGGAGATGTAGAGTTTATTTAATGCATTCATTATTCAATAAATATTTTTGACAATCTATTGGATGGAAGGTAAAAAGATCATATCAGAGTTATATATGATACAAAGCTTTGTATATAGCAGTATAGAGCCGTAAAAGGAATTGCTACTACTTTTACTGCAGGAGAAGCTGAAAAATATTGGAGTTGTCAGTGCTTTGGTTTTTAAATATACTAACTCTAAGAGCTTCTGCTTGTGCCCATCAGTATCAGTGGCCCATCAGTCCACCCATCTTGGACTGGTGCCTTAAGATTTTGAAGGAATCACCCATCTCCCATGAGGTAGTAAGTCTGACGATAAATTTGAGTTACAAACATTATGCTAAACTCTCCTTGTCCCCTGTCTCTGATGACTAAACTTTTATTACTAGATCAAATGTGTTTGCTTCACTCTCTACTCTTGGTATAAGTATACTCCTGAGAGGCTTTTAAGTTACTCATGGAAACAAACTTTGAGTCAGCCTGACCTAATTTGACAAATTTTCCAAGATAAGCACAAATACTAGTATTGGATTTAGTTGAGCTACAAATTGAGCTGTACCCATCAGTCTAACATGTATTTAGATAAATTATCCAACCTCTCTGTGCCTCTCCTCTCTCACTTGTAAAGCAAAGCGAAGAGTTATGATATATATTTTAAAACTTTAACCCACTTCATATCACAAAAAGTGTTAAATATGTTAAAATAAATCTGTATGCCTAGTTAATGACATAAAAGAAAAAATGAGAACAGGCATTATAAATAGAAGTAAAATATTAAAACCAAATATTTTTTAAAACAATTATCAAGATTCATTTTTATGAGCTTTTATGATCTTGGTTAAATTGAGTGGCACAGTCAATTATAGAGATTGCAATATAAAAAATAAGTTTGAATCCTGCTTCTACTTAGAAAGCCACAGTAGAAGGATGTTCCCACACCAAAAACAAAAGCCATGTAACTTACACAATTATAACCATTTTAAGCCATTAGACATTTTACAAATGGCTGAGATCCTAAAGCAGGCATGTGAACTGAATTCAAAGGATAACAAGTACTTTGAGGAGATATAGAACATATTGGATGTTACACTGTTGGCAGATGGTGGGAGGAAGAAGTGGTAGACATGAACACAGATACAAAGTAAACTTCATGCAAGCGTGAGGTGGTAATTGGCTGATGCTAGGGGACAGAATTAAATAATATCCATGTACTGGCATTTTCTCTCATGCAAAGCTAAAGTTCTCCTTGGGGAGATAAGAAGAAAATCTTTTACTCTATGGTCCCAGAAAAACACCCACTACCATTGGGAGAAGGATAAAAGCAAAAACCCTCTGGCACGAAGAAAAGAGCTACAAACTCCCCTATGTCTCTTACCCAAAACTCCACAGATTTTGGGCAAGAGGAAGATTCCCCCTTCTCCCATCCTTCTTGCACTGATTCAAGAGAAAGGGCAGGAAACCCACTAATGTTGAGAGTCCTTCATTGATTCAAAGCAAAGATTGTTTGCTGCTGGGGTAGAGACAAGATACATGCTCATACGCGGGACTCTTTACCAGTACAAGGAAGAATTGTACTTTCATGAGGAAAAGGACAGAAAGTTAGAGTCTCAGGTACACAGGGTCTGATAGAAACTGATAAAAATAGGAAAACCAAGAGCACTCCTATCCCACTAAGGGCTCTGGGCCAACTAAAAAGCAGTGGAAGAGGAGAATGATCAAACATGGTGCGTGGGTTCAGGTACTCCTGAAATCTGAGAGTGGGCTGGGAATACTGTGAAAAAAAACCCAGCATTTTTTTTTTTAAAGATTTTATTTATTTGACAGAGAGAGAAAGATCACAAGTAGGCAGAGAGGCAGGCAGAGAAAGAGGGGGAAGCAGGTTCCCTGCTGAGCAGAGAGCCCTATGTGGGGCTCGATCCCAGGACCCTGAGATCATGACCTGAGCCAAAGGCAGAGGCTTTAACCCGCTGAGCCACCCAGGCGCCCCTAAAACCCAGCATTTTAGACCCCACATTAAATTGCACAATGAACACAGATCCTCCCCATATGGAGTCATCTGTAGTCTGTGGTATACTGAGATAATTAACTATAGCAGCACAAAACTCAAACCCAATTTCTAATTAGATTGACTCCAACTCCTATGCTAACAACCAGACAGAAGGAGAGATATATCTTTAACTAGACATACATTATATCTACGTTCTAATGTTCTTTCATACAAAGATTTTCCCATTTAATAAAAAATTAGAGTTAGAAAAAGAATAAGAAAAAATAATTAATTATTAAGCAATAAATCTTCCAATAGAACTAGACCAGAGATCAGTGGTCCATATATTGGAAACATCAGACAGAGGCCTTGAAATAATTATAGCTATTTATCTATATTAACAGATATAGTAGAAAAGGTTAAAACATGAGTGAAAAGAATAGGAATTTCATGAGAAAAATGGAAAAGATTATAAAAATTAGTTACATAGTAATGCCTGAAATTGAAACAAACTAATAAAAAAAGAAACAGGAAAAGAAAAGCACTTATCAGAGTTTGTATGGTCCATATTCTCTGAAGAAAAAACAGATGGTATTAATCATGGAAGAAATGTATCAATGGAAAACCCTGTGAGAGACAATGGAGAGTGAGTCAGGCAACACCAACACAGCCATCAGACCACAAATGGAATGTGATCCTAAATGAAGGAGAAAGGAAGGAAGAGGGGAAGGTTAAGTAGAAGCTTTTCCACATATGCATTGTAAAGAAACTCTCCAAGGGTGCAAAAGATGATTTATACAAATAAAAAAGTTCAAAACATTTTTTATTGTAACAAAGAACTGCAAGCAACCCAGGTGTCCCTTGCTATGAATAAATGATAAATTAAATATAGTATGTGCATATAATGGAAGACTCAGCATAAGTCTCTCTCTCATGCACGCACATTTCACAAAACATTCTACATGTTTTCAAGGGTACATTTACATCTAAATAAGAAAATTGGCAATGGGATGGATTGTAAAATCATTCAATATACTAAAAATAGAAATGGAAGGTGAGAGGAATAGGACTGGAGAAAAAAGGGTAAAGAAAGAATAAAACACAATTAAATAAATTAGAGGGTGGCTTTGGATGTAGTGATGCTAATATTATGCCATGAAATTAATTCTATGTATGTGAGGTTCTAAAAAAAAGAAAGAGAGAGAGAAAGGGGAAGAGAGAGAAAGGGCATGCGTCAGAGAAAGAAAGACTTGACGTATGCTCACTCATCCATTATATTATATTATACACTCATCCATTATATTATACAGTACTCAGTTATTTTATCTGTTATGTGGAATTTAGTCCAATATTCTTGACAACATTCTTGATACTGATTTTTTCAACTTCATATAGAAAAAAATGCTAAAAAGGAAAATACATGAATAATACTAGAAAAAACAATAAATACTTAAAGAGTTTAAACTCATATTAACTTAATTCCAAATTAACAATAATTAAATCTAATTAAGGGATAATTCATTCTGGTCCTATGAAATAACTTATTGTGTAATTAGCGATTAAGAAAAATGATCACGTATACTGTACACTTACTACTCAATACACTGTGTGCTAAAAGTTTATATGTCTCATCTCACTTATTTTTCACAGTATTTCTAGTTATGGGGTCATTATTCCCATTGGATAGATAGAATGAGACTTAGAGAGGTCATATAATTTTTCCAAGGACACACAGCTTGAAAGGTAAAATGATTCTGGTTTTCATGTTCTGAGGTATTAAAGTTGTGGGGGTTATTGTTGTTAATGTAAACTTTTATCAGTTAGGATTATAGGTGATTATATATAATAGTTTGCCAGGACTTCCATAACAAAATACTACAGAATTGGTGGTCTACACAACACAATTTTATTTTTTCACAGTTCTGGAGGCTAGAAGTCTAAGATCAAGATATGAACAGGTTTGGTTTCTTCTGAGGCCTCTCTCCTTGTCTTGCTGATGGCTACCTTCTTGCTGTATCCTCACACGATTATCCCTCAGGCTGTGTTGTCTGTGTCCCAATCTTTTCTTCTTATAAGGACACTAGTCATGTTGGATTAGGACCCTCCTATATAACTTCATTTTAACTTAATCTCCTTAAAAATCTCCTCTATCTACAAATATTGTCACAAGGCTTTAGAATTTATGGGTTACCAAACTTCAGCCCATTACACTAAATATTCTGAATGTATTGAGAGGCAGCTAGAGGATAGCAATTAAGAAAACAGACTCTTAAAGCCAGTCTGCCTGGACTCAAACTCTGCTCTATGGGATTTCCCTGATCTATGCTGGGTTTCTCCATTTATAAAGTAGGAATAAAAATATAATCTTATACCAAAGGTCTATTTAAAAGATTTTCCTCAGGGTGCCAGGGTGGCATAGTTGGTTAAGCATCTGCCTTAGGCTCAGTTCATGATCCTCAGGGTCCTGGGATTGAGCCCATGTTGGGCTCCCTGCTCAGCAGGGATTCTGCTTCTCCCTCTCCCTGTATCCCTCCCCCCGCTCATGCTCTCTGTCTCTGTCTCTCTTTCTCAATTAAATCAAATCTTTAAAAAAAAAATTTTTTTTAAATAAAAGATTTTCCTCAATACATGTATTTATTATATGACTTTGTATATAATAAGGAGTGAATAAAATGTAGCTTAAAAAAAAACCTTCACAAAAAACTAATAATTTCTGAATAGGTTAGATATACATGGCACAAAGTTAAATTTATCACCATGTATTACAAGGACAATATGCGTATTATTATTATTATTTTTTAATAATTTGAAAATAAGTTGCATATATTATTACTTTTTATAACATTTGATTTTCATATATTTCTCTATAATCTTTGAAGTGGATATAACTTTAATATATATGAATAATGTGGTGCTATTGTCATTAGATTTACTGATCTGTTCATTATTTACTCAAAATGTATTTGTTAAGTACCCAACATGTGGTTACAATTGTGAACAAATTAAGTAAAATCCCCATCCTCATAGGTACAATGAAAGTTATGATGAGGGCTAGGGTAATGAAAAAAAATTGATACATATACACAAAGCAAGAACATTTAGTACGTTTTCACATATCCCAGAAATCTGGAGAAAAGTACATGTAGACAAGGACTGAAGAATTAGTAGGGGAAGTGGGGAGAGGGGATCTTCATACGGAGAGGACTGACTATGTGCAGAGCTTCAGAGGTGAAATAATATGCCCGAGACTAAGATTATCCACATGCCCAGGCCCTGGTATAATTCTATTACCTAGATAAAATAAAATATGATAAGTACTTAGAAATATTTCTTTATATACATAAAGAAACCAAGGATAAACTTTTCACTGGTGATATCAAGCAACAGAAGCAAGAATACTCATTCCCTTTGTTTATGAATGTCAAAGTAGAGAAAGATGGACTTTTCTGAAAGGTAGTACAGCTCCCCTCATGTTGTGATTTAAACAGATGAGAGAGGAACTTGAGATAGCAGGCATTTCCAGGAGAGTTTGGAAGAATGACTATTGTAATGAGGCACTTTATAGGCTTTTCCCAGGAAAGGAGATGTCCCCTTGCCACATAAGAGTTAATGTGCTCCATGAGCACTCTGACCTGGAGAAGAGAGATGTGTGCCCACGCTCAGAGCAGGAAGCAGTGTGTCCATCCACTGAGCCACCACTATGGAAGGCAGCCAAGGAGAGAAGATATCAGTCAAATTCATTGACCAGAGGCTCTGCATTTACATAACCAGGCACAACCAGAGATGCCTCAGGATAACTTCAGGCCAATCTTTTTATGGTATGACTTGAGACTGGAATCATGTAGAATGGCATGGCTACTGCAAACTGTGTCTCTTAGCAATCTGTGAGAGGGCTGGAGACAAACATAATGACAGTCTCACTCCACGTCTTCGCTGGACAAAAGTAAGCTTCGTATTTTGTACTGCAGGCACCTCTTTGTAAGATGGACTATCAAGAAACCTTTGAAAGGATTTTGAATGCTTGCATTGAAATATAAGATGTGTGAAATTCAGGCATACTTGTGAAATTCAAACACTCTTAATATTACATGTAAATCCTCATGACTTCAGTGAAAATAAAACATCATAAAGCAAATCTCTGATGAATATTGGAGCTATAAGAGCTCTACAATTTTATATACAATTATATAATATATATACATATGCACTTATTTTTCTGTTACAGTCCTTAATACAGTGTTGTAATTATTGGCTGTTTTCCTATCTCTTAAATTTAGAGGTGGGCACCAGATATCATTTTTCTCTATATCTTCACTGCACAATATAGAAAGGGGGGCACTAACTAATGTGTGAATGAGTAAGTCCATTCAGTTGTCCCAAAGTCATATATTGATTGGTATTGATTGAAGTGAATCAATGGAATTTCTATACACACTAATCATAACACTATTAGCATCTAGACAGGAGATACTAGATTTTATAACAGTCCCCAGTACTTAAAGTAAGAGATTTGTATTTTAGCTCTCACTGTTTCAGTAAGCTAAATTTATAACTAAAAATAACAAATAGGTTGAGGATCTATTTATTCCCTTTCGCCTCTACCTTCATTTTAGAATTATAGGAACATTTTGAGAAAACTTTCAGAAAAGGGTTACAATGAATTTAGATTAGTTTCTAGAGACAGCATTTACTAGGAGCTAAATGAGCTTCCAACTCGACTGCAACTGGAACTCTCCTGAATTTCCTGGTATGTCCCACATTTCAAAGTTGCTCTGTTGGTGGGTCATATTTCAGTTAACCATACAGAGTTCTCCAGTCAGTTAGCTAATGAGATTTTTGTTTCCCAGCTGTAATGAGAATAAAGAAAGAGCAGTTATGTCTTATTAGACTGGGTCATTCAATACCCTGACCATGCTGGAACCTGAAGCAGAGATGAAATGCTCAGCAAATCCTGACTCATTATCTCTGCAAGCCAAGGTCTAAAGGGCAAGGTTATTAGCAGTGACTTCCAAAACAACTTAATGTATGTCTCATGGAAATGGTCAAAAAGATCTTTTTAGCGAAGGAGATGCCACATCATTTACTTTCAGGCACTCAGTTGCAAAAAGGCCAGAATTATAATATAGGGCAAATGATTGTTTTAGCCTGATGATTTTCAGGAAGCTGATTAGCATTGCTAGGAATTCTTTGTATTAAATTCTTATTTTATTATGTATAGATGATAGTTTTTAAAGTTAGTTTTCTTCTTGAAATATTTTAAACTTTTCCTCATTTTATTCTACTCAAGCAAACATCACAAAGGTAACTTGGGGAAAAAATTCTGCAAATCTGTCTGGAAAATATGAATTACTGGGGAGATGCTTGGAACCAAGAGCATTTACTATTTTCATTTGGAAGCTTCTTATCTTCCAAGAAAGCTCCACATATTAATGAATACCACATTAGAGTAGCAAGTTGAGTCATATGCAAAGGTTTTAGGTGTTCACCCAAAAGAAATCTGCTGTTCAAGCTGTCTCACTGTGTGTTTGTGTGAGCAAAAGACAAAGATGGTTTCAGTCAAAATTATCTATTTTATTTTTCTGCTGTGGCCATTTTAGTAAGGATAGTTTAACACACATGAATGTAAGTAAATGACAAACTAAAGGCAATGACTTGTAAGGACATCATCCAAAGTACCATTTTTAATTAATGTTCTTTAAAAGGTGTTGGTAGGATGTAGCATTCATTTTGGTGCACATGCATCTGTCTGAGTTCATCCCTCCCCAAGCTTGTCTGTATTTAAAAGTCATCAATAATGAAACTAATTTCTTTCATGTCTATGGCACTGACAGTGAAAAATGAGCAAACAAGTTGGAGTGAATATAAATATTAGATGCCCAAATATTGCTTTTCATCAGGGTGCAAGGGCCGGGCATTGTGTTGATCTGGGTATATTCTACATTTCACAAATCCATTTCAGTTTCTTTCAGAATGATAAATAGGTCAAAGAGTTAGTTCAGCCACATACTAGTAACTTGTAAAGGCACTAGCTCTCTATACAGAAGAAAGGACCTTCAAAGGATAAAAGGAGCCATAGACGCTAATATTATTGTCTCATTTTGTTTTTCTTTTTTTTTTTCCCCAGTAGCTTGTGAAGAGACAAGTTTCTGTCTTCTATAGGGCTTTTGAGATGAAAACAAAATGTAGGCACGTTAAAGTTTTAAAATAATATCAACATATAATAGTGCATTCTTTGTTTCATTCTGAACTCTAAGAACTGCTTGCCTATTCACAAACCTCCACCGACTCTTCAAGACCAGCAAATTCAGTATAAAATCCTCAGACTTTGCATTTGAAGTCTCTACAGTGTGAATCCCATTCCCCACCCTCTGCCCTAGGTATCTCCCACAGCTCAATTATATCCCACTTACAACACAAAGTACCTGAGCCATTCTCCACAACGACCTTGATTGTCCTCACTTCTGTTCCTCTGCTCACATTACACTGTGATAAGAGTGCTCTTACAGTAACAATACCTTCAAATTTTCCCTCTTCAGGAAAACTTACCTACTTCTCTCAAGCTTGTTAAGGGTGGGGGATTTTCTTTCTTTTGCTTTGAGCAAAATCTGGATGTAGCAGGAGCTCGACCAATAATTGTTGTTGTTTTAAGATTTTATTTATTTATTTGACAGAGAGCGAGAGAGAGCAAGCACAAGCAGGGGGAGTGGCAGAGATACAGGGAGAAGCAAGCTCCTCGCTGAGCAGGGATCTCGATGTGGGGCTCGATCCCAGGACCCTGAGATCATGACCTGAGCAGAAGGCAGCTGCTTAATCGACTGAGCCACCTAGGCACCCCATGACCAGTAATTGTTGATTGAATAGAGAGCTTATTCTGTAACCCATTCAGTCCTTAACTTTGCACATAATAGACATTCAATAAATACTTACTGAACTGTGATTTCCTTCCTTCCTTCCTTCCTTCCTCCTTCCATCCTTTCTTTCTTTCTTTCTTTCTTTCTTTCTTTCTTTCTTTCTTTCTTTCTTTCTTTCTTTCTTTCTTTCTTTCTTTCTTTCTTTCTTTCTTCTCTTTCTTTCTTTCTCTTTCTTTCTTTCTTTCTTTCTTTCTTTCTCTCTCTCTCTCTCTTTCATTATGTTGTTAGTCAGCATAGAGTACACCATTAGTTTTTGATATAGTGTTCCATGATTCATTGTTTACATATAACACCCAGTGCTCCATGCAATATGTGCCCTCCTTAATACCCATCACTGGGCTAACTCATCCCCCCACCTCCCTCCCCTCTAAAACCCTCAGTTTGTTTCCGAGTCCATAGTCTCTCATGGTTCATCTCCCCCTCTGATTTCCCTCCATCATTTTTCCCTTCCCTCTCCTAATGTCCTCCATGCTATTCCTTATGTTCCACAAATAAGTGAAACCATATGATAATTGATTTTTTTCTGTTTGACTTATTTCACTTAGCATAATCTCCTCCAGTCCCATCCATGTTGATGCACAAGTTGGGTAGTCATCCTTTCTGATGGCTGAGTAATATTTCATTGTGTATATGGACCACATCTTCTTTATCCATTTGTCTGTTGAAGGGCATCTCAGTTCTTTCCACCGTTTGGCTATTGTGGACATTGCTGCTATGAGCATTGGGGTGCATTATGGCTCTTCGTTTCACTACATCTGTATCTTTTGGTTAAATACCCAGGAGTGCAATTTCTGGGTCATAGGGTAGCTCTATTTTTAATTTTTTGAGGAACCTCAACACTGTTTTCCAAAGTAGCTGCACCAACTTGCATTCCCACCAACAGTGTACGAGGGTTTCCCTTTCTCACCACAACTTCTCCAACACTTGTTTCTTGCCTTGTCAATTTTTGCAATTTTAACTCGTGTAAGGTTGTATCTCAATGTGATTTTGATTTGATTTTCCCTGATGGCCAATGATGATGAACATTTTTTCATGTGTCTTCTTTTGAGAAGTGTCTGTTCATGTATTCTTTTGAGAAGTGTCTGTTCATGTCTTCTGCCCATTTTCTGACTTGATTATTTGTTTTTTGGGTGTTGAGTTTGAGAAGTTCTTTACAGACCTTGGATATCAGCCCTTTGTCTGTAGTGGCATTTGCAAATATCTTCTCCCATTCTGTGGGCTGCTCTTTGTTCTGTTGACTGTTTCCTTTGCTGTGTAGAAATTTTTTATCTTGATGCAGTCCCAAAAGTTCATTTTTGCCTTTGTTTCCCTTGCCTTTGGAGACTTTATCTTGAAAGAAGTTGCTGTGGCTGATGTCGAAGAGGTTACTGCCTATGTTCTCCTCTAGGGTTTTAATGGATTCTCATCTCACGTTGAGGTCTTTCATTCATTTTGAGTTTATCTTTGTGTATAGTGTAAGAGAGTGGTCGAGTTTCATTCTTCTGTATATAGCTGTCCAATTTTCCCAGCACCATTTGTTGAAGAGACTGTCTTTTTTCCATTGGATATTTTTTCCTGCTTTGTTGAAGATTTGTTGATCATAGAGTTGAGGGTCCATATCTGGGCTCCCTCTTCTGTTTCGTTGGTCTATGTGTCTGTTTTTGTGCCAGTACCATGCTGCCTTAGTGATTACAGCTTTGTAATATAGCTTGAAATTAGGCAACATGATGCCCCTAGCTTTATTTTACTTATTCAGCATTTTCTTGGTGATTCGGGTCTTTTCTGGTTCCATAGAAATTTTGGGATTGTTTGTTCCAGCACTTTGAAAAATGCCGTTGGTATTTTGATCAGGATGGCATTGAAAGTATAGATTGCCTGGGGCAACATAGACATTTTAACAATGTTTATTTTTCCAATCCATGAGCATGGAATGTTTTTCCATCTTTTTGTGCCTTCTTCAATTTTTTTCATGAGTGTTCTGTAGTTCCTAGAGTATAGATCATTTACTTCTTTCGTTAGGTTTATTCTAAGATATCTTATTGTTTTTTGTGCCATTTTAAATGGAATCAATTCTCTAATTTCTCTTCTACACTTACATTGTTAGTGTATAAGAAAGCAACTGTTTTCTGTGCATTGATTTTTTTATCCTGTCACATTAGTGAAGAGCTGTATGAGTTCTAGTAGTTTGGGGGTGGAATCTTTTGGGTTTTCCATATAAAGTATCATGTCATTTGTGAAGAAAAAGTTTGACTTCTTCTTTGCAGATCTGAATACCTTTTATTTATTTATTTATTTTTTGTCTGATTGCTGTTGCTGTTGCTGATTTTATTGTCATCATGTTGCCTGTGAAGTCCTTGTTTCCATAGATTGTCTCTGTAAATTTCTGTTCTGTACCACTCTTGAGGTATTTCTCCTTTTATAGAACCCCCTCTAATATTTCAGGCAGGGCCGGCTTAGTGGTCACATATCCTTTCAGTTTCTGCTGGTCCTGGAAGCTCCTTATCACTCCATCCATTCTGAATGACAGCCTTGATGGATAAAGAATTATTGGCTGCATGTTCTTTTCATTTAGTACACTGAATATGTCTTGCCAGTCCTTCTGGCTTGCCAGGTCTCTGTGGACAGGTCTGACATTATTCTGATGTTCCTCCCTCTGTATACAAATAATCTCTTCCCCCTAACTGCCCTTAAGATGGTTTCCTTGGTTCTAAGATTCACGAGTTTTATGATTATATGCTGGGGTGTTTGTCTGTCCCCCTCTCTTGGAAAGGGTCCTCTCTGCCTCTAGGATATGAATGCTTGTTTCATTTCCCAGATTAGGGAATGTTTCTTCTATGATTTGCTCAAATATATCTTCTAGTTCTCTCTTTCTCTCTCTCTCCATCCCTTCAGAGATCCCAATAATTCTGACATTGGAAGTTTCATGGCATCATTTATTTCTCTAATTCTGTTTTCATGGATTCTAAGTTGTTTGCTCCAGGCCACCTCCTGATCCTTCTTTTTTATCAGTTTGTCTTCTAGATCACTAATTCATTCTTCTGCCTCATTTACCTTAGCTTTTAGATTATGTAGATTAGATTGGATCTCATTGATAGCATTTTTAAGTTCTGCCAGATCAGCTCTCATTTCTGCCCTTAGAGAATCTACATTGCTATTAATAGTTTTCTCTAGCCTAGCTACTGTCTTCATAACTGTTACCCTGAAGTCTACCTCTGACATCTTGCTTATATCCATATCCATTAGGTCCAGGCTAGAGGCCATTGTTTCTGAGTCCTTTTTTTGTTTGGAGTTCCTCCTCCCAGTCATTCTGTTGAGAGGATGAACATCTGAAAATATCAACAGCAATCCAGGCAATGTGCACTCTGGGAAAGTTCAGAGTAATTGGAAGCCACCACCAAAAAACCCAGCCAAAATGAAACCCAAGAATAATATTTATAAAGTACAAAACAAAAACAAACAAACAAAAGACCACCACCCCAAAACCAAAATAAAAAGGGGGGGGTGAAGGGAAGGTGGCTATAATCCCTCGATGTGGGCAATGTAGCATATTTTAGTTCTTCCGGGTGTATTTTGTTATCTTTGTTAGAGAACACTACTTCCCAGATATACAGGGAAATTAAAACTGGTATATATATAAAGGTAGTATTGAATAGGGAAAAAAGGACTATACTCAATCTTATATCTCCATCTATCTATCTATATAAAGAAAAAGAAAAAAGTATATGCGTGAAAATGTTTTAAGTTAAAAAGTTACTATGGAATATGTTGTACTAAACATCTAGTTGAGGGGCACCTGGGTGGCTCAGTGGGTTAAGCCTCCGCCTTCAGCTCAGGTCATGATCTTAGGGTCCTGGGATCGAGCCCCACTTCGGTCTCTCTGCTCAGCAGGGAGCCTGCTTCCCCCTCTCCCTCTGCCTGCCTCTCTGCCCACTTGTGATCTCTTGCTCTCTGTCAAATAAATAAATGGAGTCTTAAAAAAAAAATCTAGTTGAAGTGATAAGTAGGTAAAAAAAAAAAAACAGAAGTTAAGAAAGAATTAAAAAAAAGAGAGAGAGAAAAGTTGCATCTAAGAAATACACAGGCCGTGAGGCAACATCAGGAGTTTAATATACTTTTTTCCTCTGGTGTTGGGGTTTTACTGTTTTATGGGGACCCTGGGGTTATTGTCCTCTTGTTCTTCCAGCTCGTCTTCTGGGGGAGGGGCCTGCCACATTGTTTTTTAGTCAATCCTGCTTGGGCCGAGTTGCCCTGCCCCCTATCAAGGGGCTGGGCTCTGTGGAAACTGGTTTTTTGGGCTTTTGTTCTCTGGCAACTTTTTGTGCCTTTTCGGAAGGTCAGAGCAAAGGAAAATGTCTGCACTCAAACCTCCACTCCAGAGGAGAGAAGCCACAGTCTGCTCCTCTATGAATCCTCCAGAACACACAGTCTCCCCTCTGTAATCACTGCTGAAAACTGCAGCCTCCCACAGGTGGTGCACAGCTCCAGAAATCTTCTCAGTGGTAGACACCTGCCTGGCTTGTCTCTGCCCCCTCCTCCCCCATGCAACCCCAACTCCATCCTTCCAACCTCTCTGCTGATGATCCTCTACCTCTGTAGAGATCCAGACGTATAATCTTACATCTCAGGCTGATTTCATGGGTGTTCAGAGTGGTAGATATGTAGCTAAATTCAGGGGACCAGATGAAACGGAGTTCCCTACTCCTCCACCATTTTACCTGGTTCTCTTTCTTTCTGGCTTGCTTTCTTTCTATGATAAAATTGTTAGTTGTGGAGGTTTAGTTTTCAAATGAGATTGGGCACAGTCAGGGTCATATGGCCATAGATGAGGTTTAGTTTTCAAACCTGATTGATGTGTTTTTCTTTGGAGCCATGAATGTTTTGGAAGGAGTTCTATCAAGGAATGGGCATTAAGATTTGGACTCTCCTCAAGAGAGAAGGGACCTCCTGAGGTCTTTTTGTTTTAGGATAGACCCATCTAGTTAGGAGTGATCCCTTGTTTAAGAGTTTTATAGTGGAAAATAGCCTTTACCACAGCCTGCTTCCTTCCTTTTTTTTTTTTTTTTTTTCTTGATCTGGTTAAATGAAAGTTATCTTCTTTTGAGACCTGGATTCTTCCACTTTATGGGTTGTCCACTTAGCTCTGAGAAGTTTTATGGTTGTACAGAGATACATGACTTACACAAGTACTTGAATTAAATGTCATAGATATATAGAATATTTTTTTAAACTTCAGGTAAAGCTATAAAATATTTAAATATTTTTTAAAGTTTTTATTTAAATTCTAGTTAGTTAACATACAATGTAATATAAGTTTCAGGTGTATAATATAGTGATTTACAACTTCCATACAGCACCTGGTGCTCATCACAGCAAGTGTACTCCTTAAGTTGTAGCATATTTAACATGGAGACAGCATATAAGTAAATCTGTGCTTTCCATTTAGCTCATTTTTTGTGCTATTTTATCATGGTTATTGATGTGTCTAGAAGGTTTACAAAAAGCATTATAAGGATGTAAGTAAGCATGCACTGTTTTTTACTTTGTCTTGAAAAACTCAAGTTATATATGTTTGTATAAGTGTACAAAAATACAGTACTTCAAAATGTGTGTGCATGAGTAATTAATATTAACGCAAACTTATATACATCAGTTCAGAGCATTTTCTCCTCACTAATTGATCCAGTAAATATATAAAAGAGTATTTCTGAAGTATCTACTACATGCTGGTAGAACTCTAGGACCTGGGGATATAGAAATAAACAAAATGGACAGTTTTTGTTCTCATGGAAATTGAATGTTAATGGAAGTCAAGACAGAAAACAAATAGGAAATGCATTTATAATATGCTAGGTCATGATAAGAGTATGAACAAGAAAATAAGCAGGGTAAATTGTCTGTAAAGCCTCTCTGATAAGATATTTGAACAGAAATCTGAAAGGAGGACAAAAGTCCTTAGGATTTCTTAGTGTTCTGGGAAGTACAAATGTGAGAGCCCAAAAAGGGAGGCCCGCTAATCAAGGAATAGTGAACAGATCTGGGTGGCCAGAGCCAAGTGAGCAAGTAAGGAAATGAAATAAGCTCAGAGAGTTCAGTAGGTAAGCCAGTATGAAATTGAAGAATATTTTGAAGTTGTAAGAACTATTAAAATGAACTAATGGCTATTTTTCTGGGAGAACCAGAATATTCTCATGATGAGGTAACCTAAACAAAAGTGTGTTCTAAGTAAAATAGAAGAGCAGAAGATACACTAATCACCTAAAATCAAACTGCTGCCTTATTCAAAAGAATCAAGATTTTCACTGATTTACTTTATAAGACTGTTTATTTCAAACCAAGTGAATGCATATGAATCAAGTATCACTTTTTATCTTGTTTTTGTGTTTCAGCATTCAATATTTGGTAAAATATAATTCTTAACATAAAAAGGTTTAAAATATATATACCCATGGGGCGCCTGGGTGGCTCAGTGGGTTAAAGCCTCTGCCTTCGGCTCAGGTCATGATTTCAGGGTCCTGGGATCGAGCCCCGCATCGGGCTCTCTGCTCAGCGGGGAGCCTGCTTCTCCCTCTCTCTGCCTGCCTCTCTGCCTACTTATGATCTCTCTCTGTCAAATAAATAAATAAAATCTTTAGAAAAAATAAAAAATAAAAAATAAAATAAAATAAAATATATATACCCTACAAGCACTGATGTAATCATTTGGAACTTGGATAACTTAAATGGAAATATTGTAACTGTTCAGATGATAATAATTTACAAGAAGACAAGAAAGACCGAAATTATATTCCTGTACTAGAAAGTCAATCATTTGAGCCACCTATTTTATTTCATTTGATAATATTTTCTTTTATTTTTTTTAATCCCCCTTAAGGTATTATAGGAAACTATAATAATGAAAGAGAGTAAAACTAAAAAGATAGGGGAGAATATAGTGGAACTCCCTTGTTCTGATTCACAAGTGAGATTATTACTTGTTTCCATAAAACAATAAGATATGATAAGGTCATGATAAGGTTAGTTTAATTAAATATCTCATGATTCTGTAAACCCCAGTATTTGTATATGAAGCTGATAAGATGGATAAAATTTGGATTAGATATTTAATTTCTATGTACAAAATAAAGATACAATAGGGATTTTTAGTTTTTAAAAAATATTGACAAGATTTTCAGCAAAGTAGATTCCCTCACAAAGAACATCTGATATTTTAATTATCTCTTCTTGAAAATATATTCATTTATGTTTATGAAATCATAAATCTTATCTCTTAATAAATCATATCTCTTCTAGAAAATATATTCATTTATGTCTTAATCTATATATCACAATATATAGGGAAAACAGACACATAAAATTAATTTGATACCTAAATGATATGTAGTAATCTATGTAGATTACTTAGAATATTAACAATAATGCAATAATAATACAATAATCTACTTAGTTCATTGAGTAATAATTTTATAGAGAATATAGTAATAGAGTTTATAAATAACTTAAGACTAGCTTTTAAAACTACTTTAATATTTAAACTATACTTTATCCAAAGAAATAAGGTCATCTCTCTATATCAAATAATAAGCAATATGTGATAAAAAGTATTTGGAGAGTTAAATACTCCTCTCTTTAAATGATAGAACACATAGAGAGAAAATCAGTAATGGTATAGAAGAGCTGAACAACATAATCAATCAAATTGATCTAATTGACTCAACAATAATAGAATACACATTTCCTCAAGTGTGTAAGAAGCATTCAACTAGACCATTTTCTGGACCATTAAACAAACCACAACAAACTTAAAATACATGATTATACAAAGTGTGTTTTTGGCTCACAATATAATAAAACTTTAAAATCAACAACAGAAAGATATCTAGAAACCTAAACATGAAAATTAAATAAAACACTTATAAATAACTCAAATGGAATGTTTTGAGGAAAATTACCAAATATTTTTAACTGAATGAAATAAAAATAGAACATATCAAAATGAATAATCTGTAGCTAAAACTCTGATTGGAAGGACATTTAAAGTATTAGATATTTATATCAGAAGAGAAGAAGGGTCTCAAATCAGTAACCTAAATATCCTCCTTAATAAACACGTAAAATGTGGGAAATTAAACCCAAAGCAAGAAAAAAGAGTAGAATCAATAAAATTGAAAACAGAAAAATAATAGAGAATGTCAGTTACAAAATATGGAAATTGTTGAAAATAATTTATAAATCTCTAGCTAGAGTGGCCAAAAAAAAAAAAAAACCTTTAGAAATGAGTTGTATTATTGTATTGAATGAGGTGTACTATGCAGTACATAGATATTAAACTTTTTAGAAAGGAATCCTACAAATAATTCTGTGTCCATAAATTTGACAATCTGGATGAAATGAGTTGATTTCTTAAAAGAACAAACTACCAAAACTCACTAAAAAGTAGATTATCTTAATAGAACTATATCTATTGAAGAGATTTAATATATAATTAAAAATCTTTTAAGAAGAAACCAGCCTCAGATGTGTTCATGATGAATTCACCCACACGTTCATGGAAGAAATAAACCAAATTCTACAAATCTCTTTCAGAAAATAGACAAGATGAAAATAATACCTGTTCATGATATAAGTTCTAAGTTGCCCTAGTGCTAGAAGTAAAGAAAGATATTACAAGAAATAAAACTACAGACAAATATACCTCATGAATATAGACATAAAAATTCTCAAAAAAAAAAATTAACATGCTGAATCCAGCAAAACATAAAAGCAATAACATATCACAAACAAATGAGGTTTACCCTAAGAATACAAGCCTGGCCCAAACTCAAAAACAAACCAATATAATTCATCATATAAACAAACTAAAAATAAAAGTCATACTATCTTAAAATATGCAGAAAAATTAATTGACCAGTTCAACATCCATTTATAATAAAAGACTCAGCAGTCTTAGAATAGGTTTCCTTAACTGATAAATGACATTTTTAAAACAAACAAACATAAAACAAAAGCCACTGTAGCTTATTCGCTCAACAATATAAATCTGAATTTTCTGCCTATAAGTTAAAAAACAAAGCATGTTATGTCCTTTTCACCACTCTCATTCAAATAGTCCTGGAAATCACAGCCAGTGCATTATGGTAAGAAGAAGATATAAATCTTGATCACAGAATCTTTGTGCTATGCCTTAAATAAGAGAGTGTGAGTCCTTTACCTTTGTTCTTCTCATTTAATTGTT
This sequence comes from Potos flavus, assembly GCA_028534135.1. Classification (NCBI taxonomy): domain Eukaryota; kingdom Metazoa; phylum Chordata; class Mammalia; order Carnivora; family Procyonidae; genus Potos; species Potos flavus. The sequence goes on from CM052899.1 coordinate 106,716,669, forward strand.
TTGGCTATTCTGGGTCATTTGTTTTTCCATATAAATTTAAGAATCAGCTTACCAATTGGCATTGAAAATCCCTCTGCAATTGTTTGGGTTTATATAAATTTATAAATAGTTTTAGGGAGAATTGATACCTTAATAATATTGAGTTTTCCTGTCAATAAACAATATGCTATATCACTCAGTTTTGGGGGTCTCCTTTAATTTCGTTCAACAATGTTTTCAGTTTTTGTTTTTTATACATACGTTGTTAAATTTATGCCTATATATTTAATATAATGATGTTATTTTTAATATTTTGATTTAATTTCAAATTCCAGTTGTTGAATGTCAATGTATAAATACATACAACTGATTTCTTCTATTTTCCTTGAACAGTATGTCCTTGCTTAACTCATGAATTAATTCTTTTGTTGATTCCTTAGGATACTCATGATATTTGAATATAAAGAGAACTTTATTTATTCCTTTTTTAAATGTATGCATTTTATTTTATTTATTTTTTTTATCCTTAATGCACTGGTTATAGATTCTAGCACAATCTTTTATTTTTTTTAAGATTTTATTTAAATTGAAGTTAGCATATAGTGTAATATTAGTTTTAGGAGTAGAATTAGTGATTCATCACTTGTATATAACACCCAGTGCTCGTTACAGGTACCATCCTTAACACTCATCACCCATTTACCCCATCCCCCTACCCACCTCCCCTACAGCAACCCGCAATTTGTTCCCTATAGTTAAGAGTCTCTATGGTTTGCCTCCCTCTCTGTTTTTATCTTACTTTATTTTTCTTTCGCTTAGCCTATGTTCATCTGTTTTGTTTCTTAAATTCCACTTATGAATGAAATCATGTGGTATTTATTTTTCTTTCACTGACTTATTTCACTTAGTATAATACATTCTAGTTCCATCCACATCTTTGCAAATGGCAATATTTCATTCTCTTTGATGACTGAGTAATATCCCACTGCGTATGTTTATATACATATGTATATGTGTACATATATACATATATATACATACACACCACATCTTTATCCATTCATTAGTTGATGGATATTTGAGCTCTTTCCATATTTTGGCTATTGTGGACATTGCTGCTATAAACATTGGGATGCATGTGCTCCTACAAATCATCATTTTTGTATCCTTTGGATAAATACCTAGTATTGCAATTGCTCAGTCATAGGGTTATTCTATTTTTAACTTTTTGAGGAACCTCCATTCTGTTCTCCAGAGTGGCTACACCAGTTTGCATTCCTGCCAACATCTGTTGTTTCCTGAGTTGTTAATTTTAGCCATTCTGACTGGTGTGAGGTGGTATCTCATTGTGGTTTTGATTTGTATTTCCTTGATGACAAGTGATGTCGAGCATTTTTTTCATGTGTCTGTTAGCCATTTGTGTGTCTTCTTTGGAGAAATGTCTGTTCATGTCTTCTGTCCATTTCTTGACTGGATTATTTCTTTCTGGGGTATTGAGTTTGATGAGTTCTTTATAGATCTTGGATACCAGCCCTTTATTTGATATGTCATTTGCAAACACCTTCTCCCATTTCATTGGTTGACTTTTAGTTTGTTGATTGTTTTCTTTGCTGTGCAGAAGCTTTTTATTTTTATGAAATCCCTGTAGTTCATTTTTGCTTTTGTTTCCCTTGCCTTTGGAGACATGTCTAGCAAGAAGTTGCTGCAGCCAAGGTTGAAGAGGTTACTGCCTGTGTTCTCTTCCAGGATTTTGATGGATTTCTGTTTCACATTTAGGTCTTTCATCCATTTTGAGTTTACCTTTGTGTTTGGTAAAAGAAAAAGGTCCAGTTTCATTCTTCTACATGTGGCTGTCCAATTTTCCCAGCACCGTTTATTGAAGAGACTGTCTTTTTTCCTTTGGATAGTCTTTTCTGCTTTGTTGAAGATTGTTTGACCATAGAGTTGAGGTCCATTTCTGGATTCTCTATTCTGTTCCATTGATCTATGTATCTGTTTTTATGCAGGTACCATACTGTCTTGATGATTACAGCTTTGTAACAGAGCTTGAAGTCTGGCATTGTAATGTCACCAGCTTTGGTTTTCTTTTCAACATTCCTCTGGCTATTTGGGTTCGTTTCTGATTCCATACATATTTTAGGATTATTTGTTCCAGCTTTGTGAAAAATGTTGATGGTATTTTAATTGGAATTGCATTGAATGTGCAGATTGCTCTGGTTAGCATAGACATTTTAACAATATTTATTCTTCCAATCCATGAGCATGGGATGTTTTTCCATTTCTTTATGTTTTCTTCAATTTCTTTCATAAGTGTTCTGAAGTTCTTAGAGTACAGATCCTTTACCTCTTTGGTTAGGTTTATTCCTAGCTATCTTATGGTTTTTGGTGCAATTGTAAATGGGATTGATTTTTTAATTTCTCTTTCTTCTGTCTCATTATTCGTGTATAGAAATGTAGTTGATTTCTGTGCATTGATTTTATATCCTGCTACTTTGCTGAATTCCTGTATGAGTTCTAGTAATTTTGGGGTGGAGTCTTTTGGTTTTTCCACGTAAAGTGTCATGTCATCTGTGAAGAATGACAGTTGAGTTCTTCTTTGCCAATTTGAATGCCTTTTATTTCTTTTTGTTTAATTGTTGATGCTAGGACTTCTAGTATTATGTTGAACAACAAAGTGAGAGTGGGCATCCCTGTCGTGTTCCCAACCTTAGGGGGAAAGGTCTCAGTTTTTCCCCATTGAGAATGATATTTGCCGTGGGCTTTTTATATATGGCTTTTATGATATAGAGGTATGTTCCCTTTATCCATACACTGTGGAGAGTTTTAATCAAGAATGGATGCTGTATTTTGTCAAGCATCAAGGATGCTTTTTCTGCATCAGTTGAAAGGATCATAGGGTTATTGTCTTTTCTTTTACTAATGTAATCTATCAGGTTGATGGATTTGAGAATGTTGACCCACCCTTGCATCCCAGGAATAAATCCCTCTTGATGTGGAGAATAATCCTTTTAATGTACTATTGGATCCTATTGCTAGTATCTTGGTGAGTATTTTGATATCCATGTTCATCAGGGATATTGGTGTGTAATTCTCCTGTTTGATGGGGTCTTTTTCTGATTTCGGGATCAAGATAATCCTGGCCTCATAGAATGAGTTTTGAAGTTTTCTTTCCATTTGTATTTTTTGAAACAGCTTCAGTAGAATAGGTGTTAGTTCTTTAAGTGATTGGAAGAATTCCCCTGGGAAGCCAACTGGCCCTGGACTCTTGTTTTTTGAGAGGTTCCTGATTACTACTTCAATTTCCTTGCTGATTATGGGTCTGTTCACATTTTCTATTTATCAATGTGTTTCTTAATTTGGTTATTGATTGGTTGATATAACTTGCTGTTCCCAAATTGGAGCATAAATATTTATAACTGTTAGATCTTCTTGTTGGGTAGACCCTTTAAGTATGATATAGTGTTCCTTTTCGTCTTTTACTAGAATCTTTGGTTTAAAACCTAATTTGACTGATATGGGGATTGCTAACCCAGTTTTCTTTTGAGATCCATTAACATGATAAATGTTTCTCCATCATTCAGTCTAGAGGTGTCTTAGGTCTAAAATGAATCTCTTGTAGACAGCATATGGATGGGTCTTGCTTTTTTATCCAATCTGATATCCTGTGATTGGAGCATTTAGCCCATTTACAAATCTTTTGATTGGAGCATTTAGCCCATTTACATTCAGAGTAACCATTGAAGGATATGAATTTAGTGCCATTGTATTACCTGTAAAGTCCCTGTTTGTAGATCGCCTCTATTTCTTTCCAGTTTATGTTACTCTTGGGGTCTCTCTTCACTTACAGGATTTCCCTTAATAATTCTTGTAAGACTGGCTTGGTGGTCACATATTCTTTCAGTTTCTGTCTGTTCTGGAATCGCTTTACCTCTCCTTCCATTCTGAATGACAGCCTTGCTGGATAAAGCACCCTTGGCCGCATGTATTTCTCATTTATTACCTTGAATATATCATGCCGCCCCTTTCTGGCCTGCCAGGTTTCTGTGGCTGGGTCTGATACCAGTCTAATATTCCTATCCCTATAGGTTAGGAATCTCTTGTCTCAAGCTGCTTTCAGGGTTTCTCTTCATCTCTGAAATTTGAAAACTTCACTATTATATATTAGGGTGTTGATCTATTTTTATTGATTTTGGGAGGGGTCCTTTCTATGTCTTGGATATTAATGCCTGCTTCCTTCCCCAGTTTAAGGAAGTTCTCAGCTATGATTTACTCAAATATACCTTCTGGCCCTCTCTCTCTTTCTTCTCCCTCAGGCACCCCAGTAATTCTGATTTTGCCCTCTGGAGCTATGTCACTTTCTGGTAGCCTGCTTACTGAGGCCCCCTCCCCCTATCATTTATATTCTGATATGTCCCCTCAGATTCACTTCTCCACAGCTCCTATCTTGCAAAAGTGGTCACTTTTCTACTTGTAGAGTTCCAGATACTCTTTACTTATATCTCAGGTTGAATTCATGGGTGTTCAGAATGATTTGATAGTTATCTAGCTAAATTTAAGGGATAAGATGAAAGGAAGTCCCCTACTCTTCCACCATCTTGCCTCCCCTTGCTTTTTTCTTTTTTTTTTTTTTAAGATTTTATTTATTTATTTGACAGAGAGAGAGAAAGCACAAGCAGCAGGAGTGGCAGGCAGAAGGAAAGAGAAAAGCAGGCTCCCCCTGAGCAGAGAGCCTGAGGTGGGTTCAGTCCCAGGACCCGAGGATCATAACCTGAGCTGAAGGCAGTTAACTGACTGAGCCACCCTAGTGCCCCACCTCCTCTCCACTTTAACATTTAAAATACACATATTCATCTTATTGCAATCAATCTTGAAATAATATAGTCTTCATGTATAATGTACAAGATATAATCTTAAAAAAGAATCCTTTCATTCCTCATACTTTATACTATTCTTTCCAAATGACTTATTTTTGCATGCATCATAAACCTCACAGGGCATTATTTTAATTTTCAGTTTAAAAGCACAATTATCTTTTTAAAAATTAAAGATTACAAATAATATTTTATATTTACTAACATATTTATAGTTTCTGATACTTTTTATTCTTTGGGAAATATCCAAAATTCCATGTGGTATATATTTTTTCTGACTGAAGAATTTCTTTTAATATTTCTTTTAGTTTCGATTAGCTTAAAATAAATTCTCTATCAATTTTTATCATCTTCAGTGATTATTTCTGAAACTGTCTTTCTGTATTCCCTTTTATGCTAGGACTCCATATCATTTTTACACTGCTTCCATTTATTCTACAAGTCCAGAGGCTCAATTCATGTTTTTTGTTAGTTTTTGTTTTTTAGATTTTTTTCTCTTTTCTTCATTTCGGATAGATTTTATTGCTCTGCTTCCAAGATCATTGAGCCTTTCTTTTTTTTCCTATAGTGTCTAATCTACCTTTGGTATCATTCAATAAAAATCAAAATTGAAATAATCTAATTTTTTTATATTTAATATTTTTCTTGAGTCTTTTAAAGTGTTCCATTTTTAACCTATTATTTTCCTATTTTATGTTGAATATATGTTTATAATTATAATAGCTTTTTTTAGAATTGTTTTATAATTCCATCATTTCTAAGATTTCTGGGTCTGTTTTTTTTTGTAAGTGAATTTAATTCTGATTATATGTCACAGTTTCTGAATGTTTGACTTGTTTAGAATTTTGACTAGATACTGAGCATTATAATTTTTTTCATTTTCCTTAGATAGTGTGATTTTTTTTTGGTGTTTTGGAGGCTAAAATTAATTTTTTGTATTAATTTTATTCCTGCTCGCTTTTAAGTTTTGCTAGGGCAGGAATAGTCACAGAAGTAGAAGAGTATTCACTTCAGAGAAAGTTCAGCCACACTACTTAGGCACAGTCTCTCTTGGATCTCTACTGAATGCTGTATGTTATTACTGAAGAGTCTACTGTGGAGCTGGTTTGGAGCTTGACCATCTACTTGCTCTTTCTAAGACCTTGGAATTGTTATGCTTGTACAACCTTTGTCTGTTTTTACCCTGCTTTTTAGAGTTTTACTCTATGCATGCACAGCATAGTACTCAGTAAAGACTCAAGAATCTCTAAACAGACTTCTAGTAGTTTTTCAACATAGCTACCTCCTCTTCAGAACCTTGGCTTACACTTCTAGCTGACACATATTCCAGAAAATCTGATCACCATGTCCTCATTTCAATTATGTAAGGATGCCAAGGCCATTTGATTCTCCCCTCTTATATAAGTGGCCTAGAAATTGTCTCTAGGCTATGAAATGAGGAATTGTATGTCCCACATGATTTATGTCTCATCTTGTAAGAATCACAAACCAATACTCTCTGTTGTCTAATGTGTAGAACTAGTTTCATGTATTTTGTGCAGTTTCTAGTTGTTTCTGATGGGAGGTTCTTTGTTTTAGGTAAAAGCAAAAATTTGGTATGTAAAATTGTTGTAAGGATCAATCTTAAGTTTTAAATTAAAGACCTATACTAGTGGTAAAATCTATGTGATCTTAGTTTTAACAATGAAGATAAAGTTTGAGATAATGGGAAAACATGGGTCTTATGGTGTCATAAACCTGTATTTGAATGTTAGCTGTGTTAAAAAAGGTAAGTTACTTAACCTTCTCACTTTCAATTTCTTAAACTATAAAATGTTATTATAAAACCTACCTCATGCTATTATTATGTTTAGTGAGATATTTTGTGTACATCTTAGCTCGTCATTACCTTTAGATTTGTTGAATGAAATAAAATAAAAAATTTAATCTAAAAATAATCATTCACTTTTGTTTTTGTCACAATTTGAACAATTTAATTCATTTAAATGTAAAGGTCCCTAATTCTCAAATGTAAATGAAAAGGAAATAGATTGATATTTTTCATAAGTCTAATTTTATTTATTATGTTCTGTTCAAGATTTAATAATAAATCAAGCGCAGATCACCAAGTGGATGACTTGTCAGCTACAAAGCAGAATGGTTTCATTTCTTTTAGTTATATGTGTACCTACACTTAATTTTTACATTACACATTGTCTAAGTAGAAAGCTATTTTTAATCCAACTTTATAATTTGCCTTCAAAAGAGATTGTCTGGTTTTTACAATTATAGTACTTTTTGTTTACTTTATTTTATCTGTTATTGGCTTTGTCCTTTCAACCATGAGTAATGACAAAGTGGTCACTAAAAATATGTAATAGAAAAAAATAGAGTACAATCTTAAAACCCCTCCGATTTGATTGCAAATGTTGTCACCTTTACTCCACTCTCCTTTCCTGCCATTTTGAAGAGAAGAATTGGAGGACATGGCAGTTTCTAAGAGATTATAGAAAGATATTTGTGATGAAAGATAATCAGAGAACCTTTGGTAGCTAAGGATAAACTCATTCTTTAAGCAAGTCTTTTACTGTCTGTCATGTACCAGACATGTTGTAGGTTCTGGGGATACAGTAGTGGAAAAAAATTTTGTCAGTTTGAAGATTAAAGCTAACACTTACATAGTGTTTACTTTATGCTAAATACTTTAAGAAATGTCAACACGGTAAAACCACAGAAGAACCCTATGAGGTAGGTAGCATTATTATTCCCACAGACACTGAGGCACAGGAAGGTTATAAATTTGCCACAACTTCCACAGTTACTAACAGGCAGAACTTTGATAAAACCTAACACATTAGACCCTAAAGATCATATTCTTACATGTGCTAGTGGGTAGAGGAAGAGAGAAATTATATTAAATATAAAGGAATAAAATATATAGTACATTAGATAGCTGTTTATATTGTGAAGTAAAGTAGAGCAAGGAAAAACATAAAGGAAATGTGTGGAAGACTGTTGTTTCAAAGAGAGTGATCAAAAAAGGCTTCACTGAGAAAGTGGCATAGAGTACACCCGTTGAATATTTTATATATATATATTATATATATATAGCATATATATATAATTTTGGTTAAATAGATGAAAAAGAACTAAACATTACAAGTCAGTGCAAAGATTAGTATACGACATTTTTCAATTTGCAAACACTGTGTTTAAATATAACATGTTTAAATATAACTACTTCTGTCAATCAACATTAATTCTTTTTTTAAAAGATTTTTATTTATTTGAGAGAAAGAGAGAGAGCACAAACAGGAGAGGGAGAGAGAATCTGAAGCAGACTCATTGCTAAACATGGAGACTGATGTAGGGCTCGATCTCATGATCCTGAGATCAAACCTGAGCCAAAACCAAGAGTTGGCCACTCAACTGACTGTGTCACCCTGGCACCCCAATATTAACTCAAACTAAAAAATGTCTAAAACATTCAGATACACATTAGTAATGGGAAATATTAGTAATTTCAAATGGGAGATAATGGTTTATTTTCTTAAGTTTCTGGATGATTGCTAAGGCACTGTATTTTGATCAACTCTAGTCATAAAATTGAATGTGATTGATCACTATAAAGTGTTCACTAATGATGATTAATTTTACTGATTAAACATAACTGCTAAACCCTGCAAATATTCAGCTTGTCATTGATGGAAAAAAGATAAATACGATAATAAGCTGTTACAACTTACTTTACCTAAACATAATATTTTTTTCTGGGTTTGAATTGCATTAAGTATACTTCATAGTTCTCTACATAACTAACTAATGATGAGTGATACTTAATATTGCTTTTTTATAAATATATCTTAAAAAGGCCAAAAGCATCATGATTTGGTTTATAGTAAATAATGCATTTTGTAAGAAAAGAGTTTAGCAATTATAAGAAGCTATTTATTTAGGCTTATTTTCTATACCCAATATTTTATACAGCAGAGTCATTCATTTTGCTCTAAGTCAATTAGCTTGCAGAAACATAAGCATAGTTTTAAAGCACACAAAGGAAGAAAAAATGAATTGCTTTTGATAGTGTGATCTTTCAAGTGAAAACATCACCAATGCCAAAAGAAGAAGGTAGATGAGCAGACAGAACTGTGGCAGAATTTCTCAACCTCAGCACTCTTGGCAGTTTGGGATGGATGACTTCTCATTGTGGAGGATTGTCCCAAGCATTTTAAGATATTTAACATCATTCCTGTCCTCTACTCACTAGATTCCGGTAGAAACCCCCCAACCACTGGCCTTGTTGTGACAACTAAGTATCTTTACAGACTTTGGTAAGTGTTCCTTGAGGGGAAAAAAGTCACCCCTGGCAAAGAACCAATTGTATTAAAAATGCCTTCTTATATTAATAGTTATATAGATAATAATAAATACTATTTATTAAGCATAAGTGATGTACCAAAATCCTTTGATAAGTGCTAAAAATATACCATTTCATTAATTTATTTTATCTACCATATGAGAAAAAATTCTAAAGATGCTCATTTTAGAGATGAGGGAACTGAGCCTCAAAAGATTGAATTTCATTTCCAAAACCATGTAGCCAGTGAATAGTGGAGAAAGCATTTGAAGTCAGCAAATCATACCTGTCTGATTTTAGGAATTATATACTCTTGCCTACTTTTCTACACTGCCCTCATTTCCTGGAAACTTGAATTTGAAATGCCTTCAGAGAATTCAAGAATAAAAATATAAAGAGAGAAATTTATAGTCAATACAAATGGTTTAGACTTTTTATAGACCCAGGTAAATGGATAACATTCAGAATATACAAAAAAACAAAAATAAAAAACCACCGTACCACACCACATTGTTCATCAGTGGATCCTGGGGAAAGTGTTTCACTGCTGATTGGATTTGCCTGACAGATCCAAGAAGGAGGAGGGCATGGGCAGGAGCACCTCTCAAGAGGTTGCAAAGCCCTAGGGATTGGGACAAGTGCCAGGAAGAAATGAAAAACTGAGCTGAGTAGAAAAAAAAAAAAAGCCTCTCTATAGAGAATATCTTAAGTCTGCCAAATCAACACAATAAAATAGAGACATCTGCCAGATTCTGTTAACCAGGAAATTAGATTGATGAATTAAAAACAAAAATGAAATAAAAACCCAGGCATCATTATAATTTTTATAATAATAGGCTTTTAAAGTAGAAATATTAGACAAAGAGATCTCATCATTCAGATGGAAGAACTCTTGAACATGTATATCTTGTGTTTGATGCCACCAAAACTTTTATCCCGATGGCAGTTTTCTCATTATGAAAATCACTCCTTCCATTACAGGCCACTGTCTACCTAAAAACCTTTTATTAAAAAATTAGCTTGTGAGGCCCCTGGAAGCCCCAGTCAGTTACACATCTGACTCTTGATTTCAGCTCAGATCATGATCTCTGGGTTGTGGGATCGAGCCCCATGTGGTGCTCTGCACTGGCATGGAGCCAGCTTAAAATTTTCTCTCTCTCTCCCCCTCATGCCCTTCCCACAAGAAAAGGGGAAAAAATAAACTTGTAACACAGTTGCGAAATACATTTTCTTATTGATATAATGCACTTTCATACTAATGAGTTTTGTATGTGAATTATCAAATAGCAGTTAAGAGGAATGAATATGAATTATACTTAAAACCAACTCAAATGAAAACAAACAGAAAACCTTATCACTGTACAAATATTTTCCAAATCTAGAGCAGACAGGTGAAGGATTTCTAAACAAGTCACCATTAGAATAGGTTGACAGATGAAAATGGAACAAATGGAGCAGAAAAAAATACTAGTGTACAAAATAGTTTAATTCATACTAAAAGCTAGCAATGTATATCAAGAAGAAAAGAATGGATTGACCATTAATATTGTTGAAAAAGTTAACGGCTGTGTTAGTTTTCTATTGCAAATTTCTGCAACAAATTACCACCAATTTAACACCTTAAGATAATACGTGTTCACTGTCTCAGTTTCCATGAGTCAGGCTAGCCTGCAATCCAGGTTTGGCCAGGACAGCTTCTCATCAGCGACTTGATTGGCGGAAGATTGATTTCTGAATTCTCTCAGGCTGTTGGCAGCCTTAGTCCTTACTATTAAAGAACTGAATCCATAATTTTTTTATGATCTTTGACCAGGGACTGCAGGTTGCTTTCATTTCCTTGACTCAGTGCTCTCTCCATAGGTCCTCTCAAGAGATGGATGCTTATGAAACCAGGAAGTGGGAGAAGTCTTCCTGACAAGCCCGCATACAAATACATGCTTGCATATTTCTACAGAGAAGCACATTCTTGCATGCAAACAAATATGCATATGTGCAAATATATGTATATGTATGTATGTATTATACAGAGATAGATATATAGATACAGCTATGAATATGAATAGATAAAAGAATAGAAACATAGATAGATATAAATGTAATCATGAGAGGGCCATGTTTTATTAATTACAACAAATCACAGATCTGGGCTACAATCAAGGTTAAGAGATTATACAGAGTATAAATGTAGGGGACATCCCAAGTTCTGTACATCACAACTACTATGAAAAGCATCAGCTCAAAATAACTTGTGCCAGACAAACAACTTTTGTCTCGGTGGGCTTAAAACTTCCAATGATAAAATAAACAAGAAAACACTAAAAACATAACAATAAAATTAGAAGAAAATACTCATTTTAAATGAAAAATTAATTTTACCTCCCTATAGGATAACATTTCCTAGGTATAACATTAGCATCTGTTTCAGAATAAACTCTTCACTGGGAATCATACATTTTTGTCAATTCTGAAAAGTGACAGTGTAACATTTCTAGGTCTCTGCATGAGAGAGAAGCAATCCTTGGAAAGACGTTTTGCAAAAACTTCTATCTCCCTTTAACTAACATAGTCTATATGACAATCACAAATATGTTACAAATATAAATTTAAGAATCAATGACAAGATACACCATTATTTTATCTTCTCTTTAAGAGGAAAAAAAACCCCTGATAATTAAACTATTAAGAGGGAAAAAAACCTGATAAACCATTACCATACATTATTACTCAATTTGTTAAAATTTTACTTACTAATAGAGCTAGACTTAGTTGAACTACATTTTTCACTCTGATCATTAAAAAAGAAAGCATATGTAAAATATTAGTTAAGATGGTCTTAATGTTCATTTGCTTTCAGAGTCCGATTCTTTTATATCACCTATGAACTCAAAGTTAATGGTAACTGCTTTGACCAGACACTATAGTACTCCATAATGTATCTAGAGAAATGGAAATAGAGCATACATTAAAAGAATATTTCATTCTTGTCTCAAAGCTAATGCTGCCCACATCAAATCAGTTAATTAGTTTTCATCTTGGGAAAATAAAAATCTCTGTGTTTTAGTGTTTCTGTTAAACAAGGCTGTATTGCTTTCCTAAGGGTGCCATAACAAGGTATTATAAACTTGATGGATTAAAGCAAAGCAAATTTATTCTCTCACAGTTCTGGAAGCTAGACATCTGAAATTGAAAATGTAGGCAGGGAGGACACCTTCTGAAGGATCTAAGGAATAATTTTTTTTTTTTTTTTTTTAGATTTTATTTATTTATTTGACAGAGAGAGAGATCGCAAGTAGGTAGAGAGGCAGGCAGAGAGAGAGGGGGAAACAGGCTCCCTGCCGAGCAGAGAACCTGATGCAGGGCTTGATCCTAGGACCCTCAGATCATGACCTGAGCCGAAGGCAAAGGCTTTAACCCACTGAGCCACCCAGGCGCCCCTCTAAGGAATAATCTTGTCTTGCCTCCTAACTTCCAGTGGCTGCTGGCAATTCTTGGTGTTTCTTTCTTTTTTTTTTTTTTTAAGATTTTATTTATTAATTTGACAGAGAGAGAGAGATCACA
>CM052899.1:106729512-106755967 GCA_028534135.1 Potos flavus
AAATTCTACATATAAATAGCTATAAAATATTATTTTTGCATTTTAAATTTAAATGTCTTTATGGTATTAGTATTAACTATTATTATTTGATTATCCAGTCTCAGTTCTTATACCAAATTTATATTTTGTTCTATCAACAAAATTTCATGGATGCAAATCATGAATCAGGAGACCTGGCGATACATGCTAATATTTCAAATGTGCTGATGGGAAAATAGCATTTAGTTATGCATATTAGAATTAGAAACAAAACATCAGGGTTCTTAGAGATAAGAATGACAGATAACATTGTCTTTTGAATTTGGCCACTCTTCCATTTCAAGGAAAACGTGTAAAAAGTTGATGGAGTGTTTTGGTTACTGAAAAAGAAGAGCATTAAAACTAATCTCCTCCCTCAATTGATATTTCTTTTTCTTTTCCTCAAAGTCAGCCATATTATTACTAAGTGTTTTACAGTAAATAGAGACCCATATTATTTTGTCGATGCTTTGAAGAAGTAATTTCAATGTCTTGATTATTAGTTTTCTAAATATTTTAGTTAAACACTCAAAAATTGGCTAATAGTTTCACTTCTTCAACGACAATTGATGTCACGTATATTCTTAACTTTTAATTCTTACTGTCAGAGAAAAGCACACAATGGAACGGTAGCAGCATTTTAAAAAATTGCTGAAGAAATTCCATTTAAGTGGAAAACAACAATAAATTTATTAATTTCTATAACTATATTGATTTTTTAGATGCACACTTTTGCTTGGGAATGCCTATATTTGAAAGTTCGCATAAGCAGGTTCAAATATGTATTTGTACACATACACAACTTTTGATCCTGAGACTATACATCTACATTCATTTCAAGGTTTGTTAGTACTAGCAAGCCGCTTGCTTAGAAAGTACTGCGTTAAAGTGACCATTATCAATTTCTTCATATAAAAATGTGACATTAATATTAAATCAAGATATTTTTTATTATCTACAGAAAGTGGATTTCTTTGTAAATCCACTATTTTCTTGAGAAGTCACCAAGCTATGTCAGGTTATGATTAGTAATAATTAGATACATTATGTTGAATTCATCACTGGATTAAGTGATTAAAGCAAAGGTTATGCTACTTAGAACTAGTCCAGCTGGTTTTAGAAATACGAAGTTATTCCTCACCATAGAAGATATTTCATTTGGATATCATTTGAACTCCTTTGTTCATTCAGAGATTTTTTATAATAAGAAAAACACTTAGTTATTTTGGAAATATTTATTAAGTGCTGACTACAGTCCGTGTACTGAGTAGGAAGCAACCTCTAAGATTGTTTGCCTCCCCGTGTTCACAGCTTTGTGTAATCCCCTCCACTTGAGTGTGGGCTGGGTCTAGTGGCCCATGTCTGATAAATAGAATAGGGCAAAATGACTGGGTTGTCACTTCTGAGATGAGGTTACCAAAGAGTTGTGACTCCTGTCTTGTTCATCCTCTTTTGCCTTCTCACTTTCTTGCTTAGATGAAGCTACCTGCCATGTGTAAGCTGCCTTATGGAGAGACTCACATGGAAAAAAACTAACGGAGACCTCTGGCCATCAACTGGCAAGGTACTGAAGTTCTCAGTCCATCAATTTGTGAAGAACTGGTTCCTACCAAGAACAGGTGAGTGAGCTTGGCAGAGTATCCTTCCTTACCAGAGCCTTGAGGTAACTGTAGCCTCAGCAGTACCTTGATTGCCTCATTCTAAGAGACTGAGTAGGAGGACCAGCAAAGCTGATTCACAGGAACTATGAGAAAACAGATGTGCATTGTTTTAAGCTGCTAAATTTTTGGATAATTTGTTATGCAGCAATAGATATTTAGCATACTACTTGTGAAGACTACTGAGAAAATCAGAAACAGTATATGTAAGGAATACAGGAAGCAGGTAAAGTTCAATACCTCCACTAAATTTGGAGTGGTTGAGAGTATTTTGATGTAGGAGTGTGTGTTCATGTGCATGCACACACCTGTGCTTTTTACACATGATGTAAATACATGACTATTTTCCTGAAACATACAATATTTGCCTCATAATTTTATAGATATGAAGAATGTGACATTCTGAGTTAGTTCTTATTAAATAAGAGATTCTAGCACATAATAAAATTTCTATAGCCTTTCTGACCTGAAATGGTTAGTTCTTAATTTCAAATACACTCCAGTATTGTGTTTTCTCTCTCTGCAATGTATTCTTTCAATTGTAAAAATGGATTGCAGATGTCACAATTACAGAAACTACAAATGAGGCAAAAGAAAGATTGTAGCTGGGTAAGCAATTTAAGAAACAACCTGCTATGTAACTTACTTGGACTCTGACATTGACTTGAATAAAAACAATTATTTGGGGAAAATATTTCGTATGAATAATTTCTCATGCTTTGTCTTATTTTTGCAAATAGACATAGCATTTATTGTGCCACATCGATCAAGCATACACCTGTTCAGAAACATGAGTCGGTATCAGTGAAGTACTACATTTGTTATATAAATTGACAGTTTAAAACATGTAGTTGGAATGAATTTAAAAGATGGGGAAAATATAAGTCAGTGTGATCAGCTTTCTTGAAAATGTTTTAGAATAGCTCCAGCCAGCCAGGAAAACTAGCTTCACTTTGTCCATTAGTGAGAAGTGAAGCTTGGGGGAAGCTATCTGTTTAGATTGTTTTTAGCTGAGGCTGATAAATATTTTCTTCCTTTACAATCATATAAATTTGAATACATTCACATCCATATATCTTTTGTTGTTGTTTGGTATGGAAAAAACATATCTTACAATGAAGACACTTCCTTTTTCTAGATCAAATATGACCTCTTGTGGGAAGTTGCCTCCAGCAGGCAAAGGTAGACATTTCTTTGTTTATAGTTATAACATGTATTATAATTTTTGTTTGTTTTGTTCAATCTCCAAAAGAGAAATTAGAGGATTGGAAATACTTGATTCTATATCAAAAATGCATATAATCATCTCAACACAATAAGAGTTAATTATATTTTTCTGAAACAAATATGTCATTATACTTATGTTATGCTTGGTAGTGTATTAGTAGAAAAACATTAAAGATTTGCTCTAGTAATAGACCTGTCAGCTGTTTTTCAAGGAAAAAATGCCACAAAAATATGAGAAAAAGTTTTATTTATTTTTTATATATTTCTGGGATGGGAGATGTGAGGAGGTGTAATTACTATCAACTGTATACTCCTTGTTCTGTTGTAGAATTTGTATCTAGTTTTAGGAAAAGAGCATGGCATGGTTCTCAGAATATTTAACTCCATGTTTTACTTACTATTGTGTTGGAGAATCCATCTCTCTCCCAGATAAAAGCAAACATATGACAGGAAAAAAGTTAATTTACTTGAAAGATTCACATGTTCTTACTTTTTCTTTGGTAACTTGACTTGGCTTTTTAATTAAATTATCAAAAGTCTGTAGAGATTTTAAAAAATGGACTTCTACATGTTTTAAGAGTTACTGAATTCACTTTATATCCCTATGTACTATGTTTTCCTTATGAGCACTAGGTATTAAGTAGAGGAAAAAGGAAATAGAAAACAAAATTATATTGATCTCCCATGTATTTGGAGGTCAATCTATCTGAATTTCTTAATACATGATGTTTCTTTTACTAAAGTAGTACAGACAGTATAAGACCTCTGTGGCGTTAGCTTTATTACTTTAGATAACTTGCCCAGCATGTTCAGGTACAAATATGTTCCATAGGAAACTGAATCTTAAATTGCTATCTCAACTAGTGTACCAAAAGTCAAATCTTTTTTTTAAAGATGAATATTAGAACACTGTTTGTGTTTTTTAATGATAACATATGCTATTATCTGTAAAGATAATTCTAAATGAGGCCCTCTCTAAATATTTTTGAATAATGTTAATGCTTTAAATTTATGGACATCCAAATTGACTCTTTTGAAATGAATATTTAATTTATAAATTCCAATGTATTTCTTATAAATCATTTATATTACTACATATGCAATCCTACCACTTTCAATGTTTTGGACTCATACTACTTAAATAGGGCATGATCTTCATTTTGGTATAATTTCTGGGATCCCTTGAAATCATGTTCTCTTAATTTGTATTCAAATGTCACTGTGACTGAAATAATTTGCACTCCCCTTAACTAAACTTATGCTTCTAGATGGAATAGTTCTTGTTAATAGATAAAATGAATTAGGAGAAATGTCATCAATATAAAAATTAGTTTTTATCTTAAAAATTGCCAGAAAGCTATGAAATTACATTAAGAAATAACCTTCGCTTTACCAGCTGAGTAGATTAATTGCAAGGGAATATATATATTTAAACTTTCTGGGAAACTTAGTGGGTCAAACATATTTACATAATCAACATTTAAATAATTTAAATAATTCATACTAACTGATGTAACTGATCAAAATGAGATGACCCATGCTATGTAGATATTCCTGTATGTGAAGAAGAGACATAATTGGTATTGATCAACTGTTTATATGGATTGACTATAATTACTCTACCTATCCCAAGCTAATCCCCTGATTGATACAAACTGAAACAGGTGACAATCAATATTACATTGAGTGTATAAAAAATATATCAAAAACAATAACAACAATACAGCAACATGACTGCTGATGGAATATAACCTTCCTGGTAATTTCTCATTTATTCTTAGGAATTCTATTCTTTTATTTATTTATTTATTTATTTATTTTAAGGATTTTATTTATTTATTTGACAGAGAGAGATCACAAGCAGGCAGAGAGGCAGGCAGGGAGAGAGGAGGAAGCAGGCTCCCTGCTGAGTAGAGAGCCTGATGCAGGGCTCAATCCCAGGACCCTGAGATCATGACCTGAGCTGAAGGCAGAGGCTTTAACCCACTGAGCCACCCAGGCGCCCCTGAATTCTATTCTGTTAAATAATAGATTCCTCTTTCTTGCTATTGCTATTGCTATCAAAGAATTTATCAGGGGGAGCAAATTTTATTTTACTTTACAAACAAAATTCAATAAAAGAGAGGCAAAGTAGACTATTTAGGATTTATGTGTTTTCAAGAACTGCTTCTCAAAGATTAATATGTGTAAAAATACATATTAATATGTATTAAAATGCAATTCTGATTCAGTACTTTTGGATGGGATCTGTAGTTCAGCATTTTTAACAAACCCTGTTACTATAAATATTGCTGCTTGATAAGCAAATTTTTAAAGAATAAGAACATACTCTACCTCCTCTTTTGGGATTTACTAGTCAGATGTGTATAAATTACACTATGGCTAGTAAGTTTGGATAATCATAATGAAACTATATATTTTTCCCCAAAAGCAATATCAAGATACTTATTTATAGTTCTTATTTTCTCTCATAGAATCATTTTTTATTCTGTTCACTAGTGAAAATTCTTCCTTGTGAATCCTAAGATAAAAAAGGATATCTTTCAAACTCTTTCTTATAGTACTATCTCCTCAATCCATTATTTGGATGGTTTCCTCATTTGTCTTCTTAGCCTTTTAGAACCTCCCCTCTTTACTACAAGTTTTCATTTTTATTTCCCCTAGATTTAGATATAGGACATATTTTCATTTGGACAAAAAGTAAAGACTCAGTAGTGATTGTAGATCATCATGCTGGATATTATATTTTACATTTGGGAAACAAAGGAGTATGCTCACTATCCAAGAAAAACATAATGAGTTTTCTTTGTTTACTCCCAAGTTGCCTGTCCATCTTCATCCCAAGACTTCCATGGCAATAATGAGCTTTGTGCCAAGGAGCAGCCCTGAAGTTTCCTTCAAAGGGCTACCACAAGGAATGTATAGAAGGTGTTCCCTTGAGAACCAACTACTTTTCCCCATTGCCTTTACCTGAATGTGAATAAATTGATCAGAAAAAAAAACAAATAAAATTGTTACAGGAATGGTATAGATAAAGTTATTTGCCTATAATCTGAAAGGAATTTAATATTTTAATCTCCTTGAAGACAACATCTAGCTATTCCAAGAACTAAGAAAGTTTGGGCAATATATATGTCTAAAGAGTAGGAGAGTTTTCCAACTTGAATAAGCCTAGATCTTGAGAATATATATGAAGAAGGCAGCTCCACAGAATTCTGTTTGAGAAGTTTTTACTAAAGAACCTAAAACCTTAATTTGTGAATACGATTCCAATTGGGCATTGCCATTGACTTAAGAATCTAAAGTCTCATGCTATGATTATGAAGTTTAGACGCTCATCTAAAGATGAATTTGAAGATGGGTGCTTGCCAACCTAATGCTGGCAATATTAATTTCCTAATGATTGTATGCCCAATTGTAAATATAGCATGCTTGAAAAATTATTTAAAATCTAATACTGCCACTTAGGCTGAATTTTGTTGACTATAAACTGGAATGTGAACCCAAGCAATAAAACCACATGGCAACATTCAGTTATAAGGAGTTTACACAGATGATCCAGAAATGTTTATCATTCTTAGATAATGAAATGAAAGCATAAATTAAATAAAATCTGATAAAGAACCCAGAAATCCATATATTCATATACCAGATTGCAAGTACTGTTATAGCCTGGGCTCAATAAACTTTTACAAAATGTAAAAATTGTGTTTAGGTTGCAGGAAATACAGAAAGAGGTGGAAGGGTAGAATTAACCCATGGATGTCATCTGCTGACCTTTGGGGAAGACAGTGTGTTAGGGGTTCAATATTTGAATGATCTATATTCAGTATGTGCTGAAAATAGTGCTGGATTTCCAAAGTTAGTTGGGTTTTGGAAATTGAGAGGCTTTGAGGAAGGTATTGTGTATAGTGGGAATAAATATATCTGGAAATACAGGGAGAAGGGGTTAGACCAAAAAAGAGATTTGTGTTTTGGCCAGAGAGGACACAGAGTCATGATTTTGAATGTTATCTAGAAGTCTTTTAGTTTGTTTTGATCAAGACAAAGCCCCTGTTGAGAACACTGCAGGGGTAGATCAATCTGATGGTGATATGCAATGAGACTGTTTTACTAAAGGCTGGAAACCCTGTTAGGAGACTAGTTCAATTATCCAAGCAGGAGAAATTGATTTAGAAATGTGGTAATAAAAATATGGAAGAAAAAAATAATAGAGGAAGAGATAATAGCAATGTTACCAGTATGAAAATAATTGACTTGGAGTCTGACCTAATGATGTATCTTAAGTTAAGAAGTGGGTTGAAGAAATTCAAGCATATTTCTGAGGGTTTGAATTTGTGTAACAAGAAAAATGATAGTACAGTTGATACTGACAGTGAAATCTGAAGAGATGAGCAATTTGAAACACTGTGGTTTTAGTTGGACTTACATTAGTTAATGAGCCTAAAACTTCTAAATGAAAATGCCCAACTGCCAGTTAAATATAACAAATCCAATATTTATCAGGCAGGGAAAACAAAAGGAAAAATTTTTTGAGAGAGACTAGAGGAGTAATTAGACCTGGAGAAATACTAAAACATGGTAATGTCTCCAAGATTGGGGAAGAGTTTGAAGGAGACAGAGGAGGTCCATTGTGTCAAATTTATTTTTTAAAGCTTTGTTTTTGGCCTCAGGCATACAATTCCATTTTGAAGGTGCAAATAGCCATATTCTCACCCTTTGGGAATGTTCAATTTCTATTCAAACATAAGCACTTGCTCTGTGAGTGACTGCATCTCGCTGTTTGCTAGTGTGAGGCAAAGTTGCAACAGAAGGTTAACAAAAGATTTTTCTGGTAGGTGTATTTTCCTGTTAGAAGAAATGTAAGCTTCATAAGCTGAGCATTATAATCTCAAGGAGGATTTTGCTTCAGGTTCATCTCTTCTCCCATGGGCTGTGGAGAAGTGTGCATGAGCCAATTTGCACCCCTTCACAACACTTTCATTCATCTAAAATTACAATACTATCCTTATGTGAATTTTATGCACCCAGAGGAATTAAGCTCATCATTACTATTATGACAGTAGAGCTCTCTTCAGAAGTTGCTATGTTGGAAGTTTTCCCAAATGATTTCATTCAGATTTTCATGCTCTACCTCCAGGTATATAATTTCCCATTTCCATTTTTAAGATACTTAACACGTATTGTAACTGGTATTTTTAAAAATATTTATTTAAGATTTTGGTAAGACTCGCATAGTTTATAGGAAGCAAACTATACTGTATTTTGGCTGTAAATTTTCTGTGGCCACAAGTTATGCATGAGGAGGCAGGAGTTTAGAATTATATGGTTAGCCCCAGTGAGGATATGTTAAGGGCTTTTATTTCCTGATTACTGCAAGCTAACTGTCTGCTGAACACCTCTTCTAATCAAAATTCATCTATCTCTCACGTATTTCATCTTAAACACAGATCATCGAAATACCTACATTTAATCATCCAGAGCAATTCAGAACATAGGCTCTGTGTTAATGCATTTGGGAGTTATTTGTACACAGAGTAGACATCCCTTTGTGATTATTTAATGCTTTATTTTTTAAGAAATAGAAATTAAAATTTCACGGATTTTTTATTAAAAGTGATATTCAAATTTCTATAAGATAAATTACTAAGTAAAACAGCTAATAAACTGCTTTCATTTAACAGCTTATTATATAGTTATATTTGCCACCTGGGAATGAATTATTCCTGTAGCTGTGTTTAGAAATAGTAGTGAGCAAGGGTGGACTGCTCCCTATGCTTCCCCACCCAGAGGAAGGGGTAAACATAAAAATATAATAGACCCTAAAGCACATATGTACTTGAAATGAATTTTACATATATATATATATATGTACACACACAAAAATACATACATAAGTTAATGCTTATTTTTTCCTAAAACACTGAAACAGTAACATTTTTATTCTATAAATTAAAGCCAAGAAAATACTTCCCACCATTAGTTTGTAATCTTGTATCTCATCCTCACTATACCCAATTGATATCTGTGAGAAATGTTAGCTTTAGAAATCTGATGAGGTAGTATGTTCATAGGGACATGCATATGTTCATATTACTAATAATATAGTTATCTATAAATGTTATTACCCTACACATTTTATCGTTTTCTCAATAAACAGGCAAAATAGAAATTATTCCAATTTTATCATTCAAGGCCAGAGCAGAAATGCTTTTGTAAGAAGCATCTCACTAGAAGGAAGGTGATTAAAAGTGATGTGTACTGACACCTGAAAGTGAGGAACCCAAGTTTAGTTCAAAGTCTAAACAGAAAGAATCTTCTTCCACCTCCTAGCACCTCTATATCTGAGCAGAATTGTTCAGAGCAGGAAAACACTCGTCACTATGGGGAAAGTTCAGACACACCCATGTAGCTCAGTGAAACAACGTGGAAGCATTGTCTCACTGTTACTGGAATAAAAAGAAAAAACTGAGAATTCAGTGGTAAGGTGTCCAGACTAGGTCAGCTACTCCATAGTATTTCTGCTTCAACAACCATTTTTTTTTATTTAAATTCAATTAGTCCACATATAGTACATCATTAATTTCAGATGTAATGTTCGATGATTCATTAGTTGCGTATAACACCAAATGCTCATCACATCACGTGCCCACCTTAATGCCCATCACTCAGTTACCTCATCCCCCCACCCACCTCCCCTTCTGCAACCCTCAGTTTGTTTCCCAGAGTCCAGAGTCTCTCATGGTTTGTCTCTCTCTCTGATTTCTTCCCATTCAGTTTTCCCTCCATTCCCCTATGATCCTCTGTGCTATTTCTTATATTCCACATATGAGTGAAACCATATGATAATTGTCTTTCTCTGTTTGAGTTATTTTGCTCAGTGTAATACCTTCCAGTTCCATCCACATTGATGTAAATGATAGGTATTCATCCTTTCTGATGGCTGAGTAATATTCCATCGTATATATGAACCACATCTTCTTAATTCATTCATCTGTTGAAGGACATCTCCACTTCTCTTCAGTTTGGCTATTGTGGACATTGCTGCTATGAACATTAGGGTGCAGGTGCCCCTTCTTTTTGCCACATCTGTGTCTTTGGGGTAAATACCCAGTAGTGCAATTGCTTGGTTGCAGGGTAGCTCTATTTTTAACTTCTTGAGGAACCTCCATACTGTTTTCCAAAGCAGCTCTAACAGCTTGCATTCCTACCAACAGTGTAGGAGGGTTCCCCTTTCTCCACATCCTTGCCAACATTTGTTGTTTCCTTTCTTGTTAATTTTTGCCATTCTGACTGGGATGAGGCGGTATCTCATTGTGGTTTTGATTTGTATTTCTCTGATGATAAGTGATGTTGAGCATTTTTTTTTCATGTGTCTGTTGCCCATTTGTATGTCTTCTTTGGAGAAATGTCTGTTCTTGTCTTCTGTCCATTTCTTGACTGGATTCTTTGCTTTTGGGGTGTAGAGTTTGATAAGTTCTTTATAGATCTTGGATACCAGCCCTTTATCTGATATGTCATTTCCAAATATCTTCTCTCCCCATAGGTTGCCTTTTAGTTTTGTTGACTGTTTTCTTTGCTGTGCAGAAGATTTTTATCTTATATGAAGTCTCAACAGTTCATTTTCTGCTTTTGTTTCCCTTGCCTTTAGAGATATGTCTAGCAAGAAGTTGCTGCAGCTGAGGTTGAAAAGGTTACTGCCTGTGTTCCCCTCTAGGATTTTGATGGATTTTTGTCTCACATTTAGATCTTTCATCCATTTTGAGTTTATCTTTGTGTATGGTGTAGGAGAATGGTCCAGTTTCCTTCTTCTGCATGTGGCTGTCCGATTAAACATCCATTTTGTTTGGCCAAGTGGCCTGTAGGGACCTAAACTGACACTAGCCCCTCATGAAAATGCATCCCCTTGGCAGCAACACCAGGAGTCAGAAGCAAATTTAAGTTCCTAAAATGACTTCCCCAATTCCTTGTGATAAACAGTCTCTCCTGTCTCCCAGGGCTTAACTTTAACCTTATACATTTCTTAGATAAAACCTTTGGAGAGCTTACCAAATCCCCATACTTTTTGGTTTGAATTGACCAACCTGGCCTTTCCCAGAGAACCCCAAAACACTCCATTCAAAGATCCTAAAAACCTTAGTTTCCTCAGTTACTACCCTCCCACCTTGACCTCTCCCTGCGGCCCTCAAAGCATGTTGTACACCTCCCCCAGGACCTATGAGTAATACATTTCTCTATTTCAATTCTCTTGTGGTCTTTTGTTGAACCTGGCTCACCATCCAGCACACCAGAAATTTACTTGATAAATGTTAATTTAGCAAAGTTACATGATAAAGACACATGAAGAGGAGATATCCTATAGCGTATTTGGCTGGTTAAGGAATTCACTCCAGGAATAAGGGAAAATCTAAAACAGCTACCTTAATGAAGCACAATGAAAAGTTCCCATTCTTACAAGATAATAAACCAGCAATTTAACTGAGTGCTAAATAGAAATTAATATTCTTCAGAAGAAGATAACAGGAGCCAGAGTCTCTACAATGTATTATCCATAATTATAGTAGTCCTTGGACATGTGAAGAAACAGGAAAATCTATTCCATGATGTTGGAATTAATATAAGTGGAATTTGAAGCTACTATCAAAGAATTAGAGCAGTGATTCTCACCTGGGGTAATGCCTGACTCCCAAAGTGGATATTTGGCAATGTATATGGGGTATTTTTGATTGTCACAACTGGTGGGGCTGCTGCTGGCATTTAATGAGTTGAGGCCCAGGATGTTGCTAAACATCCTGCAATGCATATGACGTCCTCCCCAGACAAACCATTATCTGCATCAACATGGTAATACTGCTTAGCAACTCTGACTTAGAAGAATATAATGTCATAATAAATGAATCTCTGGAGATTCTCAGCAGAGAATTAATACTTATAATTAAGGAAATTAAATTGAAAACCACAACAAGATACCATTTTACAACCATTACAATGGCTATAATTTTAAAAATGCAGAAAATTATGAGTGTTGGTAAGGATGTGGAAAACTATAACTCTCATGTATTGAGGATTCCCTTTGGAAAACAGTTTGTTATTTTCATAAAAATAAAACCTAAAGGGATGAAGGGAATGATACCAGATGAAAACTTGAATCTAAAGAAAACAGAGTAGGACAGTGGAAATGATACATTTGGGATTAAATATAAAACAGTGTCTTCTTAATCTTATTAAAAGATAAACCATTTAAAGTAAAATTAATAACTATTTTGTAGAGTTGATAACATCTGGAATTGTAAATACATGAAAAGAGTTTCAAAAAGTCAGGAATGTGGGAATAGCCTTACACTGTATATGAGATGATATTATATTAATTCAGTTAAACAGTGTTAAGGATGCATATTATAATCACTAGAGTAAGTATTATAAAAGTAACAAAAAATAAATATACAAAAATGAAATAGAGGAAATAAGTTAAAAACTACTGAATTAATCAAAAAAGCAACAAGAAACAAGGACCAAAGAAACAAAGGATAAGCCACAGAAAAACAAATCGTAATGTGGTAGATTAAACCTAACTATAGAAATAATTACATAAAATTTAAATGGACTAACCACTTTAATTTAAAGGCAGTGATTGCCGGACTGGGATAAAAAAAGAACACCAAAATACTCTTTGTAAGAGACAAATACTAATTAAACATAAAGGTAGAGCCTGGTGGAAGGTAAAAAATTACTCATAAGAAAGCTAATGGGGCTCTATTAATATTGGACAGACTGCACTTGTCTGTATTTCCAGGAGTATTTTCAGAAGAAAAGAGAAATTTCATAATAATAATGATGTATATTGATCAATTATAAATGTTCATTTGCCCGCTAACAATTTAAAAATACATAAAGCAGAAAATGACAAAGAGTTATTTTGGGAGTTCTTTCTCAGTAATTTATACAAGTACACAAAATCTACAAGGACTTAGAAGATTTAAATAGCAAAATAAACCACCTTTACCTAATTGACATTTATAGAATATCACACTCAATAACTGTAGCCTACACATTGTTTTCAAGTGCATGTGTTTAACATGCAACAAATTTGGCACCTTGAAACAAGTTTCTGTAAATTTCAGAGTGTCAAAATTATACAGAATGTATCCTCTGATGAAAACAGAATGAGAATAGAAGATAATAGCTATATATATATATACATATATATATATTTGTGTGTGTGTATACCATATTAAGCATGTAATCACAATCATCATCCCAATGGTGATTCTAGAGAAAAATGACTGGTAAACAGTATTTCTTTGAAAATGCAAATGACTTTAAAAAGTCAAAACAACTTAAAAAGGGAAAAAGGATGAATGATTTCTACTGCTTGACTTTAAAAGTACATTAAAGGGACAAAAGTTAATAAGGATATATAAATAGGTTAATAGAACTGAACATAAAACCTAATCATAAGCTCACATAACTGTGGAAAATTGATTATTAACAAAGGTGACAAAGCAATTCGGAGAGAAACCAAAGTCCTTTCAAATAATGGTGCAGGACCAACTGAATATTGAAAGTGAGAAAAATGAAACTTCTATATCTTAAAAATATACAAAAATTAATCAAAGATGTGTCATAGCCCTAAATATAAAACTAAAATTGTAAAGATTATAGAAGAAACAATAGGAAGATATCAGCACAACCCTGGGGTAGGCAAAATTTTCTTAGGATGCAGAAGTACTAATAATATATTTTAAAAGGCAATAAAGTATTTCATTAAAATAGAAAACTTCTGTCACTGATAGACACTATTAAGTAATTAAAAAAGGAAAGCACAGACCAGAAAAAAAATGTTTTCAAAGTTTTCTGGCAAAAGACTTGTATCCTGATTATATAAACAACTCCATTTTATAAAAGAAAACACCAACTAGTTACTCAATTAAAAGACTTGAACAAATAATTTACAAAAGAAAATAAGCATGTGGAAGGGGCTCAACATCATGGTTCATCAAGGAAATGCAGATTAAAACAACAAGGACAAATCACTACACTTTTGCTACAACAACTAAGTTTTAAAAATGATTAAAAAAATAAATGTTATAAGGATGTGAAGCAACTAGGAATTCTCATGCTATGTATTGCTGGTGGAAATATAAAATGGAAAAGTGTTTGATATTCTCTTATAAAGGTAAACATGCACCTGCCCTATAACCTGTCACTTCCACCTCTTGATATATAATGAAAATAAGTGAATATATGCATATCTCCCAACAATATATGAAGAAGTTTTTAGAACCTTTATTTATAATAGCTCCAAACTGGAGTGGGGGGGAATTACCTATCCACAGGAAAAAATATACAAATTTTGATAGGTTTATGTAGTGGTATAAACTAAACAAGAAAAAAAAAAAGAATACTAATACATGCAACAACATGGATTAATCTTACAACTATCATATGGTATTAAAATATCAAGAAAAAAGTAATGTATACCCTATGATTTCATTTATATAAAATTCTAGAAGAAGCAAAAATAATCCATGGTGATAGGGATCAAAACAATGGCTGCCTCTGTGGGAAGAGAATGACTCAAAAAGACCAGAGTACTTTCTGGGTGTAGAAACATTCTATTTTGAGTGTTGTATACACAGGTGTATAGATTTGTCAAAACCCATCAAGTGAACACTTCAGATCTCTTCATTTAATGACTGTGCATTAAACCTGAATAAAACGTATTTAAAAATTCTGACTTGATACATTGGATATGTTTACTTCTCAAGTTTCTGGAACAAAATCATAATTTTGTCCATATAGTACAAACAGTATAGTCTCTTGAGAAATAATCCATGATAATCATATTTTTAAAAGATTCAGCTGTAACCAGAGTCATAAGATATTGATTTGTAATGAGTAGTATAACTGTGATGTTCATGGTGACTAGTCAGGACATCCATTCTCTGTAGGGAAGTCTTGCTTGAGAAGCCAAATTTTAAACAGGAGTTAGTTTGATGGGTACAGAATCAGTACAAGGATAATTAGTTTTATAATTGCAATGGCTGGTATCATCAAGCTGGGTTAGCCTGAGGCAGCTGTCTCCCTTTTGGGCCATGTGGAGCTTTTCCCAGACTAGATAGATGCTAAGTCACATGGTCATAGTCCAGCCTTTCTAATGCAATGTCTCTGGACTCCTTTGAAACATTCTTTTTGTTAGCACAGTCTTCTCTAAAGAATAGTGAAATCAATGACAACAGTTAAGCTTTATGTAAAATCACCTTCTCATGCTGCTCTAATGAGACTTACACTAGGTCATCATGTCTAAATGTTGGTACTTCTATATTTAGTTACTGATTTAGTTACAGTTACTCATACAGAAATCTTTATGCTTATATTTTATTTGAGAATGAATTACTAGAGGGCTTCTCATTATAAATCTTTTCATGTTTATGATGACCCAAGATATGCAATATGGTTGATTGTGCAACAAAACTACTTTGCGATGGTTTGTGCATACTACATTGTAATATTTAAAGGCTATTTTTATACCAAAACTAGTGTTCTTGAGGCACTTATTCTGAACTTCACTTTATCCCTCATCCCCTCCTTCATCTTCACTCTCTCCGTGATTCATTCATAAGATTTTCTCTATTTTAATCCCATCTATGGTTCTGAACTCTCATATTTTGTTTGGCTAATTCTTGAGTCTCAGCTCATCCTAAACACATCAGATGTAGTGATAAGGTAATATTCAGACACAGGGTGAGAATATATGTTTCTCACATTACTTGGCCATAAAAACTGAGAAAGCTTAGTTTTCTTTATTTACCTAACCAAAACTATCCCTAGTCAGAATAATCACATAAAAAAGTTAAGTGAAATGAATTCTGATATCAAAAGAGCTAGTGAAAATACATGTTAGAAGTTTTTTTTTTTTTTTTTTTTTGGTTATAAGACAATTTTTCATAGATTTCTTGGAGGGAGATTAACTGAATAATTTATTAAGTCTCGTTTCATAGGTGAAGGTGATCTGATTGAAAAATCTTTTATGTTCTTTTTATTTTTGAAAGAAACAGTTCTTTTTTAAAAGATTTTATTTATTTTTGCGAGAGAGCAAGCACATGCATGAGCTAGTGGGGAGGGATGGGCAGAGGGAGAAGCAGACTCCCTGCTGAGCAGGAAACCCAATGTGGGACTCAATCCTAGGACCGTGGAATCATGCCCTGGGCCAAAGGCAGACGCTTACCCGATTGAGCTACCCAAGTGCTCTCTGTTCTTGATTATCAATGTAAACTCAGTGTGTATACTCTTCTTTCCTTACTCTTTCATTCATATCCTGCCTGAAGCTGAGATTTTTGTCAAGTGGCTAAATTGTCTATGGTCATGTATATATTCCTTAAAATATTTTATTTATTTATTTATTTATTTGACAGAGAGAGAGAGAGAGAGATCACAAGTAGGCAGAGAGGCAGGCAGAGAGAGAGAGGAAAGCAGGCTCCCCACTGAGCAGAGAGCCTGATGCGGGGCTCGATCCCAGGACCCTGAGATCATGACCTAAGCCAAAGGCAGAGGCTTAACCCACTGAGCCACCCAGGTGCCCTATGGTCATATATTTTTAATATGGCATTGGTATTACACACTAAATTTTGGTGATTGCTAATAGTCAATTTATTTTTTGGTAATAGCAACATTTATAAATATACAAGGGTCTTATTGGTAGCCTATTCTCAATAAATATTTTCTGAAATGATTAAATGAAAGTTCATTTCCTCAAGGTTTCTATTTTCCTTATATGTTAGATATTATATATTGTATTTGGTTATTTTTAAATTGACAAAGTAGTATTTGACTATTAATTTAAAGTAATGAACTTGTCCCTATAGTTAGAATAATTGTTTTCTTTACAGAGGAGAAAAAAACAAGTTAATTCTATGACACAGTAAAGAATTACTTATGTGAGATCTGTTGTGTCTCTGAATTCTTGAGAGAGCATGGCAGCTAATTTAAAACAAATTGCAGTAGAGGCAAGAAAGAGGTTGTGGTCTGACAAGCCATGGGACAAGCCCAGTGTCCCGCTTCTGATGACTAAGTAAGGAGATCCAGTATAGAAGACATACTCAAGAGAGATGGGCAATCTCCAGTCATGATTAAAGCAAATGGCAAAAAAGTTCTTAAAGAGGAGCAAAGAAAAGTAGTGATTCATCATAACACATAGGTGCAGAACTATCATACATTAGTAGGAAGCTGATACTCAGAAATCTGGCCATGAATTTATATCAATGCTTATAGGAGTTGGAGCAAGGATAGTTTGTGCATCCAAATGGGGGGATGGGATGCAGATTCTCAAGACAGATCCAGATCACTTACATCACTCATTAAGAAACTAGCCAGGATGCTGGCACAGAGACTTGAGTAGGGATTGTTGGGATGTGAATGACAGAGCCAGAGTAGAAAGATGAAAGAAGGTATGCCCTGTGGTTTGCCATGCAGTTCCAGAGTTCCTGTTTAGCATAGGGCTACATTTCCTCAGTCAGCCTAAGAAGGAGAGGCATATTGTACCCTCTTGGTAAATATACTTTGAATAAAGGTTAGTGAACTATTAAAAGGCCATCAGAAGGAAGTCTCTAGGAGTATCAGATTTTCTAGGGATGGATGAGATATGAGAGCATAAACAAGACAGAACTGACAAGTGTTTCATCAATAAAGCATATTTCTCTTTATTTTATTCAATATCAAATTAGTGTAAATATTACATTATTCCATTTTTACCAATGCAAATAGAAAAATAGCAAGAAGATATATGCTTCAGTAAACACCAATATATATGCATATAAATAATGGCATTCTAATTGATGGGCTTATTTTCTTTATTCCATGATTATTTGAAAATCCGTAATTGTATTCTGCTTTCACCAAAAATATTAATTTATGAAGAAAATTGGGAAGAAAATAGTTGTTTTCAGGTTTTTAAGCGAGTGGTAAAGTAAATTAAAAACTTTAAGCCACCTTCAAAATTAAGCCAGATTTTATGATTAAAAATATATAGAATTCTCCATATTCATGTCAAATATGACCACCAAATAAGATTTTCTTATTTTAATGTTATTTCTAATTTAACAAAATTATTATTTCTAAAACCAACCCAAAGAAAAAATAAGTTACTTGATTACATAGTCAATCAATTTATCTTTAACTAAGAGACAAATGTGGTCATACAAAAGATGACTTGAAATTATATAGAATATTTCTGTATTTCCATTTAAAAACTAATAACTTCATAGTTATATTTGTATACCCAGTACAGACCACTTTATGAAAATATTGTTTGACGCTTATATTTATGCTCAGATTACAATCTTAAATAATTTTATAATAATTTGTCTAAATAAGTCTTTAGAAACAAAGTCCAAACATGGTACTAGGAACATTAAAAAGTCCATGTGTGTGAATAATACATTTGTGCTTTTCATGTCAGGTCTTATGTTTAAAATGTTTTATTGAACTGATAAAAGACGTGTTTATAAGTTAAACCGAGAATCATAACATTATACCTCCCACAACATTGCTGTTCTTATTGGATAATACATGTGTGAATGTAGCATGGTTCATGTGAAGAATACATATATTAGACTTTGGCTGTTGGCTATCAGATCCAGTTCATCAGAACAGCTCTCATGTTGAGAAAAGCTGGAAAAGTGAGTAAAATTCTTTTAAAAATCCATTTAAAAATAGCAGAAAACTGTCAAGTCAGACAAAAATTTCAAAATCAATAACTTAAAGAGATAAGAAACAAAAAGAAACAAGCTTGATATTGGAAATTAGTCTTACTTTGGAGTTATTTGCCTATTTACAAGTTTTCAGCCATGTCTGAAACTTCAACCAGTTCTTGCTCTGATTGTATCATGATGATCTGCCCCCAGTCTAAGCAGCAAAAGAAATGCTAGAAGCTGAGAAAAGCATTTAGCAGTCTTATGGGGACATGGGAAAGGTGGTGAGCTGTGGAACACATCCTAGGATTTCAGCTGCGATCCCTGAAGAAATGTGCCCAAAGAGAAGAGCTGGACAGCATATAGAGTTACTCCGATGAAGACTAAAAATTAGCCTCAAAACATAGGATTAAGGCAACCTCCCTTTAATCTGTTAGGAGTAAAGGGAGAGAGAAAGAAGATTTTCTAGACACACAAATAACCTTGAAAATTTTCATACACAATATCTGGCATTAAAAACAAGCAAACAAAAACCCCAAGACCCCCAGGGGGGCACCTGGGTAGCAGTCAGTTAGGCACTGGACTTTTTGACTTCAGCTCATGTCATGGTCTCAGGGTCACCCAGCTCTGCGGCAGGTTCTGCGCTTAACACAGTCTGCCTAAGACTTCCTCTCCCTTTCCCTCTGCCCCCCCCCTTTAAAATAAAAAAATAAATCTTAAAAAAAACCACATAGAACACATAGTAGTGCAATTGCTAAATCCTAGGGTAGTTCAATTTTTAACTTTTTGAGTAACCTCCACACTATTTTCCAGAGTGGCTGCACCAGTTTGCATTTCCACCAACAGTGCAAGAGGGAAAGTATTCCCAAAGAATACAAAAAACAAATTCAAAAGGATTCACACATCCCAATGTTTATAGTATCATTATCTACAATAGCCAAATTATGGAAACAGCCCAAGTGTCCATTGACCAGTGAATGCATAAAGAAAGATGTGGTATACATATACAATGGAATATTACTGAGCCATAAAAAAGAACGAAATCTTGCCATTTGCAACATCAATGGACCCAGAGAGTAGTCTGCTAAGCACAATAAGTCAGTCAGTAAGTCAGTCAAAGACGAGTACCATATGATTTTACTCATATGTGGAATTTAAGAAGTAAAACAAATGAGCAAAGGGGAAAAAAGAGGGAAGCAAGCCAAGAAACAGACTCTTAACTGTAGAGAACAAACTGATGGTTACCAGAGGGGAAGTGGGGGTTAGGGGAACATGGGTAAAATAGGTGATGGGGACTAAGGAAGGCACTTCCTGGGATGAGCACCAGGTATCATATGGAAGTGTTGAATCACTATATTGTACACCTGAAACTAATATTGCACTGTATATTAACTAACTAGAATTTAAATAAAACTTAAAAGCAAAAGGAAACAACCTCAGGAATACCAGAATATAAGAGAAACTGACTGAAAACTAACTGAAAAACCAGAAAATAGAAATGAAAAAATAAATATTTTTGATATCAGACATGGGTTTTAAAGTAACTGAAATTTATATATATATGGAAATATATCAAAAGATGGAGAATTTCAGCAAGAAATTAGATTTATAGAAAATAGTTCAAAAATAACTCTAGCATTAGAAAAACATACTATCTAGAATTGAGAACTTGATAAATTGGTGTAATAGTAAACTATACACAGCCCAGATAAGGACATATGATATGAAATATAAATCAGTGAAAAAACCCAAACTGAAGCACAGAGGGGTCAAAGTTTTTAAAATACAGAAAAAATGGAAAGACACATATGGGGCATGGTAAAAAAAAAAATGTAGTTAGTGTAACAAAGGGAAGAGAGACAATGGGGCAAAAGCAATATTTGAAGAAAAAAAGTACTAAATTTCCAAAAATGATACAAGATATCAAACAGATAACACTATAAGCTTTAAGCTGGTGTTATAATGACTTTGTTGAACTTTTGGCAGTTATTAACTAAACTATGAGCACGCCATAACTAAGCAATTTTACTCATAAGTACAAAATCAAGGGAAATATCTATCTTGTGTACCAGAAAACATGTTAAAAAACGTCCCTAGCAACATTCTTTGAAATGACCCTAAATTGAAAACACAATTTTTCACATGAATATAATGATAAACTGTAGTAGTTATACAATGAATATAGAAATGAAAAGGAATAAAAGGCAGCTACCTGCAACAAGAGGATTTGATATCAAAACCATAATTTTGAAGTCTGATGTAAAAGGATACATTCTGTAAAAGTCTATTTGAAATAATGTTTATAAACAATCTAATTTCCAGGAAAGTGGTTACTTCAAAAAAGAAGGAGGTTGCTACAGGCGACGGGTTTGAGGGGAGCTTCTGAAATATGGGTAGTGTCCTGTTTCTTGTTTTCAATTTTGTTCCCAGATGTGTCAACTTGATAAAATTAATAAACCTGTAAACTCACTATTGGCTAACACTTTTTAATGTAAATTGTATTTTAATAAAAATATTTTAAAAAATAGGAATAATTATAATGTTTGCAGAAAGATTATGTAAATATGATTGATTTATCAAAAAAAAGTTTGTGGGACAATTTGGGTACATTTTTAGATTTATGGGGCTAGTTGTAGAATGTTTTTACTGAAAAGAGTGGAGAAATCCTTTTTTTTTTTTTTAAAGATTTTATTTATTTATTTGACAGAGAGAGAGATCACAAGTAGGCAGAGAGGTAGGCAGAGAGGGGGAAGCAGACTCCCTGCTGAGAAGAGAGCCCGATGCGGGGGGTGGATCCCAGGACCCTGAGACCATGACCCGAGCCGGAGGCAGAGACTTTAACCCACTGAGCCACCCAGGTGCCCCTGGAGAAATCCTTTTATCTCAAGGAAATCACTTAATGTTAGCCAAAAGAACTCTTTTAAAGTCTCTTTATATCATATTCCTCAATTAAAGAGCTAGCAGTTTCAAAGCACTTACAGAAGTTTGGTCATAGACTGACCACTCAGAAAAAAAAAAATAAGTCACTTTTCTCAGTTCATCAGGTAAATTATTTATATTGAAAATTCTTTGTCACATCTTGCCAAAATATGTAATTTGTATCTCTGCCCTGTTGCACAATTACACTGGGTGCCGCTCACCTTTTTTTCTATATGAAAGTGCCTTCACGAAGTACACAAATGGGGCACCTGGGTGGCTCAGTCATTAAGTGTCTGCCTTCGGCTCACATCGTGATCCCAGGTTTCTGGGATCGGCGAGGCCCACATCAGGCTCCCTGCTTGGTGAGAGGCCTGCTTCTCCTTCTCCCGCTCTCCCTGGTTGTGTTCCCTCTCTCACTGTATCTCTCTCTGTCAAATAAATAAGTAAAATCTAAAAAAAAAAAATGAAAGTACACAAATGTGGTGGTAATGGTAAATCAAAATTATTTATCTGACTGTATAACATTGTAAGTTGCCAGATAGAAGACAGAGCCTAATTCAGGTTTTGTGGCAGCTGATTGACTCTGTCCAATAGTACTGTAGCAGCAAAATCTAAATGTGTTAATCAGTCACACCATCTTCCACTATAGTGAACATAAATTATGTATACATTTAAAAATATATTATCTAAATAAAAATAGCTTCAACTTCTCCAAGTTATTCACTGAAAATAAGTGTTTAATATATAAAGATAATTGTGATCACAGAAGATTATTTGCAAATATATGACATGTATCTTAATTTTTATGCTCATACACATATATTTACATCTTTATGTATTTCTCTCTGCTTATTACAGCATCAGCATGTGGACAAAGTCCTAAGTTTAGGTTTCAAATACATATTCAACATCATGAGGTAGAGGAGACAATCTCTTCAAGTTACAGTCATTTATTTGAGATAGAACTTGTTTAGCATGTGAGAATCTCTATTTGGCCTTCTCCCAAGTGAATAGCAAAGAGATATATGATAGTGATTATCAGAGTTATACCATGGTCAGCTTATGTAAGTAAATTATTTGATCTGTAAATCTTTTTTTTTTTTTTTTTTTTTTTACCTTTCAACATCATCTCCCTTTGCTATTTAGGGTAAGCAGAGTAGGTTTGGTTTTAAGTCTTTTGATTTGTGCATTTTGAAGTTTTCTCAGCACTGTGAGCTGTTTTTCTACTGTGTCTAGTTTTGCCATGGGCCATTGCCCATTGTACAACAGGCATGCTGTTCCCTAAGGTGAACTTTCCTGAGAGTCTGTAAAAAAGGAATCTAAGGACTTAGAGCCCTTCATCAAAAAGTTTCCACATGAGCACACATTCAATTTTTCAACTGTTCCGATAAGGTACAGCCTTTCTTTTCTCAAGTCTAAACTGTGTAACGCTCTTATAATAATTGCCACCACATGTATAGAAATGCAAATCTTACTCTACTTCTTTAGCAGTACATTTTTTCCCCAATTTTGAGACATTTGGGATTAAGCCAATCACTGAGCTTTTAGAAGGATAATCAATGATACCCTACATTCCTAAGTCCCATGTCTAGGGGAGAAAGAGTGCTCTCTTGGCCATTAGGCTTCTATGTTTGGTCTCTTTTTCCAGATTCCTGTTTAATGCTTCGCAGTAAACTATTTGCAATTCAGAAAATAGTATAGACAGTGAATCATATAGCAGCTTTATCCCCCTACATTTGTTTCATTTATTGTACTCATTGGCATTGTGTATAATAGGAAGACTCGAGAGAGAAAAAAAAAGATCCTTTGCAAAAATGAGTTTTGAATAATAAGAGTTTTTCAAAACATTCATTGGAGAGTCAAGGAGCATAATTAAAAGATAGAAAAGCCTAATTTTTAATTCAGCACATCCACAGTAGGAAAGAAAATAAATGGTTTTCTGACTATAATATAGCTTTCTGAATATAGGCAAGTAAAAGAAATATTTCCTTTCTCAAAATGGGTTTAAATAACACTGTCAATATTCTATTAGCAATGTCCAGTGTCCAGCAGAGGTAAAGTGTGTGCCTGCGTGTGCACGTGCATGCATGAGCACCCATGTTTCAAAAGATGCAATAATGAAACAGCTGGGTCTGTAGTTCAGGTTAGCAGATATCTTGACATGACAGAGATGGAGAGATGGAGTGCTCCTGGTGTGATTTCGGCAGCCTGTGGGCAGTGTTGGTCCAGGGAGGTAGCAGGGAATCAGCAGCAACTATTTTCTTATCATTCTGATAATTTTGGAAGGAAAAGATAGGTCTATGGAACTTTCCATCCCCAGTGTGCGTAAGAGACCATCCTATATATTTATAGCAGATGCTACATAATGTTGATGGAATGAATAATAAATGGGAACATCTCTTTGTTCCCTTTGTAGTGTTTTCTGTTTTCAAAAGAAATGATATTCAACATTTAAGAAAGAAAGTTCTCCCATGGAAACATTTCTTCAAACTGTATCAAGATAATGAAAATAAAAAATCACATCTGTATAAGTGGAATACAAAATGATAGCTTAGAAAGCAATGAAATTAATGTATGCAAGTATTGAAATCGTAAAGTAGTACAGGGTAAGTTACGAATTGGGCTGGAGAGAAGAAAACAGCAGAAAGAAAGCATGGGGTTTCTAATCGAACATTCAGAAACATGTAATTATCTTCTCTGTAAGTTAACTTTGTTGAACCTTGTTTCATTCAACAAAAATTTTTTTGTTATACAACTGGCATTTTTTTGTTATTTTCTGTTTGATAATTTGTTTGCATGTAACCTCTAGTCGAGTCTATCATCACTAGAGATTTCTTCATTACTTAGAAAGCTTTCAGGCATTTTGTGAAACATTTTGCATTTTAAAAAGAGAAAATCATAAAGCTTACAAACACGTTATTTTTTTATGATATATATGAATAAAAGCCATCTGCAAGTTAAGTGATCAAAATATTTTTATTTCCCATTTCTCTACCTCTCAAAAACATTTCATTAAAAAATTTCATAAAGATTTCTTTGGATATGAATTTAACATAACACTTTTCTTTCATTCACTATC
The DNA here is from genome assembly GCA_028534135.1 of Potos flavus. Classification (NCBI taxonomy): domain Eukaryota; kingdom Metazoa; phylum Chordata; class Mammalia; order Carnivora; family Procyonidae; genus Potos; species Potos flavus. The sequence goes on from CM052899.1 coordinate 106,754,103, forward strand.
AAAGGTCAGCTTTTAACTTGTAAGGAAAAAGGAGGACTCAGTAGCCTGCAAGTTCCCAATTATATGCATTATTGGAATGGATAAGAGAACATCTTCAGAGAGATCCTTATTTGCTAAAAAGAGAGAAAAAACTTTTAAGTCATCTAAGACTGAATCAATATTTCATAAAAGATTATTAATATGAAAATTATGAAATTTTGAATGAGTTAGTTTTCTTTGAGTAAAATTAACTGAAATAAAGGAAACATGACAGACATTATGTCCCTCAAATTCACCATTTTAAAGTTTCCATGAAATTTTTTATTGCAATGTATGAAGCTGCCTAAATGATATACTCATTTGCTCAAATCAACAGACTTACTTTCAACTCATCAGTGGAGTTAATAAATCCATTAGAGATTTGTACATAGACCTGTGACTATTTCACTTTAGCTTTTAATTTTTGTCCTTCGTGGTAAGAAATTATAAAAGAGAAATTTTTGTAACACATATGAAAAACAAAAGCCAATTACAGAATATGAAACACAACTAAATACATAATTTATTCTGAATTAAAATGGTATGTGGTGTATATGAAAGCAAAAATGGTAATGATGAATTATTCTTCTACAGTTTGTTACATACACACTTATTCTTACACCCAGTACCATGAGTTCCAGCCAAAAAATGTGAACGCTGTGTAAAGCAAAGCAACAGCACACTAAAACATCAGCATGATAAGAAATGGAAATGAAACCATTTGCATTTTATGTAATACTAGATATAAAATGTGATCTTAAACCTAATTGAAGTTGGGTTTCTTCCAAACCCATGATTGGTGAGGAGAGACTGGGTCTATGTTAGACTTGCTTAAAAAAGAAGAAAAAATTCCTCTTGTACCCACAGATGTCAGCCATTCTCTTTTCTCCTTTCATCAAAATTCAGTTACAAGTGAGAAACACTGACTTCAGGACTCAGCTGATTTATACATTGTCCCCACAGTTTGGTCCATACTAAAATATATCATTTTGATTGCTTTCCAGTGAAACAGGCTCATGGAAAATGAACTACCCTCGAGAAATTATTAGGACAGCAGATTGATTTCAGTGCCTCATTAGAAAGCTATAGTACTTAAAGAGTTCTGAGTTTTCCAAGGGCCTAAAATGCAATTTTAATTTCCAGGGCACTCCAAAACTAATGCAGATTCTTTGACATTTCTTGGTCCCTCTCACAATGGGATTTAGTTCAGATTTACATCTAGGACTAGGTCACTCAATGCGAAGAGCTCAACTTTTGACTCCAGTTTACCGCTTGTCCATCCTTGAGAAATGGAGACTCCAGGGAGACTGAAGGGAGATTGTTGACATGCAGCATAGCAGCTTCTTATCTTCCTTCCCTATAGTGATTTGACCCATTGGAATTACTGAAGCCATGCAGCACACTTGTAGGTAGAAACATCTAACTCTGGGAGATGTCATCTATTTACATTAGTTCTACCTATACAGTGCTCTTAGAGCTACTTGATTCTCCATGCAGGAATCTATAAAGAAATTTGCTTTGGGTTTAATGTTACTAGTAACTAAAATTCACTGGCCACTTACTATGAATCAGGCACTGATCTAAGTGTTGATATCACTGATTATTTAATTTTCACAAATATAGTATGGAGTCTTATCCTTACCACTTTTTGAATCTGAATGTTAGGCAAAAAGAAGTTATGTGAACAGAGAGATTGAATAACTAGCCCAATGTGGATCCATGCTACACTTACTGACTAATCAGTAGAAGACTGTTGATTTGAGCTCAAACAATCAAGCACAAAAGTGCATGGCATCAACTACACTACTGTTTCTGAAATGTGGCTGTTGGTGTATGAGATGACATTG
>CM052899.1:106756467-106776035 GCA_028534135.1 Potos flavus
TGACCAATCCTCAGACCTTTTATTTTTTCCTAGCTTTAAGCTTCACACTTTTGACAAGCTCTTCATAGAACACTACTCTAAAATTATAAAGCTATGTATTCATATTTTCCTCTTATGCATTTAAAAAAAAATACTTGTGCTCTGGGAATCTTTGTCCAGATTAGCTAGTGCTATTTAGAAGAATCAAGTGGTTTAGAAAAGGAATTATATTTCTTGCCATTTTAGAAAAGGCTGAATGTAGTTAAGGTATAGTTTGGCATTTGGGGGTAATAAATAAGAAGGTAATGGCCTTGTATTGCTCTCACTTCATTTCTGTACATTTTTCTGAGGAAAACATGGCATAGTTCACAAAAGGTTAGAGTCATAACCAATCTATAGGGTGTACGCCAAACGCTCTGGATTTATAAAGCCTTCTAACCCTAAAATGCTATTGGATTCATACCAGCCTGGCTCAACTAAATGCGTTCTTCAGGATGGGTTCTCCTGCTTTATGTATGTTTGTACTTCCCATCCAGTTTCGAAACATGTCCTGTTTACCAGCTCTCATTGACTGGGTAATGAAACCTCGATTCTCCCCGGTGCCCCTGTAGCCTGGCATAATTCTTGGTGATAGTCCCTGAGAATCCTTTTTATACAACTGACTTATCTAAAAATACAACCAAATTTAGGTGTCCTGACCCAGAAAATCATCTTTTATCTCATCAACTGTCAATACGTTATAGTATCAAGTAGGTACTTTTGATTTGCTAGCCTTAGGAAGATTGGCTGCATTAGAAGTGGTGGCTTTTGTGGAAACCAGTCTGGTACCAAAGTGAATAGGTGATCAACCCTATGTAGTAAGGTCAATAGTTGAATGTTTTACATATAATAGACTCCCTGGAGAGTCTGAGGCCAAATGGAGAGTTGGGAAGGGGTGGGGTGGATAAAGTTAATCCTTTAATGTGGTTGGGTTGGGATTTTAACTTAAGTCTAGCTCAAAGTCTATTTGTACAACTAATCGCTGAAAAAAATTAATTACAGCTAATATTCATGCATTACTAAGTGAGGAATCCCTGCTAATTTACAATTCTTTAATGGTGTGCTATATATGATTATGCTTAATAATCAACTAACTGTTGACTATCCAGTGGACAATCAAGATTTGCTTTTAAAAGTGAAATTTTAGCCATAATGTTGATACCAAAGTTCAATTACCCTTTTGTTTCGCATTTACATTTTTAAAACTTATCTTTGAAAAATAAGATTTAATGGAGTTCAATAGCAGTCTGACTCATCCAATTCCTTTTTTTTTTTTTCCTGTCAGAATATCAATACCTAAGGAAACACTAACAGAAATGAGTATTGGCAGGTACTAATTTGTTTAATGCATGAAGTAAACACAGATCTACACAATGGAACAAAACAACTGTAGCAGAACCTGGGCTGGATCCTGGCGGAAAAACCAAGCGGCACTCGGAGACTAAGAAGGGAGAGAGATTAGATTTATTCACCGGTGGACTCAGAGGAGATCCTTCTCCAAAGATCTGAGCCCCGAACACAAGCAGGGAGGGTAATTTATATCCTCCTCCTCACGCATACTTGGCATTCTGGCGCGCGAGAGGAACAGGGTAGGAGAGAAGAACCGTAGGGGTTCTGAGACAAGGACTGGAGTTCCCTTGCCAGTTGGTCAGTTGGCTTAAAGTACAGTTTTTCCCCATCACAACAAGAACAAAGGTATAAATGCAGTGTATAAAATTTCTCGAGACTACTGTAAATGTTTCCTAAGTGTGAATTACTAGGAATAAAATATCTTTGGAGAATCTTTAACTAAAGAAGTAAAATGTCTCAAAATCATCAAAAGAGATTGAAGAGATGAAAGAAAAAAATCTACTTATAAGAAAAAAATTAGAAAATATTGATTTGACACATTTATATCAAAAATGTAAAATAAGTGTAAAAACACTTTTAGATTTATTGGTTAAATAATTCCTAAAATTCTACAGGGATATCAGTAATTCAAAATAATAAAATATTAACAGAAAAAGCAAGTCTCAAAAATAGCTCCAAAATTATTTCAAGGTTGGCTGAAGCTAACTGACCATTTGGCAGATCAATCTTTAGGCAAATGCTTCTAGGAAATGTCGGTTTGAGTCCTTGTTTTTTGAGAAATGTTTAGTTACACAAATATGACTTGGACTTTCTGAATATTTTAATAGTAAATGCCTACAGGATACTTGTATTTCATAAGCTATTTCTCTCCACCTGTAAGGGTTTAAGGTATCTGACTGGGAAAGCAAACCTGGCAAGGAGAGTAGGCTGCCCATTTGAGGCTCTGTTACCTTCAGAGGTTATCCTTCTGACCATGATTCAAATTTCTTTGCAATTTGTCTTAAGCCCTAAATTTTCCCAGTGAGGGTACATGTAATCCCCTTTTTCCTTTTATTTGTTTTAAATATCCCAAAGGTATGAATTCATAAGCAGCCAGTTTGATTTTCATAGACTTATTTCCCCTTTTCTAGCATTTCAAATTATAAGAATTTAAGTATGTAGTTCCTCTATTGTAACTTGTGTATCCATTGTAACATGGATATGTAACTCTGTATCCTTTTTCTCTTTGAGAAGTTCTTATTATAGAGGCTATATATATATATATACATATATATATGTACATATATATATATATGTACACACACACACACACACACACACACACATATTTTAAGTCTTTTGCATGACTTAATGTAATGTAAGGTACCGGGTATTTTTCTAGAAGGGAACGTTAAAAGTTCCAATTCATGGAGCAGTTCTTTATGTTCAGATTTAGAATTAGAAGAGCCACTGTCTTTATCTTTTTCTTAATGTTGAGAATGAATTATTTAAGAGTCTAGCCAAGAATTTATCAGCATTCTGAGTAATGTGTGTAAATCTCTACATACTGATCTCAGATCAAAAGAATAAATAAAAAAGGAAGGAAAAGGATAATATCCTAAGCATTAAATTTTAAAATCAACATATTATGGGAGACAGTATACTTGTTTAGAGTATGGGGAGATATTACAGAAACAAAGGTAGGCCATGCCTTGATTTAAGATCTGAACTTCAAATGTTGTTGCATTCAAATGTTGCATCCCTACCTTCATCCCGAGGAGAGGTATATGCCAGGCAATTTCAGTCTGATGCCATTAAATACTGAGTTCTCTAATTCTTCCTTTCTCACCAGACAACAAACCTATTGATGATAATGGGATTTTTCATCATCATAGGAAAAATGAATTGGCTAGGGGATATAGCCATCTGGTTATATACTTCATAGTTCTCATTTAAACTAGCCAATTGGATGTTTTTCCTTTATAAATCTTTTCTTTTTTATTAACTTAAGTAAGCTTAGAAAGATGGATATAATCTTGGTGAGTTGACAATGGCAGTTTCTAAACCTATGACATTTGAAGCACAAAGTCTGGACCAAAAGAAATTAAAGCAATGCCATACCATGAGATATCTTGAGATAAATCCATCTGGTCTTGTATGAAAATCCCTCTCCATCACTGTGCATCATGAGCTATTTCTATTTGCAATTTGTGTAAGTCATTGCTATTTATTTAACATTAAATGTTTAGGTCAAAATTACTTTTTACCAGCGCACGAATTTGTGATTTTAAGAAAGTATGCCCTGTTAACGGTATTAATGGTCCATAGTACATTCTTTCTGTTTTACTCTATGTCATTCTGAAATACTTCCTGCCATGTTTTCTGGCGTTTCATGGCTCTGTGGGCCTCTCAGGTATATAGTGGTTTCTACTATCACTTCTAAAAATCACAAAACATTCATTTAAGCCTTATTATTTATTTCCATGTATTGCAATTCCATGTATTTCCATGTATTGCAACTAATTAAGATCAATTTGCTCCTTGCCTGTTTCAGTTTATTTGATCCTCATCTTCAGTGTCTCCCAGTCTATTTATTCTCAGTGTATGACTTCCAACTCTTACTTACTGTACATCTGACCTGAACTATTTGAGTTTCCCACCAAATTTGTTAGGGAAACACTATTTTCCCTTTGTTGTATTTCTATGCATAGGTGGTCATTCCATTCTCCAAGCAGAAACAGTAACGAGATAATATTTCTAGGCATTCTGCATATTTTCCCCACTTACTCCACCTTAAGAAAGAAAAAATGACATTCATTGACCATCTTATTGTGGAATTAATGCATTAAAGAAGAGTACTCATTCAGAGACTAACTTCTGAATGTCCTCTCTCTCTCTCTCTCTCTTTTCCTTTCTCTCTTTCCTTCTTTCTCTCTCAACAGTTGCTCTACTTGCAATTTAATGGTTAAGTACAGTTCACAGGATAGGCTTGTAGACATGCATTTTAAACCTTAACCCAGGCTGCTTTTTCAATCCAGGCTTAACAGCAATAAAAATGATATATCATTCAAATTTTTACTTCATACTATGTCTACTCAACTGGTTCAAAACATAAAAGAAGTGTAAGTAAGTAATTCCTCTCAAAAACTCCAACATTTCAAAAAAAAATCATTTTGATAGTAATATATTGGCATCACAATCTTTATCTTAAAATGTATACTTATAAAAAGTGTGGTGAGAAATGTGTACATGATAAGAATTAACTTTATTACAACAAACAACTAACTTACTGGTAATCTGCAAGTTCATTAATTACATGCTTTGTATTTGCAGAAAAACAGCTAGTAGATCCATATCTCATAAAACTCCTTACCTCATTTCTGTTGCCAAGTTCCTCAAAGCTGAAAACAGAAACAATTCTTTTTTTCCTGGCAAGAATCCATTCTAGTACTAAATAGTTCTTAGAGATGTGGATTTTCTTGACATTTGTGGCTATAGGCATCAATTTTGGCTTAATTTATTTCACGTGCCTCCACACCCTTAAAGAAAAAGTGGCTAAATACTAACTTGAAATGTTGGGGATAGTAGAAAGAACCTAAATTTTAGTTCTTTAAGAGTCTTATAGATTTAAAATAAAAGCTCCCTATAATTCATATTAAATTTCATGCCTCTAAACTTACATGATCTTCTGTTTCCTCATTTGAAAAGTAGAGATAATAATAATGATAATGATAACAATAATAAAAATAAAGTAATAATAACAAAAATAAAATTACTGTGAAGATTATATTAGACTATCCATCTATGAGTGTATGTATGTATCTATCTACCCACTTGTTTATCAATCACTTAACAAAATGTTAAGTGACACAGTAGTAGAAACACTCAATAAATAATTGACTTTATTAATTTTTTAACAATAGCTATTACTTCAAGTCTGGTTAAAATTAAGTCAAAAACCCATATGCCTGTCCAGGAAAATACAACAAAAAACAAAAGCCATTAATTTAACTGGGAATAGGCTTTTTGACAATAAGTGATAAATATAGGGTATTGATCGATTTCAGGAATGGGCCAGTAGTTTCCCTATCTCTTAGAGAAAATTATTGGGTTGTCTATTACTTATTACTGAGAAATCCTTGAAAAACCATGTTTTCCTTTTGTGAGGTAAAATGGATTTACCCTTTAACAACAGTGCTAGTAGTTATGCCTATGGATCTCCAAGAATCTGTGTATTTAAATAAAAGAGGTCAGCATCCTTAATTAGTAGTTAAAATGGGTTCAGTTTCAAATGTTATTAGCAAAACATGTTTTTTTTTTTTATTAAAGATTTCATTTATTTATTTGACAGAGAGAGAGAGAGATCACAAGTAGGCAGAGAGGCAGGCAGAGAGAGGAGGGGGAACATGGGGCTCAATCCCAGGCCCCTGAGATCATGACCTGAGCCGAAGGCAGAGGCTTTAACCCACTGAGCCACCCAGGCACCCAGCAAAACATGTTTGAAAACATGCTGAACAGATAAACAACAATAGGACCAAAAATCAGGAAGAGAGAGCAGACCAGCTGAAGACTAGTAGTAAAAAGGTAGAAGGAAAACCTAAGCTAGTTCTTTAAGTGAAACTGTATGTGAATGAAATTCAGAGACTAATTCCAAATATGTAGATCATTCCAAGGATAATAAAGTAGAATACTGAATATAATATTTAATTTTACACGAATTATTAAAGAGTTACTTCTGGGGTGTCTGGGTGGCTCAGTCAGTCAAGTATATGGCTTCAGCCTAGACCATGATCCTGGGGTCCCGGGATCAAGTCCCACATTGGGCTCCCTGCTCCACAGGGAGTCTGCTTCTTCCTCTGCCTTTGCCATTCTCTCTCTCTCTGTCTCTCAGGAACAAATAAATAAAATCTTTTAAAAAGATAGTTACTTCTTTTTATTCTCATGATAATTATGAAAAGTTATTTCTCTTTATGCTCATGATACTTATAAGTACTTATTATGCTGCTATTTGTCAAAATCATGTCATGAGTTCATAACCTAAGTAGCAATTCAAAAGTGAGAGTGGACACAGCTTGCTAAAGTTCGGACAAGTATATTGTCAGAAATAGGCGTGACCACCAGCAGTATATTAGGGATAGAAAAAATAAAAGATATTTGCCAGAGAAATAAACTTCATTGGGAGTCAATATAAAGAGGGCTACAAGTGCATGAAAATGACCCACTGGCTGGCTACCTACAACCAAGACTGTACATTTCTCCTATGGCAGGTCTGAATCGGTACAAGGCAATCCATTTGGCTAACTGTGAGAGTTTAAGAACTACAGGGGCATAGCGTCCAAAAAGCTGTTATGAAAAATACTTTTTGAATCACAGTGTCTTTAGGATTTTATCAATGTTCTGGGTGCCACCCCAGGCCCATAGCTCGTCTGTAGTATTCAAGTGGCAACCTGGGCAGTTGGGCTCTCTCCTCCAGACACACGTGCCTCCAGGTAATGAAATCAAAACAAGAATTTCCTTCTGGATTGGCTTCATTCTCATCTGCAACCCTAAATCGATTCTTTTTCCATCTCTTATAAAAAGTGTCTTTTTCTATAGGTAGTTGTCCTATAGATCCTTCCCCTGATGCACATAAGAGAAAAGTAGAAATTAAAACTAACATTGTTTACTATGTTAGTAATTTAAATAACTTTATAAAGCCCATCTGATTTATAACTTAGATATAAAAGTCAAGTAGGATATGGGAACATGAGAGAGTACCAAAATCCATGAATGTGCAGAAACATTTTATTAGATAATTATCCAGAAAAAAAGAAACAATATCTTGCTATTTATATATTTTTTGTACATTACCAGAACAGTCTTGTGATATCACTCTTATGATGACCCTACAGTTATTTTATTTTTTTTCCTACAGTTATTTTAAATAAAAGCCTGTGATCATTAGAATGAATGCATGCACCTTGCTGAAATAGATGTCTTCAAAGCCCATATCTGTTAGCATACCAGAATTTTTGACCAAGCAGACACTCAGACTCTCTTATTTGAGAATGTTAGCTTTTAAAACTGAGTATTATTATTATTTATATTTAATTTTTTGATGTCAGTGGGAAAACGTCTCTGCATAATAGACTGTGATGTATTCAACTGATCTGCTTCTGAGACATCTTGTAAGGATTCAGAAGTGACTTTCATGGAACCGAGATGTCCCTTACTGAAAGCTTCATTTTCTGTCTTTAGATGCAAGCACAAATGTATTTCATTTAAGTTCCAAAATAACTGTGGGCAGGGTCGGCAAAATTATACTTCATTTTGCTACTCTTTATATGCCCTAAAACATATTAAACTATAAAGAGATCCAGTGGAGTTTTGATAACAATTGATATGAATATTTATTTCCATTTACAAAGGTCCACTGACGGAGTCCAGGAAAAGTTACTGCTATAATAGGCATCTAAGATATAGTTTGGCTAAAATTGCATTACAGTTTTATCCTCCTCTTTCCTCTTCCACTTCCTCTTCCTCCTCTTCCTTTTCCCCTTCCCCTCATTCTCCTTCTCCTCCTCCACCTTCTTCTTCTCCTTCTCCTCCTCCTCCTGCTCCTCCTTCATCTTCATTTGCTTTTAGATGCAGTTTGAGCAAAAACATCTAGGTACTACTTTTGATCTGACCTAACAAATTTCTTTTCTTTTCTTTTTAAATATTTTATTTATTTATTTGAAAGAAAGAGAATGAGACAGAGAACATAAGGGGGGGAGGGACAGAGAGAGAAGCAGACTCCCCGCTGAGCAGGGAGCCCGATGTGGAACTGCATCCTGGGATTCCAAGATCATGACCTGAGCTGAAGGCAGTCGCTTAACCAACTGAGCCACCCAGGTGCCCTGACCTAACAAATTTCTAAAATATACTATGTACGATACCCTCGAAAAGAGTTGAACCAGATTTCTAAATAGTCACAGAGAGATTGGATTAAAAGACTTAAATTCACTTTTGAGAATAGCTTTAGAATAATAAACCTTAACCATCTTAGTTTTATACTCTAATAATTTTACAATAAATAATACACAAAATTTCCTTATTTCCTATAACATAAAGTTATGTTTCTATCATCAACTAATGGTTTTATTGAATTTTCTTAAATTCAATCTAATAGAGCAAGTATTTAAAATTTTATCTGGAATTTAAACTAATTGTTTTCTCTTTAATATTTCTTTAAACAGAGAAACATGGAGAAGGTCCTATAATATTCCCATGAATATATGTCTGCCTATTGATAACTTCTAAATGTGCCAGCCAAAGCTAACAAAATGTGCAGAAAAATAAGAAGTGTTTGTCATAAACTCAAATTCTGATCTGAAGCAGGTGTCACTTCTCTATTTCTTGTTAGTTCATTTTCCAGGATTTCTTGTAAGGATCCATCATAGAATTCTAAGTGTCGTGTCCACTGGGATTTACACCACTTGTTCAATCTATTTATACCGAGTTAATTAAGTGATAATCCCAAAGTATCAGAGGACATATGAAGTAATAAATGCCTGTTTCTCTCACAGACATGCCAAGACTGCATGGTGAGGAGACACAGGATTTTTATTTATTACCTAACATCATATTCTTCTATATAGGGAGTATTGCTATTAAACAATCTGTTCTCTTGTTTTTAAAGGTTTTATGTCTTTCATTTGGTAAGTATTCTTTTGACAACCGATGTGATGTTTCTGAAGGAGATTCAAGCCAAAGGCATGCATACCTAAAATTTTACAATTTAAGTAAGCCATTGGCCCCTACCTAGTACAGCTGGTCAAATCCATTGCCAAAATAAATGAAAATACAACTTAATTTTCTAGTTGTTAAATGATTTCCATGAATAGACAGAAATATCTCCAGGACGTCTTTACTTTAAACTCCACCTTGATCCCACATATGCATGCAAACATGCATACACAGAAACAGTCATTATGTATTTGCTAGTTTAATATACCTGCTTGCCTGTTTAAGTGTTTATTAAATTCATCTGTTTTGTTGAATAATCAAGAAGGAAGTAAAATTCATTGCTGTATTGGCACTAAAGGTAATTGCAAAAGATAAGACTACCTGAATGTATTTATGTCTTGGAAATCCCATGAGTGGTTTTCAGCTATTAACTATATATAAAACTATTTCCAACAATTTTTGTTTTAAAATTTAAAAGACCAGCCAACCTAGAAAGCTACCTATTAACTTAAGAGTCGTTTAGTCTCCCGATGACATAAAGAATTAGGATAAAGTCCATTCAAAGGTAACCACAAAGTAATCCTTCTTAAAAGATGAAAGACTCCCTTTACACCAATTTAAAATGTTGGTAATAAAAAACAAAGGAGCTTAAATGAAACCTACAAGTTTTAAGTGCAAAATTGGAAAATTTGAGAATGATTTAAGTCCTGGTTCTGCTATGACTAATTAGTTTCAAAAATAATAAACATTTAACCACTTCACCCATATTTTTTTTTACTTCTATTAGATGTGTATGGAAGAGTTGAATTAAATTACCTCTTAGATCTCTTTGTTCTAAACTTACATTATTTGAAGTTTCTATTTATATCAGCATGGATATTTTCACTCCTGCGCTTTCCCCTTTCCCCTGCACTGCTAAAACCACAGTATCTACCTGATAACTTAATGAAAAAAAAGGATCGACAGGTCTTTTAAAGTTATTTTCTACTAATTAGAACATTCGGATGATTTTGGGGTTGATAATTTTTCCTATTTTTATTTTGTCTATGGGGTGATCTTTCCTAATTCTTCATATTTGGTATTTTCTTTTTCTTTAATTTTATGCTGGACATAATGGACTATACTGTGGAATACTTGGATTATTTTTCCCCCATTAAAGGGCATTGTATTTGTTTTGTCGGGTATTTAAATTACTTGCCTATACTTTAGTCCTATCAGGTTTGATCTTATTCTGTGTTAGGGAGATCTCTGTTTCTGTTTTGTATCTAGTATTGGGGCTTGCCACTTGCCACCTGGTTTGGTCATTATTTCTAAACCGGGGCAGTCTCTTGAATGTTCACCGTGCTTGGGGCAGTAGGGGGAGCATGGCCTTTGCATTCTGACTGGTCTGGGACTCAAATGTCTATCTGAAATGAACTACTTAATCCTCATCCAAAGACTCATGATGATTCCCTATAGAGCCTTAGGGAATGCCCCTCTGACAGCTCCCTCTTCTCAAATACCCAGAGCTATACATTTTGGCTGTTTCAGAAGCCCAGAAATCTGATATCTTCCTCCTCAATTTGGGAATATCACCAATGATTTGCCTCCATATTTGGCAGAACAGAAATGTCTCCAGGGAGAAAGTTGGGGCCATCATGGCACGATCTTCTGGCTCACCTTATGTGATTCCCTTCTCTCCACAGTCACGGTCCTTCTCTGCCTATTGTCCCATACCTGGAATGTTTTGTCTCATACACTGTATCGTGTTTTATAGTAGTTTTCTGGAAGAGATCAAGCCTGCTAGCATTTATTCTATCATGACTGGAAATAGGGATCCCATCTAGTAACATTAACAAACACAAATTAAGGCATATCTCTTTCTTGATTACATATTTCATCGAGTATTTATTGTACCTAGATTAAATCCATATTCACTACCAATGACTATTAGATTCTACATAGTTTATCTTTTCCTTTCTTTACAATATCATCCAGTGAAAATCTTCTTGCTCACTTTACTCCAGACACACTGATTTCTTTCAGGCCTTGAACACACTCAGCTGCTCCTGTTTCAACACCTTCATAAAACTTATTCCATCTGCCTCAGATGATTTTCCCTGACCCTTCATCTGGTAACTATACCTTCAATTTTCATTTAAAATGTCATTTCCTTTTAGGAGCCTTTCCTGAGTACCTATATAACCCAAATTTGTTTCTCTCATGACATTCTATTTCTATTCCTTTATAGTCCTTACTGCTGATCTGTCCAAATATTTATGTGGGTGTTTATCAGTAGGTAATATCCATTCAGAGTATTAGCCAGGGTTCTTTACAGAAAGAGGACCAATAATGTGTGCATGTGTGTATCTGTCTGTCTGTGTGTGTGTATATATGTCTGTGTGTATAATACAGAAGTGACTCACATGATTATGGAGGATAAAAAGTCCCTAGATCGGTAGTCAGCAAACTGGAAACCTGGGAGCGTTAGTGATATAGTTCTAGCCAGAATGCCTTAAAACTAGGAAAGCCTATGATGTAAGTTATAGTCCAGGTCCAAAGGCAGAAGAGTGATGTCCCAGTTCAGTCGGCTAGAGCAAATTTTCCCTTACTCCACCTTTTTTATTATATTCACCCACTCACATTAGTGAGAGCAATCTGCTTTATTCAGTTTATTGATTCAAATGTTAATTTCACCCAGAAATACCTTTGAAGCACACCTAGAATAATATTGAATCAAATATCTGGTTACACTGTGACCCAGTCAAGCTGACACATAAAATTAATGATCTGACCCAGGAAATGTTTTTCAGATAAATAAGAGAAGTTGAGATCTAAAGGATGAGGGGAGTTAGTAGTATAAAAAGTGGTAAAGAGCATTCCAGATAAATGAAACTACATTCAACAGTATGGACAGATGTGAAAGAGCTTGATGTATTCAGGAAAGGTAGGAAGCTGAGGGGCTTGGACTGAGGGAATCAGAGGGAGAGTGTTATGTGATGAATTCTAAGAAGCTGCAAAAAGGCCCAGATTATGTAGGACACCATAGGATCTTGTTATTCAAAGTGTGGTTCTCAAACCATGAGCACTGGCATCCTTCAGGATCTTATTAAAATGTATAGCCATAAGTAACACCCTAAACCCACTTAATCAGAATCTGCATTTTAATAAAATCCCAATATGAGACTTGTCTCAGATATGTAAATTTGGTGGACATTATATATTTGTGATGATGACTCAAGGATAACTTCCAGATTATATGCCTTGATCAAAAAGGTGAGTAAAGGGGTTCGGTACTCAGGTGGAGAACGCTACAGGAAAGGCAAATTCGGCAAATATATATATGAGTGTGTGTGTGTGTGTGTTTGTGTGTGTGTGTGTGTGTGATTGATGAGGAGTTCAGGTTTCCAGTTTTGCCTTGCTATGTGTTTGAATTGCCTCTGAGATATTTGAGTAATGTCCAATATGCAGGATAGAAAGCCCTAGAACTCAAGAAAGATATCTGTGTTGCATTAACAGAGAAATAAACTAGGAACATACAAATAAGTTAGAAGAATATTAAACAGTTGAAGTAAACATTAATGAACATCTAAAACTATGATTTAGAGGTAAGAATTTTGTTTAATTTTTTCATATTTAATTTTTTGAATTCCAGTTAATTAACATAAAGTGTTATATTAGGTGTACAATATACTAATTTAACCCTTCCATACATTGTGCAGTGCTCATCACAACAAGTGTACTACTTATCTCCATCACTCATTTAACCCACCCCCCAACCCTCCTCCCCTCTGGTAATCATCAGTTTGTTCTCTATAGTTAAGAGTCTGTTTCTTGGTTTCCCTCAATTTCTCTTTTTTCACTTTGCTTGTTTGTTTTGATTTCTTAAGTTCCTTACATGAGTGCAATCATATATTTGTCTTTCTCTGACTTACGTATTTCATTTAGTATAATATTCTCTAGCTCCATCTATGTCAGTGCAAATGGCAAGATTTCATTCTTTTTATTGCTAAGTAATATTCCATCCTATATATTTACCACATTTTCTTTATCCATTTATTAATCTGTGGACCATTGGGCAGTTTTCACAGTTCGGCTATTATTGGTAATGCTACTATAAACATTGTGGTGCATATATCCCTTTAAATTAATATTTTGTATTCTTTAGGTAAGTACCAATTATCTGGAGAGCTCTCTGAACAGCAAATACCAGGCACATACCCTTACACTAGCACAATCCTAACCTGAACCTGAACCTGAACTCCTAGCCCCTTACTTCTAACCCCTAATCTCTAACCAAATCACTAACTTTAACCCTAACCCTAACCCTAGCACTAACACTAACACTAAGCCTAAGCCTTGAAATGTCTCTGAACTGCTAAATACCAGGCACATACCCTAACACTGACCTTAAACCTGACCATAACTCTACATCTGAAAATGTAGCTTCCTGAACACACCACAAGAAAAACAGAGATGCAGCCTAGTTATTCTGGAGGAGACCCCAAACACTTAAGAATTCATAGTATTTCTGAAAATTGGCATGAAGGTAGAGATAAAAACAGAAAAACCAACTGAATATCTATTTAGATAGTATTTAAAGCCTCATATCCCCTTCTTGACTCAGTTCAGTAGATGCCTGCCATGTCTAACAGAAGTTTGGGGTTTTATAGAAGTAAGAATTTTAAAAGATAAAAATTTAAGAGACTGAACTATTGAAAAGATAAAACTAATTTTATATGGGAGAAGGGCAGAGAGAGCAATCAGAGATGATTTTAAAATTTCTACCCTGTATAATTAGAATAAGGGTATAGTACCAGAGAGAAAAAATGCAGGAACGCATTTAAGTTAAGTGCATGCATAATATACTCTGGAAATAGAGAGTTTGAAGTGACAACAACAGGATATTCATGTGAAGAGGTGAAAAAGTGTATATATACGCACATGCCAATATACAAATATATGTGTGTGTGTGTGTGTGTGTGTGTGTGTGTGTGTGTGTAAAAGTGGGCCTCAGCATGCTAAGCCTGGAATTAAATATTTGGAAGATATGTGCATGAAGGAAAGAGTTGGGCCATGGATCTAGAGCACTTTTTATTGGCTCTGTTAAATTGCATATGTACTCAATGGAATGAGCTCACTAAATGAAATACCCCACCCCGAAGAGCTGGCTGGTTATTACTCAACTGTCACCTGGCCCAGGGAGCATATTGAGAAAACAAACAAAAATAAAATCTAACATCCTTGAAAAGGAGTAAGGTAAGATATCAGTTTGAGTGCCTGAAGATTCTTTTTTTTTTTTTTTTGGTATTCATATTAGAAAAATCTCTATAATTTTGAAGGAGAAAGGAGTGATCTGATATAATAATATTGACTCAGATTGCATGAGCAAGAGGAAGAAATATTAATGTGGCATGACCCTACATCTGGTGATTGTCTGGACATCTGGACATTAAAATGAGGGTTAGCACTGGGGAAAAGAAAGAATGATAGTCAGTCAGACTGCCCCTGGATCATTCAGTTAAAATACTGAAATACATTCTTACGGGTTGGTCATTTGTTTCTGCTTTGAGTCCTCAAAGGATGTCAGCTGCCTTTACCCCATATTCTAACTTCCCTAGTATCAAACAACTTAATAACTTGGATCAGTAAAGCTTGGATCAGTAACATGTTATCTATATCCTGACCCTTTGAGTTTCTTATGTCCATTCTGATTAATAGGTGCTCCTAGAAAATGAGCTACTGGTCCTTGCCCAGCACATACCCAGTACAGGGAGCCCTGGCAGGGGGTAATCACCTGACAAGGCACCAAATATGAATAATGCTACTTAATGTGATTGGGGAATACTGATTAAACTACGGAACACCAGGGGCGCCTGGGTGGCTCAGTGGGTTAAAGCCTCTGCCTTCGGCTCAGGACATGATCTCAGGGTCCTGGGATCGAGCCCTGCATCGGGCTCTCTGCTCAGCGGGGAGCCTGCCTTGCTCTCTCTCTGCCTGCCTCTCTGCCCACTTGTGATCTCTCTCTCTGTCAAATAAATAAATAAATAAATCTTAAAAAAAAAATAAGCTACGGAACACCCAACCCTTTCGGCTACCAATACTATTAAACATATTAATAAAATGATACCCAACATTAGGGCATTCCCTAAATATGTGTTAGCTCATTAGAGTGTTACAATTATTCAATTATAGTAAGAGCTATAATTTTACAAATGACAAGCTGAGCTATATTGAGAGTTAAAAACTTAAATGACAGAGTTTCAACTTAAATGCCAATAGCCAGCAGCAAAGCCCCCACTTGTGTATTTCTATTCTCATCTGGAAGGTGGTTCAACCCATTTATATATGCTTTCAAGGAAGTGAGTTGTCAATAATAAAGTGAATAGTCAATAATAAAAGAATGGATATGTTAAATATTAAGTGCAATTATAAGGAATAGAAAGAAGGTGGGTTTAAATTATTGCTAATTCACCAGAAGGTGAGGCATGATTCAATACCATGAAAAACTATCATTGATAATAGGCGTGAAGGAGACTAGTTTGGACAAAGCTACAGTTAATCCTTAATATGTGAAGAAGAAACGATGAAGGGACTCCTTTTAAATTGTTATAATCTTTTATTGTCTTTTAATGTGAAGATGGGAGGTTATGTGAAAAGAGAAGAAACAGCTCCAAGAGGAATATGAAAGTTTTAGAAATAGTCCTGAAGTGAATGGTATGGAAACATTTCAAACCTTCATGGTGTACCAGCCACCCACATTTATGAAGAGATTCTGATAAAGCAAACAGTAGTGCTTCCTCGTCTTATGAACTCTAAATGGGGAACTCGTAATAGGGAGAATTTTGTACATAATTCTTAGTTTCAAGAATAAAGAACTTTTTGAATATATGAGATAGAAGAAAAGCTTACAAATAAATTATCATGACATCTAGTGAAAGGAAATATCTATTCCAATATTTTCTCCTTCAAAAACTTTGTTAAACCCAACATACTGTTTATGACTTCAGTACTGAAGTGGAGATTTCAGTTATTTTTTCAACAAATAACACCTTACACATTAAACCACTTACCCATTCTCACAGCCCGAGTGCGCTGCTACATATACATCATAAGGTTTCATGTGTTCACTTTAAGGAAGAAAATGTTGTAGGCTGGATTAAGTAGGATATGAATGAGCAAGCAGAATAAACCAGTAAAATTTAATTAAGCAATTTAGCACTCCATAAAAGCTGCAACACATAAAAATGGGATGTAAACCACAGAGGGTGGTGCATTACAGTTCCAGTAGTTTAGGAACCTAGAAAGGGGCACTGAGTGTAGCAAACACACATGCTTTTTCTACACATGGTACAGTTAAACAAAAATGGTCATTGAAGCAGCCTTTACATGTGGAAATTCTGTCCACTTTGTTCATTGCTTTTGCCTTGTGGAGGTGGGGCAAAAAGAATAGGCACAGAAGTCACTTTGTATACAAGGAATGACTATAGATATATGCTCTTACATTTGCTATAACCAGACAGGAAAACAACTTATTCATTAATAGTCCAATTTTCAAAAGCTTTTGCCTGCTACATACAACTGTTAACTAATTCCACTGAAAAAAATTGGGAGCTCGGACATGAAAAATACAAAGCAACTTACCTTAAAAGGACTTAAAGGATAAACAGCATCCTTTGTTTCATTTCAGGAATCTGACTTGTATTTTCATATCTCAGGATTAGTGTGATACCATTTAAATCAAACTTGATTGTCAAGGCCTCTAACCTGGTCACCTTATTTCCTATTAGTTTCCCAAAATGTCCCCAGGAATTTCATTCAACCAAAAGTATTTTATTTTATTTTATTTTTTTAAAGATTTTATTTATTTATTCGACAGAGAGATCACAAGTAGGCAGAGAGGCAGGCAGAGGGAGAGGGGGAAGCGGGCTCCCTGCTGAGCAGAGAGCCTGATGTGGGGCTCGATCCCAGGACCCTGAGATCATGACCTGAACTGAAAGCAGAGGCTTTAACCCACTGAGCCACCCAGGTGACCCAACCAAAAGTATTTTAAACATTAAAACATTTAAATTCAAAAATCAAACTTAAATCTTTTAATATTTAACCAGAGACTTTGTCTAAGACTCTTCTAAATTATAATGATTATTTTATAGAAACTATAAAATTATATATTTTAGATACATTCTTAAGCTACTTGTTTTTATTCTGATTCCTATTTTTTAAATTAAAATTTATATATTCCATAATTATATATTATTTATTATTTTCATTTACAGTTTAATTTATTATTTATCACATATTTTATAAACTGCTCTAAATGTACTTGACATAAAACAAGAAATAAAAATGTAGGTAGGTAAAAAAAGATGGTGGTATTTTAAAATATAGCAATTAACATCAAATTTAGTTTTATTTCCCCACGGAGTATGGAAGGTTTTTGAGCTGAAGACATTATATTTTTCTTCCTCCATCTACCTTATAGGTCTTAACGTAGTTGTAAGCACACAGTAAATATTATTCAGTTTATTATATGGATCAAGCCACTCATCTCTCTTTATTAAATATTATGTATTTTATTCTAATTTATCTTTTTAGTAAATTTTTCTTTTAAATATGGTTCATTTATATTTTATTTTTAAGTAATTTACCCATTTAGAAAAGTTGCCAGAGTAGTACAAAGAATTCACAAATCCCATGAATGAAAATCCCAAATTTTCATTCACTCAGTTTCCCCAATTGTTAACATTTTATTGTGTTTGCTCCATCACCTTATCCCTCTTAGTTGTGAACATGATATAGACACAATCCCCAGCATCCCCGTTTGCTTACTGGTAAAGCAAGGACAGTCTACCTCTTAACCACAAACAACTACAATGCAGCTATTCGAACTAGAAAATTATACACTACCATCCAGTTTATACGCAGCTGTTAAATTGTGCCAACTGCTCCAATGAGTATATTTTTCCTGTTCCATTCAGGATCCTGAATAGGACAGGTTATCCTGTTTCTTTAGTTCCCTTCAATCTGCTAGAGTTCATCAATCTTTTGTCTTTCATGAATTTGACAGTTGCAGAGAATATTCCTTTCATATTTCATAGCCTTTTGATAAGTGCTATGTGGGAAGAATTCCTAAGAAAATCTTACCATCTTTTTCAAATGCAATACCTGTTTCTTAACAAATTTCTACCCACCAACTCTAGCACTACTCATGACTTCTGCCAAAACTACACACAAAGCGAGAGTTGCCAAATGGTAGTTTTCTACTTTGGTCTTTCCTTCTATATTTGCTATTTGGCATTTTACTAAGTAAGGGCTTTTTCTTCTCACCTATTTATTTGCATACTCTTTTATTAGTATTAGTGGAGTCAAAATTTCTATTTTTTTATTGATTGCTAACTCCTTATTTTCAATATTTATTTAAAGCTGTAATTGTCTCAATTTTGATCAGTGAAAACCCCGCTAAGTCTGGGTATTGTATCATCATGGTTTTTTTCATCATTCTTGGAGTACGTCTTTACTTTCTGGCCAAATAAGATGTTTCAGGCTCCTACACCAGACCTAAGGAGTCCTAGTTTTTTTGTTGTTGTTCAGGGTGGTATCTATACACCAAGATCCAAGAGTCTGGTGTGTCACTGCTTCTGTGACTTAGTAGACTGACTAAGGAAATGCATGCATGTGTGAACGTCTATCTGTGTGTCATACACAGAAACATACAAATACACATATTTATATCTATTTTATATCTTTCTATTTATTTCATAATAATATATGATAGCTATACCTTCCATTTCCAATTTAATGCCTTTGGTTCTTTCTTTCTTTCTCTCTACATTTATAAATCCTTTTCTAATAATGAGAAACTTGGACCCATTACCCTCGATACTATGTGTTCAGTCCTCCTGCACGTACCCATCTCCCAACATGCCACCTGCTTGCTCATCTGGTCCCATAGTCCGCTCTGTAACTGTCCTCTCTCCTTGCCCCTGAAGAAAAGGAGGAAAGGAAGAGGACAAGTTCTGCTATCATTTTTAAGAAAAACTCAGGCAGGCTGCTCTTCTATGTATTAGTTTGTTACTTCTTAATTTTCTATCCTCAGAATTTTTTCATTGATTCGTTCGCAAGACACTTGAGCACCTATCCTGTATTAGGTAATATTGTGTGCGTGCATGTGTGTGTGTGTGTGTGTGTACAATCTGATTGTATGAAACATACATTCTAGAGAACAATAATATATATCTAATTTTTGTTCTTAATTATGAAGGTGGTTTACCTGGGAAAAATTAAAGCCTTTAAATTATGCAAATAAAGCTAAGGTTTCCTTTGGCAGGCATAAGGTTTCCTTATGCTTGAGTCTAGTCTCATCCCCAAGTTGTGTCCCTTCTCAGAGATAACTACTTTTATCAGTTTGATGCATAATATTTCAGATATTTTGCAATACATTTACAGACACACCCACCTACATCGCTAATGTATAATTCTATTATTGAAATTTTCCATGTATATTTTTGTTTGTACACAGACATCATATTCCATGT
>CM052899.1:106776535-106835842 GCA_028534135.1 Potos flavus
GTTATTTTTACAAATTGTGGTTCCATTTGTATTTTAAGGCCCCATATCAAATAGTCTTTTTGGAACCCATTGAATATATAGATTAACTTGAGTGGAACTGCTAGCTTTATAATATTGATTCCTCTTATTTATGAACATTGGATAGTTCTTCATTTATTTATTATACTTTATGGTCTTCAATAATGTTTTCTGGTTATCAGTTTTTACTTTTCATAAGAAGTTTTATACTTCCTGTAAGTTTTATTTTTGAGTATTTAAATATAGTAAGCATAATAATGATATTTTTCTATGAGATTTTCTATTTCTTAAGTAATACTTTATTTTTTTAAAGATTTTATTTATTTATTTGACAGAGAGAGAGAGAGAGCAAGAGTAGGCAGAGCAGCAGGCAGAGTGAGAGGGAGAAGCAGGCTCCCCACTGAACAGGAAGCCTGATGCAGTGGCTCCATCCCAGGACCCTGAGATCATGACCTGAGCCAATGGCAGAGGCTTTAATCCACTGAGCCACCCAGGCACCCCTTAAATAATACTTTAAAAGGAAACTGATTTTTGTGAGATCTTACCCAAACCTTTTTGAACTCTCCTATTCTTGCTGCTTTATTTACTATGGGAGAATTTATAGGAAGATTAGATTTTCTGTAATAATGCATTTTACATATTATTTGTAAAGGTTTTTCATCCCTCATTTCTTTGTCTTGTTTTATGGTATTGGCTAAACCTCCCCACTATAATGTAAAAGAAAAAGTTGTGGTAGTAGGCAGTTCCTTGATTTTGCACTTTAATGGAGCTGCTTTTTGGTTTCACTATTGTCATATTTACGAATATCTTCTGACTGAGTTAAAGAGGTTTTCTACTATTCCTAAGTTGTTTTTCTTGTCATTAACTAAACTAATCATGTAGATTTCCTCCTTTGTACTGCTTATGGAATGAGTGTTACTGACAGATTTTCTAATACTGCATTGTTCTTGCATTACTGGAATAATCCCTTCATTGTCAAACTACTCTTTCCTTTACTATTATATGAAAGAAAAGGAAGTATTATCATCTGTTACTTTTGTTCTTTTGTTGCGATTATGTATACAAATTTATCAAAACCTTTGATAATTGTCTTTTTTACTGATTCTTTTTTTCGCACAGTATTTTTTATTGTTTCTCTTGTTGTTATTGCTGTTGTTGTTTTCCCTAAATTTTTTTTTCTGGTGGGGAGGCATAACAAGGTATTCACATTAAGTGATATGAATTTCTAAACCAAAGTTACACAATACACATTGGTTGACTAAATTAATATTTTAATCATTTATTGATTGATGCTTGGGCCTGCCTTTGATTTCATTGTTCTTTACTCAAAGAATCAGTTAATCTTTTCTCAAGATCACATAGAACTGACATTGTTTGACTACAAACAATTAAGACTACACCAGTCATGATTCGTCCTATTGCAAGGGACTAAATCTCAACTCATAGTAAGCAATGAAGTTAATGTATTGACATAAATTACTGGATACAAAAGGATGACTCTAGGCCCAGTTATGAGTTGAATCAAGGGTACAGTCCATATCATTGCGACTTATTTCTTTTCTCTATTTCTGCTTACATCAATTTGGTTTTACATTTAGTAAAGCTTTATTCACTTAGTTGCAAAAGGTTCACATGGTCATATCCTACAAATTTAACAGTTTTAATAGGATAAAACAATTACTTCCCAACAGTATATGAGGTCTCTGAAATCTTGGTTTGGGTTACTTGTCCTAGCCAAAACTAATTATTGAGGCTGGAGGATAGGATTATCTCATTGGCTATCTGTGACATATATATTAATTCCTTTTACTGAAAGCAGAGCAAAGAAGATGTTGTCAGTCTCATGTAAAGGACGTACATAATTTCCCTAAGAAAGGGTTCCCTTTTTAGAAGAGGAGGGAAAAAAAAGAGAGACAAGACTGATTGTAGCCAACACTACATGTTTATAACTCAGGTATTGATCTATGAAATTCATACTCATTAAATATGATGAACATATTATTCTTTTTATTTTTATATTTATATTTTACACATATAGAAAAATTATGATGATAGCACATAGAATTTCTGTACACCTCTCACTTAGTTTAACATCTTACATTTTATGGTACGTTTGTAGAAACTAAGAAACTGACACAAATACACTACTATTGACTAAACTCTGGCATGTGTTAACCTTCATTCTTTGTGATATATGGTTTGTGGTGTATGGTTTGAGATATATGTGATCTGTGGATTTTAAAACATGCAAAGAGTCATGTATCTTACACCCAGTACTATGCAAAATAACCCCTTCATTCTTTTGTAGTCTACTGTTCTTCCCTCCCTCAGCCTCTGGCAATCATTAACCTATTTAACATCCTTATAATTTTTGCCTTTTCCAGAATATTGTATGAATGGAATCATGCAATATGCAGATTATTTTTTTAAGATTTTATTTATTTATTTGACAGAGAGAGATCACAAGTAGGCAGAGAGGCAGGCAGAGAGAGAGGGGGAAGCAGGCTCCCCACTGAGCAGAGAGCCCAATTGTGGGGCTCGATCCCAGGACCCTGAGATCATGACCTGAGCCGAAGGCAGAGGCTTTAACCACTGAGCCACCCAGGCACCCCAATATGCAGATTTTTGTGTCTGTCTTATTTCAGTTAGTAAAACGTATTTAATAATCATGCATGTAGTTGCATGAGTTAGGAGCTCATTCTTTTTATCTGGAAATAATATTTCATTATATGGCTCTTCCACAATTTATCAATTCTCTCATTGAGGGACATACAGATTGCTTCAAGTTTTGGCCGTTATGGATAAAACATTCTCATATATATTTCTGTGAATGTAAGTTTTCAAATCTCTTGGATAAATACCTAACAGTGTGATTGCTGGGTTGTATAATAAGTCTCTGTTTGATTTTTTAAAAATCTGCCAAACTCTTTTCTAAAGTGCTCTACCATTTCATAATTCCATCACCAATGAAAGAGAGTTCTTGTTGTCCCTCATCTTCACCAGAATTTGTTATTGCCCGTTTTTATTTTTCCATTTTGGCCATTCAAACTGATGAGTAGTGTTCTCTCACATCTCATGGTTTTATTTTATATTTCCCAGTGACAAAAGATTTTGAACACCTTTTCATGTTTTTATTTACCATTTGTATATCTTCTTGCCATACGCATATCTCCCCTATGAGATAGTTATTAATTTTATCACTATTAACTCCTTTTTTACGAATGAGAAATCTGTGAATCAAAGCAATTACTTACTTGTTCTAAGGTCATGTAGCTGGTAACAATAGACTCTCATTAAACTTTTAAGTAACATATTGTGAAAATGAATAAAGGAAACCTCATTTAAAATGGCTTCAGGAAGCCCTAAAGGGAGATTTCTCACACACGCCACTTGTTGCAGCCTGCATCATTGGCAGGAAGAAGAAAGATAAGAATTATTTTGGCAAAGGAAGACAATTTCACATAGGAATTTTATCTCCCACTTCAAGGAAAAAGAAGGAAGGTCCTTTTCTGCCCCAGCAACAGTGCGCTAACCAGCACTGGCAGCCAATTGGAAACTACTACAACCTCAAATTCGTGTTCTTCTCCAATGAACTTATGTTCAAAACGACCCTCCCCAATTTTCTCCTAAAACCTAATAAAAGCTGCCCTTCTCCTTGTCTCTTCAGAAATGCCTATGGTTTGCCATAGTTTGCTGGTCTCAAATTGCAATCCCTCTACTATTCCTGAATAATCTCATTTTGTTTGTAAAATAACTGGTTATTTTATTTTTAAGGTTGACAGTGCTTACTTACAGAAAATAACAGCCCAATTACAGAAATAGCATCAAACTCTATAGTACAAATTATTGTATTATATCCCTTTCCTATCTGACCTCCAACTCTTAAGAGACATCACCCAAAATCCTAAATCAGAAAATTATTCCACAAATTCAGATATAAATAAGATATAAATACCTGTGAAATTAAATCTAAATGGTGAAGAACTCTTAGCAACAACATCAAAAAATAGCTACATGGGTAGCTACTGGTTCTCAAGAAGTTTACACACCAGGCATTTTCAATTAAGTTCTATACTCTCAGTGACTTTGGAGAAAACTATTAAAATAACAATCTACATCATTAGCTAAATGTTGTGCTTAGGTAGGACTATATTTACCCTTGGGTATTTCCTGACTTAATATTTGCCATATCAATACTTTGCTTTCTCTTCTGTTTCTTTTGTCTGGCTGTTTATAATGCGAAATATGGCTGTGCTGCCATATGCTAGCTGTTGCTCTAAAATGATGAGATGTGATGATACTCCTATTTTTTAAGTTTGTTTGTATGACATGAAGGGAATTTACACAACCATAGGTACACAAAGACTATTTTCAATGTTACATAATTTAAACAAAGGCTCAGATTGGATTATCTTCCATTTGTTTTAGTGTCCTCATGTATTAAAGTTGTGTTCTTTTATGCCTTTCATGTTGATTATTATCAACATTATACAAAACTCAATGTTCTGGGTCAAATACTCTTTCAAGAAAACAGTATTTGACTACTCTGTGTAGTCATATTTTTAAAGCTTTAATGCTTAATCACAAATGTTAAAACTTCTTATTAAATTTTGTTTAAACCTAAAATTTACTGGTCCATGATGTGCTGAATTAGATGTTTTTAATGTATGTATTTCATAAGAAATAAAGAACCGTTTAAATATTTTATAATAGATTCAAAATTTATTTCAGCAAATATTTACCAGTTCTCTAAATTACACATTGATTTTTCTCTTAAATTAAATGTATATATTTTGGTCTATTTACTAAGGCAGAGATATAATTAATAAATATTGTTTAATGAATCAGATTTAAATACAATGAGTTTTATCATAGAATTATCCTCATCTTATGAAAAAAAGTTCAACTAACTATTTTATAGGAAAAGCATGCCATGCATGTCAATTCAAATGTAAACAAAATAATTATATTGTTATTCAGTGATTTTTCTTTCTCACAGTTATGCTTCATTGTTAGTGCCGGATTGTTTGTTTTGATCAATGGGATGTTAGAATGAGTAAGTGCAAATGAGGGTCTCTGATGCACAATGTCTTAAAAATTATAGTAGATATTTCAATAGCCCTACATCAACTTTCTATAAAATTATAACTTTATTTTAATCAACACATAGCAACCTGTATTATAGAATAATGGCTTTCAAGATCTTTTTAAAATATATATTTATATTTATATTTAAAAAGCATTGGACAGCCATTATCCTAAAAAATATATCTTTCTATCTATATATCTATATCTATATATTTCCATAATGGATCATCATAATCTATTACATCAAGTCCTGAAACAACATGAACAAATTTGCAAACATTTATTTGCAAACCCCCATTCATTTTTATGATATATTACATACTATAAAACATGGCCAAAGATTTGTTATTTTGGTCAATTGTATTTACTCTTTTATAGTTTGAGAATTAACTACCTTGTCATATTAGATTAGTTTTCTTTTTGTCTATCATTTCTCTTGATAATATGTGTCTTGTTCTCAGATAATAACCAATAGCAAATAAAAAGTCAGTAGATACTGGTAAATTTAATTTTTTTCAAAATCTAAATGTCTGTTAAAGTAACTGGGGAGATAACAAATTGTATGTTCTATGGAATGTGGTTTAAAAGTTTGAGATGAATACTATTTGCTTTTATGCAATTTAAGTGGAAGATACAAAATAACTCCATATTTGGAAGAAGGATAAGGTTAAATAAGTGGTAATGGGATCCAGTCAAACCAAGGTTAAACACGAAGTCTATTTTTAATGCCGATAAAAGTAAACAATATTTAAGTCCTGCTATAGTCTTTCACTTTACCAAAAATCTGAGATAATTGTTTCCTTCTCTCCACTGACCAAGATAAATAATTTTAAAATATGTGTGACACTAAGATCTTTTTTTTAAAACAGAGGAATCAGAAATTTTAGAATTTGAGGTGTAAATATGAGGGAGGAACCACATAATTCTTCTTTTTTAAAAAATTTACTTATTTGTATGAGAGAAAGGAAGAGATAGAGAGAGAACATGAGTGAGGGGGCAGAAGCAGAGAGAGGGAGAATTTCAAGCACACTCTGTGCTGAGCATTGAGCCTGATGCAGGGCTCTATCTCATCATCCTGAGATCAAGACCTGAGTCAAAACCAAGATTTGAACACAACAACTGCACCACCCAGGTGCCCTGGAACTACAGAATTCTTAAAGAACAGGTGACACAAGTGTCTGAATGCCTTGGGGACATAACTGATGATGTGGATATGGTTAACACATAGTTTCTGCTAAAAAAAGATGTTATTTGCAAAGAGCTTTTATGGGATTGCCTGCCCATATATAGGGAGAACAAATGGTCCTGGGAGGTAGAAAGGTAGGACAAGCTTTTAACTTGTTCACGTTGAGTATCACATTCAAGTACAAATTTGAATGAGAGTCATACGAGATATATACCAGCATCAATCCATTATTTACCAGCCAAGTTATTTGGTCAAACCATGAAATTCTCAACATTGTGATTCAGATAACATTTACCATAAAAAGCAAATATGAGAATTAAATAGAACAAAATTTTGAATACAGGGAACCAGTTAGTAGGTATTCAGTATTTTTTGCATCTTTTTCCTTATTCTTCCCTGCTTTTATTTTCCTTTGCATGAGAGTGGTGGTCAAAAAGTCAAAATAGTAGAATAAGATTTTTAATGGGATATTTTATAATTTTATTTAAATAATGATAACCACAGGTTACTATTCAGTATAGGAGAATGTTTATGCCGTGGAAAACCAGACCAGAGAGATTAAAGGACTTGAGAGATCACAGCTACATTATGTCAAAACTAGTTTAAAATCTGATATTTATCAATTTTTATTCTTTACAATTTCCCTTCAGATTTGTTAGATGAAATTACTCATACAATAGCTAATGTCCTAAACACTAACATGAAAATATTCTCAATATCAATATAATTTATTAATAGGTGCTTTTAAAATAGAATAGATTTTTTATTTATGTGGGAGCCAGGAATAGAAAAGACTCCAATATATTTCTGAGTTTTTTTTCTCAATTCATTTAATATATTTTAGTTGTAAAAGTCTAGTAAGATCCATTAAAATTAAATCTGAAAATTTAAATATCCAACAGGCAGATAAGACTATGATAGATAGATAATAGATACATAGATATTATAATAGTATAATAATGGTCAGGATAGATGGAATTAGCCTTCCCGTTTTTATTGTGGAATTCTTATTTTTGTCCAAAACTTGTAAAAAAAAACCCATATAAGTAAGTGATTATTTTTGGTGGGTCATTTTCTAACATGGCATTTTATCAGCAAGATATTTCTGAAGCAAAACACATTCAAAAGAGGGAATAGAAAGGTGAGAGGGAAGGAAACCATAAAGAAACAAGTAAGGAAAAATAGGAGGGCAAACTGAATTCTGAAATAATGAAGTATATATAGCAGCTAACGTATATTTTACAATAAAGTAGGCATGAAATACTGCAGAACAAATGGGGTGACAAATGGAGAGATACTGAAATACAAAAAAATAGAGCTAATTAAAATTTTTTCTTTTATATATAGGACAAACGATGAGGGCAATGTCAGTGTGGCCAGAATTAGAGTCAGAAATGAATATATGGATAAATCGAAAGCAGATTTGTGTTTCAGGAAAAACAAATAAAGAGGACATAGAATTCATGGTGTAAGCAAAAGGGAAAACTTGAGTAGAGTCACAGACATAGCAGAGATGGTATGGTTGGCTTGGACATTGTGACTGAATTTCTCTAGTCATTGGTCACTGCAACTTCTAGAATTTTCTGTAGCTTATGAGGACTCCCAGGATTGCACTTTCCTACAGTCTGTCTCAGCTCCTCTTAGTCATTGGTGTAACAAGAGTAATGGTGTTTTGTGGGTTCTATGTGTTCAATGCAAAATTAATGCATGGATGAATTAATGGATAAACAAGTAAAAAAAATGCATATAGCCTTAGGCATATAATTTCTTTTTCCTTAGGCATATAATTTGCTTCTCAGATATAACAAAATAATTCCCATCTTAGATAATAATTGATTTTATATAGTTCCATTACATACAATTATATAGATAGAATATTTATTTATAGCAATCTAGAGACTATTTCTTAATATAAATGAATACCCAACAAAAAAGTATATGTTAGAAATACAGAAGGTACATATCAGTATAGACTTCCTACTAATATTATAAATACACAAAAATATCCCCCAGATGTGTGTATTTGTGAATCTACCTATATTTTTATTTTTATTTTAACCCTTTCAATTCTAATATGCCTAAAAGATAGAAACTAGATTATTATTTGGGAAATAAATAAGTAGGGGCAGAACAGAACATGGAATTTTTACTTATGTTAAAAGTTTTGCGGCGCCTGGGTGGCTCAGTGGGTTAAAGCCTCTGCCTTCGGCTCAGGTCATGATCTCAGGGTCCTGGGATCCAGCCCGCATCGGGCTCTCTGCTCAGCAGGTTTCTGTTCAGCAGGGAGCCTGCTTCCCTCTCTCTCTACCTGCATCTCTGCCTACTTGTGATCTCTCTCCTCTCTGTCAAATAAATAAATAAAATCTTTAAAAAAAAAGAATATCAAGAATCGATATTGTAAAAGATACAATTAAATGTGTAAACATGCTTGTAATGTGATTACTCAAGCTTTCCTTGTAAGTCAAACCCTTCCACCAACATTATTTCCCATTTCTTACACAAAAACAGAATATATAAAGCTATGATTTCCAGCATACAAATAAAAATTTTATTATAAATTTATTTGGGTGGAACCCTAAATTTCTAGGCAGTAACTTAAATAATCTGTAGAAAAGATCCCTAGTAAACTCTGTGAATTTAATATTGCTGTACATTAGTTTTCTCTTTAAACACATGAGCATTGTGTAAATTATTCTCCATAAGATAAAAGTGCCTGTTTACATCTGACTGAAGATATTTTAGGAATGTAATTCTGCCAGTATTTGTTTCTTTCTGATAAGTAGCATCTTGATGGAATCCTTCAGTTTTAAATTCTAAGTAAAAATGGACTTTTTAAATGTATTTTAAATGCATATTTTCTATTGAATGTTGGGTTGATACGCCTTTTGCAAAAGAGCGTCAGGGATCATCAAATCCTATTATATCATTTTACAAATGAAGGCACTTACTCCTAGAAAAATGAACATTTTCAGTGATGCATAGAAATGGAAAGATTCAATTCTAGAACTCTGGGCTAAACTTCCTTTTTAAAAAAAATATTTTTATTTATTCATGAGAGACAGAGTGAGAGAGAGGCAGAGGCAGAAGGAGGAGCAGACTCCCCAGGGAGTAGGGAAACTGATGTGGACCAAATCCCAGGTCCCCGGAATCATCACCTGAGCCAAAGGCAGATAGATGCTCAACTGACTGAGCCATCCAGGCACATCTAAACTTCCTGTCAAAAAGAATCTCCCTGTCTCTCTGGTCAGATAAGTTTATATCAGAAAGGTGTTAAGTGAATGAGACCACATTTTGGCATTAATGTATTTTCTTTTGTTTGGTTGATGTGATGTCCAATTAATATTTTAGGGTAATAATTGAAGCAAATAAAGGGAAGATAAATGGCCATATGGATGGTTGATTTGACTCAGTAACGGGGATAATGTTATAAGCTTTCAGGTATTTGGATATCTTTTAAAGGTGTCATGCTATATGACCAAAGAAAGAATCTGTGAATACAGGTTAATCAGCTTCCCAATGAAGAGGTTTTAAATTCAGTAACATTTTATCTGCCAGGCCTGAAAAGAAAATCAGAGGCAACAGAGGAAGATATTGAAGTTAGATGTATAGCAAAAGAAAATGGCCTTGGCTTCTAGAAACTAAATATAGCTTAAATTGCAATTCTTTACTTCTTTGGTATTCAGCAACAACAAAAGCCACCTGACAATCATTTGGATGCCTCCTGCTGTTTAAAATGTCCAAGGGAAAGAAACATGACATTGTTTCCTATTGTTTCATTTCAGTGAGTTTACTTTAAGTCCTAAAAATAGGAGATAACATGACAAGAATTACCAATAGCTTTTAAATATTATTTGTCTATTTACCACCTGCTTTTTCCCCCTCACAAAATTTCTCTTTGTCATCTTTTAAAGTGATTGCTGATTGTTTAGATGAATGTAACTCTGCTACGAAAACCTATTTAAAACATGAAATTCCCCATCTATCATAAACATCTTATACAATGAATAAAACAAAACAGCCCATTACCAAGTGTTTTTTAAAAGAACTTTAAAGGGGCGCCTGGTGGCTCAGTGGGTTAAGTGTCTGCCTTCGGCTCAGGTCATGATGTCAGGGTCCTGGGATCCAGTACTGAACGGGCTCCCTGCCCAGGGGGGAGCCTTCTTCTCTCTCTCTTCCCCACTGGTGCTCTCTGTCACTCTCTCTCTCTCTCTCAAATAAATAAATAAAATCTTTAAAAATAAAAAATAAAAAAAGAACTTTAAAAATTATGTAGACACAATATTAGATAATCCATAGCAAAGTTCAGTGTTCCTTAGGATAGCATTTCTTTATGATAAATCATAATTTCCCAGTTATTATTATGTACAGAAAAAATAGACATTGGATTGAATTGATGATAGAAACAGTCTAGAAGCACATAGGGTAATACAAGTCATTTGATTTTAAAAACTGAAAATCACTCAGACCAAATGATCTATGCTTATAAAGGTTTGACTATGAGTAATGACATGGACTAATACTTTAACAAATTAGAGCAAAACCACAAACTAAATCTGTAATAGAAAAACTTCAAAGCTATGGAATGTGCATTTAAACTCAATATAGCCAGTAAACATAAGTGGTTAATAAAAGGTAAACCTCTGGAATATGTGTATGTATTTGTGCATGTGTGTGTGTGTATGTGCGTGTGTTAAGTAACCACCCTTAGAATACACACACAAAACAACAGTATCCAAGTAAATTCATTTTAGCAAATATGAATCAATAGGGTCTTCTTTTTTTTTCCTAAAGTTTTTATTTATTTATTTAACACAGAGAGAGGGAACACAAGCAGGGGGAGCAGTAGAGGGAGAGAGAGAGAAGCAGGCTCTCCACTGAGCAGGGAGCCGGATGAGGGGCTCGATCCCAGGACCCTGGAATTATGACCTGAGCGGAAGGCAGAGACTTAACCAACTGAGCCACCCAGGTGCCCCTCGATAGGGTTTTCCGATTAGACAAAGGACTATATGTGAATAACTGCTCAGAATGCTTTCACTGAAAAAAGAGAAGGCACTTGCTCTAGCATTCGAGTCATATGATTCACAAATCCCTTTGAAGAGTAATGCTTGAAGCTGCAAAGTAATAAAGTCAGTGTAGTGAAAAACACTGAAATGTCAAAATTTGACTAAAACTGTAACTGCCTTTAGTAGAAACTGGTAAAATAAATTAGTGTCTATATGCAACATATAGGTAGAGAAATAAATATTTACTAAGAAAAACCAAATTGAAAAAATTTTATTTTCTATTACAATTATACTTTAAATCAATTCATTAACACTGGATATATTCAGTAGATTTTCAGCACTTCCTACAAGTTAAGGAATATTATTAGAATATTATTGTGGAACTTACAGTAACTCCTTTTATAATAAGAGGGCTAGACCATTTCTAGCATTCTGAATTTCAGAAAATATTAATTCATAGGATTTCATTAGGATTCTTTATATATATATGCATGTGTGTGTGTTTTCGTGTATGTAGGACAGTATGATGTAGGACAGTGATTTTCAATGTATGTTTGGCAGAAGATTAAATTTGCTGTATATTAATATGTGTTACTACAGAACATAGTTCATAGTCAAATAAGTTAGGAAAATGTAGGATTAATCACTTCAAATGATTTGCTTCATTTTAGGACCTCAAAAAGCATTTAAAAATACCGACTTCATTAAAAACATTCAAAATTAGGATATGCTTTAATGAGTTTTCCAAGCTTATTTGACCAATATATCCTTTTTAGGCAACATCTTATAGGATCAGTATTCAACAGAAGTAAGTCTCTTAGGAAAACATGTTCCCTTTAGAAAAAATCCTGTATTAGCAGTACATAACACTATGTTGTTCTCAGTATCTGGCATTAACCACCTTGGGGAATTAATTTAGTCAATTAACTATTTTCTCCTTTTTAAAATGCCAAACTCTAGTCTTCATATATTATATTTTAAGGATAAAAAGAGAAGATTTTATGTGAGTAAGCTTCAGGCAGAATATGCCAAAAGAAATATGCATTGCCAATTAAAATATAATGAAGTAAAATATAATGAAGTAAAAATATAATGAAGTAAAATATAATGAATAAAATGAAAAAATATAATAGAGTAAAATAAATGAATTCTTTATTGTATGGTTTTTGGTACCTCAACATTCTGGACTTTAGCTGCACATTAGAATCACACTGGGAACTTAAAAACAATCAATGTCCAGACCCTTCCTAAATCAATTAAATAAAGATCTTTGGGTCGAGGCCAGACATTGATATTTTTAAAAGCTCTTAAGATGATTCTAATGTACACTGAAGGTTGGGAAGCATTGCTCTGGACTGTATCTGAAAGGAAAGAAATCAACCCCCTGAGCCCAACCAGAAAAACTGTCCTAAAAGATATATTTTATCAGATAGTGAAGCGTGTAGTTTCTTTTCTGTTGTATTTTCTCTTCTATTATCTTGTATTTGACTCTGCTTCATATCCTATGCTAGTTACTGGGGTTCAGTGATGAGCAAAGACTCATCATGATCTGGAAAAGAATCTGGGAATAGAAGGTGAAGAACAGAGATAGTGGATAGCAGGTTGCACTGTGATGGTATCACGTCAAGTTGGTTTTTAAGGATGGGTAGAAAAGGGGCTCCTGGGTGGCTCAGTGGGTTAAAGCCTCTGCCTTCGGCTCAGGTCATGATCTCAGGGTCCTGGGATCAAGCCCCGCATCAGGCTTTCTGCTCAGCAGGGAGCCTGCTTCCCCCTTGCCCTGCCTGCCTCTCTGCCTACTTGTGATCTCTCTCTGTGTCAAATAAATAAAATAAAATCTTTAAAAAAAGAAAAAAAGGGTGGGTGGAAAAGGCAGAAACAGAGATGAAGGTGTCTCAGACAGAAAGAGGGGTATGGAAGAACATTTCATAGTCATCCATTGAATGCTTCAAAGTATTTGAGCCTGGCCAAACCCTTCACCTCACCCACGCACCTCCTGATTTCAGGGCAACTGCCCTGAAATTTTTGTTTTTCTCTTGTCTTTGCATTGAGAAGCTCTCGCCTGCAAAGTTCACTTCAGATTCAGAATCTTGGGTGAACCTACATACATGTTGGTTAAAAGGCAGTTAATTGTGAAAATGCAAATACCATGAGGAAGGATAACGCTGCAGTTCCCGTATTTATTTATTTTTACCTTGGTATAAAAAAGATAGAACAAGAAATAAAGATTTTAGAAATTTTGAAGGCCAGGAAGGATTGAAAATGAATACTGAGTAGACATGGAATGTGAAGAAAAAACTGGGATATATTTGAGAAAACTGAGGTATTAAAGGCAATTTTTACCTATCTGATTACTTACCATCTACCAGAGTGTTATAAGAAATGCCCGTGCTGGACCAATATATCTATAAAGCTACAAAGAGAATAAAAGGTGCAGAAAAGGGTTTAGGGCCTGAAAAGATACAGCCTTTATTAATTTCACATAGCCTTTATCATTATTAAGACTCCAGGTCTGGAAGAATATTGCCAATGGAATTATTACAACAAATAGCTGAATTGTATTAGAAAGAGTAGTGAAGAGATATTAACAACATGGCTTCCCCCTTTTACAAAACTAAACAAACAGCCACTATTAATCAAGTTTATACTCTTCCAAGTTCCTAGTAGTCTAGCCTGGTTCCGTGTGAGTTAAATGAATTTGTTCTTTTAACAGCTTTTTTATCCCCCCAAAATGATTTCATTGTTCAAATTACCTTATCTGGAAACCCTTGCTCTTTCAGCAAGCCCTCATACTGTAGCAGCCACGAATCAATAGCTCATATTGAATTTAGAGAATACTGACTAACCCTATTGCTACAAGACAGGATTTGCTTCTAACTAGCAATTAAGTTGCCAGGTACTAAAATCCATATTTCAAAATCATAGCCATAATGCTAGCTTATTTTGTTCCTAGACTTTCAAAATGTACTTACTGTTCAAATATACTGTTACTAAATATCACAAAAATCACAAAGCTAAATCCAGGCTTTCTCATTTCTAGCTTCAATGTGTCAAGTCATGGCTGCCTGGAAAGATGTCTTATTGCACTGAGAGTGCAGAGATGCATTCTGAGTAAGAAATAAAATAGAAATTTACAGACTACTCAGTTCTGTGATTCATGCCTCAGTTTGCCTTAAATAGAGCCTTTGCCGTGTGAGATATGGATAGGAGAGTATAGAAGGAAGCACCTGGAAACTGGACTGAGGTGGGTGCAAGGTATCAGAGAATCAGAAATGGCAGCAGCAAGTAGTTGTGATGAAACCTTGACTCGGGACACTTGCTTTCTAAAACTAATGACAAATTTTCCAGTATATCATCCATGTTTTCCCAGACCTTCCCAAAGTGTCCTTGAGTTGCAGGGGGGAAAAAAAAAAAATTACACCTGCAGTCCCTTTATAAACATTGCTGTATATGTTAATTAGGTTAACGAGAATGTTGAGGCTAGTGTTCATGAGGTAAAATATGTCAAAGGGGTGTTTGGTATTGGAAATAATGTGAGGGACCTGCTTTTGTGTGGTGGTTGGGCTGGAGTCTGATGAAGTTTTTTTTCCACATGGAACAAGGCAATCTCAGAATTATAAAACTCCTGAAATATTGGCTACCCCTATCGGTTCAGAGGTGCCCTATGCTTTAGAACCCCCAAACATTTTAAAATTTCACTTTTTATCTGAAGGGATTGGGAAATGAAGCAATCATTATTATTTGTACTAAAAAGAATACACTAGATATTTAACTATTTCCAGTTTCCCTCTAACAATGAAAAGGGATATCTAGAATTCATTGACTATTCAAAGGGAAGTGAGTGAAAATGATTGAAACTTAAAAGTAAATACATGAGGATAAAAAGAAATCACCATATATTCTAAACAAATAATCAAAGATATAAGAAAAGGCATTCACGCTTTTCTGGATCAATGAAATTTCTGGCTCAGGCACTGATGAAATATATCGCAGGAAACGTATATACACTTCAGGAAACAATGTGGATCCACTGCTTTCTGGCCTTCATTGTTTCTAGTGTAAAATCATTTATTAATTGTATGTTGTTTCTTTGTATATGGTGTTTTTCTTTAATTTTTGAAGACTTTCTTTGTCTTTGTCTTTTAGCAATTTGACTATGATGTAGCCAGTTTTATAGTATTTGTGCTTATCCTACATGGGGATTTGTTGAGCTCCTTGGATCTATAAATTAATATTACATCAAATGTGGGAATTTTTTTTTAAAGATTTTATTTTTATTTATTTATTTGACAGAGAGGAGAGAGATTACAAGTAGGCAGAAAGGCAGGCAGAGAGAGAGGGGGAAGCAGGCTCCCCGCTGAGCAGAGAGCCCAATGTGGGGCTCGATCCCAGGACCCTGAGATCATGACTTGAGCCGAAGGCAGAGGTTTTAACCCACTGAGCCACCCAGGCACCCCTAAATGTGGGAAATTTTTGACCCTTATTTCTTCAAATATTTTTTCTACCCCTTTATCTCTTTTCATCTGACAGTCACATTACATCTGTGGTGGTATGCTTGCTATTTTCTGAGCCTCTTAATTTTTCTTCAATCTCTTTTTTTCTCCCTGTTGTTAAGATTGAATAATTTCCATTGACCAATCTTCAAGTTTATTGATTTGCATTTCTGTCATCTCAAATATGCTATCAGGCCCATCTAGTAAATTTTCCATTTCATTTATCATAGTTTTCAATTCTGGAGTCTCCATTTGGTTCTTTTTTCTACGTATTTACTCAGATTCCCTATTTGTTGAGTCACTGTCATCATACTTTAATTCCTTAAACATTGTTTCCTTTAATTCTTTGAGCATAGTTATAAGAGCTGCTTTGAAATCTTTTTCTGTTATTTCCAACATCCGGGTGCTCCTATTGACAGTGCCTTTTTTCTGAGCACGAGTCACATTTTTCTGTTTGTTATATGTCTTGTAAATTTTTATTGAAAAGTAGTTATTTTAGATAGTCTATTGTAGCAAATCTGTATTCTCACATTTCTCCTCTGTACATTTTTATTGCTGTTGCTTATTTTGTTTAATTTTTTTAAACTTGTCCATTCTAAATATGTCAAAAGCAAGAGGAATAAACTTAAATGGGCTCTCAGCCAAATGTGGGATAATTTGAGCATCAAAATAAATAATATAAAATCAATAGTATATTATAACACAATAAAATAAAGAAATTGATGTTATGGAAGATACTAAAAAAAGTGTGGTGGACACTGTTCTTTAACAGAGGACTTAAAAGAATAACAAGGAATACTAAATAAATTATAGAATTAAAATATTCTATTTTGCAACTACCAATTTAATAAATGATTTAGAAAAAGATTGTGAATGAATGACAAAACCATTGCTAAATTAAAACAACAATCAGATATCATTATACACTTGATAGACTGGCTAAAATTTAAAAAAAATGATAGTATCAAGACCGGCAAAGATGTGAAGCAACATGAAATCTCATCTGTAGCTTGTGCAAATGAATGCAAAATGGTGTAACTACTTTGGGAAACATTTTGGTACTTTCTTATAAAACTAAACATAGTCTAATCATACAATACAGCAATTGCTCATGTATTTATTCAACTGATTTGAAAACTTATGTTTACCAAAATTCTAGATTCAAATTTTTACAGCAGTTATCACTAAAAAGTGGAAGCAGACAAGATGTCTTTCAAAAGATGAATCTATAAAAAACCTTGTTATATCTCCATACAGTGAAACACAGTTTGGTGATGAAGAGGAATGAATATATACAATTATTGAATCGCTATGCTATACACCTGACAATAATATAATGTCATATGTCAATTATATTTCAATAAAAAAGAGGAATGAATACAATAAGAATGAATCTTAAATGCACATTGCTAAATGAAAGAAGCCTGTTTGAAAAGGTTATATGTTATAATATTGTATTTGTATGACATTTTGGAAAAGGCAACAATAAAGATAGAAAACACATCAGTGGTTGCGGGGGTTCAGGGAAGATTGAATGGGTGAAGCACAGGGGATTTTATTTTAGGGATGTGCAACTATTCATAATGTGATAGAATAGTGGTATACATGACAGTATGCACTTATCAAATTCCTAGAATTTTACAGCCAAAGAGTGAAACTTCATGTATACAAATGCAAATTAGGAGGTGTGTGAGAGAGATCCCAGGATGAAATGCAA
This sequence comes from Potos flavus, assembly GCA_028534135.1. Taxonomy (NCBI): domain Eukaryota; kingdom Metazoa; phylum Chordata; class Mammalia; order Carnivora; family Procyonidae; genus Potos; species Potos flavus. The sequence goes on from CM052899.1 coordinate 106,794,038, forward strand.
ATTGTGATAGAACAATCAAATTGTATCACAAATGCCTGACATCACTGAAGGAGGTGGAGGGAAAGCATTCTCTCCCAAGTGACTTTGGAAACAAGTGGAAACTATAAGACTGAGAATAAAAGAAACTATACAAAAGAACTGTACTCTAGGTAGTGAATTTGTTTCTCACAGGTTTATAAATTAGTAAATCTGAAACAATTATACATGTGTACTGAGACTGAACAAATGCACAAATCAATTATGGATGTTGGGAGCCAGGTTGCTCACTGTTAGGGTAAGAGGTTACAAATAAACAAGGGAGCAAGGCTAATACCAGATTAAGTTAGAAACATTAATATGAACTAATGTTTGGCTTAATGTTAATACAAATGGACAGATACAGAAATAATTATAAATGTGGGTTTATACTTATATTAAGTAATAATTATATATTAATTATTACAATAATCTGTATATATTGTAGGTATAATATAATATTTCCAAGCTCTTTCCTGGAAGCAATGATACTTTAGTAGTAATAAACACATCTAGAACTCAGATCCTGGTTTTTAATAGAAGGAATGAGGGCTTCTTGGAGAAATGGATAATCATAAGTCTTGAACAGGAAATACATAAGATGAGCCTGGGGCATCTGGAGTACCAAAAAGTAAGGAAGTACTTAAAAAACAAACCAATGAAATATGTCAAAGAAACACAACTAAACTACTCTTGGTGACGAAAGCTGGAATAATTTGAACAACAAAATAAATAAAATAGAATTGGACTATAAATGGAAGTAAAAATAAATACTTATGAGTCCATACTGATACAAATAAATGATTGAATAAATACACAAAGAAGGGAGAGTAGGCAAGTCTCCACAGAAGAAATAAAAATTATTTATGAAGGTACTCCTATCTTCAGAAAATGGAACATGATGTCCCACCTCTTAAGCATGAGTTGATTATAGAGATTTCCCATCAAAGAGTAGATTATGAAAAGAAAGAAAAAGAGTCACTTTACAGTGGAGAAACCTGACAAACACTACCCAAGCCACATGATATTAGGTTAATATCCAGTGACAGGTCACATTAGTAGAATGCAACCCTTAATACAATGTGATGCAAGTAGCACTATATCTCAGTGATTTTCCTTCCCCAAACCCAAAATACCTATCTAATTATGAGAAAAACATCAGCATAACCCAAATTGAGGGACAATCTATAAAATACCTGATTAGTCCTCCTCAAAACTGTCAAGATCATCAAAAACAAGGGAAATCTGAGAAAACCTGTCACCATCTAGAGAAGTCTAAGGAGACATGATGAATAAATGTAATGGAATATCCTGGATGAGAGCCTGGATCCAAAAAATAACATTGGATAAAAATTAAATAATCCATTTAAAGTATGGAGTTTTGTAATAATAGATTAATATTAGTTCATTAGTTGTGATAATATGTCATTAAATGTCATTAACAGCACAAAATCTGGTTAAACAAATAAAAGAACTCTGTACCATCCATGAAACTTTTCTGTAACTCTAAAATTATTTTAGAATGAAAAAATATTAAAAAGAAAACACTGGAGAAAAGTTAGTGAGAAAAAAGGATGTTCACAGAGTTCAAATGACCACCTTACAAATTATTTCTTATTACAAAGGGAAAAGTTACCTTTATTTATTTCGTTGTTTGTTTATTATTTTTTATTTGAATAGTTGACACACAATGTTACATTTGTTTCAAGTATACGATAGTGGTTTGGTAAGTTTATACATTATGTTATGTTCACCACAGGTGTAGCTACCATCTGTCTCATTGTATAGCTGTTACAATATCATTGACTATATTCCTTATGCTGTGCCTTTTGTTCCCGTGACTTACTCATTTCATAACTAAAAGCCTGTATCTCCCAATCCCTTTCACCCATTTTGCCCAACCTCCACCGTGCATCCCCTCTAGCAACCATGGGTTTGTTCTCTGTATTTATAGGTCTGATTCTGCTTCCCATTTGTTTGTTTTGTTTTTTGTTTTGGGTTTTTTTTATATTCCACTTATAAGTAGAAGCGTATGATATTTGTCTTTCTCAGTATGACTTATTTCACTTCATTTTATGATGGAGAAATCTCGATGGTAACGCTTTAACCAAGTGATCAAATTTTTCATTGCCAAGATTGAATAATTATATATCAACATGCCTTATGCCACACAGAGAAGAATATAAGAAATCACTGTTTCTCACTAAAATATTTAACCTGATCTAGTCTACAAGGATACCATACAAATCCATGTTAAGTAACATTTTGCAAAATAACTAAAATTTCCTGGCTTAGCTAAAAGCATTCTTAGCTAGAGGGCTTCAGGGTTAAAGTATTCAGTTTTTTACCTAGTACAATGTGTTACCTGGGGGTGACTGGAAAGAGCTTTTTAGAGTAAGTGACATTAAAGATGCAAATGTAAAGATATCTTGGGTAAAATCATATGGGCTGAATGGGAGAACAGAATATGTGTTATGGTCAATTAATGTGTTCCTATACAGGGACAATGAAAAAAATACAAACTTTTCCTGGGAATTTGGATCGAATAAGTCAGAGATGAGCAGGTGTACTGTCAGTGATATAAAGATTTAGTGTTTGAAGTTTGCCTAATGCTGAAGCTTTGTGTTAACTCTAAATATGACTGTCATCAGAAGCTTTCTTCTACTTCTTAATCTCAGATGTAAGAAATATTCAACTATTTTTCTCTGCTCTTATCAGTTGGTATACCCACAGAGAAAGTAATCATGTAAACAATTTTGGGGCATAAGATTTCTTTTTCATGGAAGAGATTATTCATCTTTTTTAAAATAAAAAATCTGAGGGTGCCTGGATGGCTCAGTCGTTAAGCGTCTGCCTTTGGCTCTGGTCATGATCCCAAGGTCCTGGAATGGAGCCCCGCATCGGGCTCCCTGCTCAGCGGGAAGCCTGCTTCTCCCTCTCCCATTCCCTCTGCTTGTGTTCCCTCTCTCGCTGTGTTTCTCTCTGTCAAATAAATAAAATCTTTAAAATAAATAAATAAATAAAATAAAATAAGAAATCTGGCATAATCACTTTTTAAATATAGAAAATGGTTTTGAGTCCATTTAACAGAGAGATCAGTTATGAAATCCTGGTTGACAAAAAAGTGAAAGCGCTGTTCTGTAGCATTTTGTCTGGCTATGCAGAGGAGTATAGTTTTTGACTCTGAACCATTTTCACTATTTGATCATTAATTTTAGTATCATCGATTACCTTTTTATAAAGTCTCTCAAGAGACAAAGATATTAAAAATTTCTGTAAAGGGACAAAAGTGTAAAAATACCTTCCACCATTGGGCTTTTTCTTGTTTTGCATTATTGCTGGATTTCAGTAAGTCTGTAGAAAACCCATACATATTTCATCCATGCTGTAAATAATCCAATCCTAGAAGGTAACAGAAGTTGTATTCTCATCATCAAGCTCTGTACCTGTATTGCTGTGCTTGAAGACAGTTTTCTTTCTTGTTCCAACTCTGTGATCTTTTTCCTAGTACCTTAGCACTATACATTTCTGGCAGAGTCTCCCTAGAATGGGTTGACTGTGTTATTTGACTTTGCCCTAAGCTTTGTAGGCCCCCTGTGGCTGGTTATAAGAAGCAGTTGGGGAAGGAGAAAAATGTAGTTTGCCAGCTAGTACTGAGGAGAGAAATAACACCAATGCCTTGAGACTCATATTCAATTAACTTCCTCTGCCTTCCAGCATTTTCATGACAAAACAACTAACTTCTGCAAAAGTTATAGTCGATTCAACAAATATTTACAGAGTGCCTACTGTGTGGGGGGCACCCTGCCAATGTAAGATTGGTAGAAGAAAAGGTAGGGAGGTGACTGATGAAGACAAGGGGAAAGAGTCTTAAAGTCTGAGCTTTGAAATGAAATAAAATGAGTTCAAATATTTTTTTAAGTTTTCTCTCATTGATTGTGGATAAGTAAGTTAATTTCAGTCATTTTTTTTTCTCATTTGGATAGGGCTAGAGAATTTTTTTTAAAGTAAAATTGCACAAAAAATAAAAAAAATTGAATAAATCAGTAATGCATTGAAATTAAGTAAAATAGAGTGAACAAATGTAATATTTTAAATGATGTGCCTGCTACCTTATAAGTGACTGAAAATAAAAGTGGGATAAAGCCAGTTCTGGGAAGCAGACCAGAGCTTGGAATGACAGGTAAACCTTGCTGAGAGAAGGCAAGTCAGATAGGCTGAGCTAAGTAGGGACCAAAAGCTGAGGTTGTCTGGAATAGAGTTATGCAGTCACAGTCAGGTTAGCTACAAGAGTGCCTTGATGGTGTCCCTGAACAGATTATAGTAGTCTCTTAGGGAACTGCCATCTTAGAGGGGTTGTCACAAATTTAATAGACAATTATAAGAGAATACAGGATGAAACAAGTGTTAAAATGAGGTACAAGCTACACAGAAAGGGAAACCTAGAATAATTTATTCCCACTAAATTGGGTGGGCTAATCAAGGAAGGTTTCTTGGGAAAGATTGAATTGGGTCTTAGAGATAATAGTGGTGGTAGCACAGGCAGACAATGGGAAAGGATGTAATCATGCCATCTATATGAGAGCACAAGAGATAGTAGAGAAACAGAAGTATTAAATAATTATGATTACACCAGAGAGTTGTGGTATGTGAATGCAGTTGGAGAAGAGTTTATATGCATAGAGGGCAGGAAGAGCTGCAGAGGTAAACTAGGAAAAAGTGTATATAAGGAAAAAAAATGAGGCCTGAGTATTAAACCCTGGAGAATGCCAGTATTTGTAATTTGGGAAGAGAAAGTAGATCCTAGTAATAGTCAGTGAAAGGAGGGCATCTGTGTAAAAGTTCTCATCACAAGAAAAAAGTGTTTGTAACTATATGTATGGTGATGGATATTAACTAGACTTATTGTGGTATAATTTTACAATATATACAGATATTATATCATATGTTATACACCTAAAACTAATATAATATTGATGTCAATTTTACCTCAATAAAAAAAAAAGAAGACATCATGGAGGGTAGGAAACTAACAAGACAAGAAAAAAGTAATTCAAAATGGGAATAGATCATTTGTAACAAATGCTTCTAAGGCTTGAGTAAAAAAGAGGCAAATAGATAACTGACAGTGGATTTAGCAAGACAGATGTCTTGTGTGATTAGGAAAGATTGGTTTAATGGGTTGCTGGTGAAAACCTAATGAAGGTAAAAACCTTCATTAGTTTCCAGAGAAAACAAAATGAAGAATTGAAGACATGGACTGCTGACAACTTTTTAAAGAAATTTTGTTATGAAGTTGTGTTATATCCTTTTAGCCTGAAGGATAGCAGAAAAACATGGCTGTGAATGAAGAGGAAGAGAGAAAGTATAGCATATGTATGCCAAGGGTGATAATCATCTTCTTTGACTTGACTGAGAAGAATGGAGTAGAAATGCTAGATATTCAAGTTGGAGACCAACTTAGCCAAGATAGAGGACAGCTCTGATGCTGAGTTTTAACTAGAGCAGAACCACTGAAGAAAGAGACAAATGAAAATACTAGTGAGACAATGTTGAGATAGAATGAGTAGGGGTTGGTATTTGATGTTAGAAGGGGGAAAAGTGGCAAATGTGATGCTGTGATATTTAGCTTGTGTGATTTGGTGAGTGCCGTTGTTCAGACAGAAAACACAGAAAGTAGGTAGTGATGGGTACCAGTTGAAGTGAATGCCTGGTTCAGAACAATCCCATAACCTCAGAGTTCAGGCTCACTCCACCTCTGTGGGCTGAAAATGTCCAGATGTCTCTCAACCGATCTAGAGTGAGCTGATGGAGGAATTCCCATGATTTTGCAAACTGGAAGTAGGGATGAAGCTCCAGTCAAAGCTTCAGAACTAGAAGCTTCAAGTATGAGAATCAGAAGGTGGTGATAAGCATCTTCCCTATACTGAGGAAAATGTGGGTTTTTACTGAACTTAATAACCAACACCTAAAAAGAGGAAGGGAAGACAAGTGTATGGACTCCTGAGTATGGCTAGTCCAGTCACACCCCAGTATCTTTCTAATAAATCCTTCTTCAGCCTAAGTTACTTAAAGTCAAATTTGTGTAATCTAAAGTGGCTTAGTTGATTGAGTAGTAAAATGTAATCAGCCAAATTTTTCAAATGTTAAATGTAAGGTGTCAAAAACATAAGCAGAGCTTGGAAATGGAGACTGGGAGTTCACAAAATAGATCAGAACTGCAGTTTCATGGTTTGGAATATAGACGATGTAGTTAAGTTATTAGACAAGGGGATTGCTCAGTTTGTGTGTGCAGGCATGGTAGAAATATTTTTAAATGGGTATATAAAATAGAATGGTTGAATATACACATATAAGAACAGCTGACTTAAGCCCACAGAAGGTAATTTCAAGAAAAGTAATCAGAGACATAAAGAAGAACAAGAATGTAGTGTCATAAAGTGTAATGGGAGGCTAAAAATTCTAGGTAGGCACATGTAGTCAAGTGTGTCAGATATTTTCAGATATTAACTATGAAGATCATTTTCACAAAAACCACAAGGTTTGATATTTGAGAGGATAGTCAGAAAGTTTGAGGAAGCAATTTTAGTTTACTAGAGGTGAGAGATGGGAACATCATCAGAGAGAGATGGGAACATCAGGTTACATTCATGTGATCATTGACAGAGGAGATAGTAAGGGAGAACTACGTTTTAAGTTAAAGGAGGAAGAAAAGTTGTAACTAGAGAGAAGATTCAGAATGGAGGAGAAAGATTTTAAATAGTAATGATGCTTGAGCATATTTGTTGATGAAAATAGAAAAGCAAGGGCGCCTGGGTGGCTAAGTCAATTAAACATCTGTCTTCGGCTCAGGTCATGATCCCAGGGTCCTGGGATGGAGTCCCTCATCAGGCTCCCTACTCAGCGGGGAGCCTGCTTCTCCCTCTCTCTCTGCCTGCTGCTCTGCCTACTTGTGGTCTCTATCTCTCTGTCAAAATAAATAAATAAATAAACAAACAAATAAATAAATAATACATAAATAAATCTTAAAAAAAAGAAAATAGAAGAGGAGAGGGGGAGATTAAAAAGCAAACAAATAATGATGGAGCAAAGATAGGAATGCCAACACAAGTGTAAGAGTTAATGCTAGAAAGAAGCTTACTTCAGGCTTGTTGAAGTAAGATACAGGACTAATGAAAGGCAGATATTTTCAGATGAAACAGTGGGGAGTTTTTCTGTTTTGAAGACCACAACTAGAAAAGGGATCAACTAGAAACATGAAAATAAAGACATGGAAATAGATCAGCCAAAGTAGCAAGTAGGGGAAAAAAAAAGTTGTAAATAGGGCAGAGAATTATCCAGAAACAAAGAGGGAATGCTACTTATTTCCTTTCCTAGAAGTCTATCCTTAATTTCCAATTTGTTTTAAACATATAAAACACCCAGGGATTGTGCCATAAGAAGATAGGATTAGGGAGAGCCAATACTGGGATTTGTTTTGGGATCTATATCCTGGAGAAGATGACTTTGGATCCTACATTACAAAGAAAATTTTGATTTCCCACATGAGAATGAGCTTTTCTAGAATGTTATTTCAGTATATGAATAAGAGCAAAGGACTATTAATTAGCTGGTGAAAGTCTTTCCATAAGAGAGGATTGGTTTTAGAAGAAATAGGTAGCTTCTACAGGACAGCCAACTTTGTGCTGCCCCACTCTTGTGATAAGGAGTTCCAGTAAAGAACCCTCATCTTCTTTTACAATGGAGACTTGTGATTCCAGAAATACTTGCTTCAGAGGATTATAAATGAATATGCACATATATAAAAATACCATCCATTTACAAGTTATGGATCACCTTCACGTTTACTGCTGGTTCTTTATTTGAACCCTGCATCAACAGAAAAGCACATTTACTCTGTAGCCTATGACTGTGACACACAGAGACATTGTAATTGCTCCACATTCCTGAGTAATCATTTTCTGATGGGTTTATTGCCACCTCTGCCTTATCAGGGCATGGCACTGTTACGGACCCTAGTGATAAATTACCCTTTAGAGAGGGATAAGACAGTGCCACTTTAACAAGTGCAATAAAGCACTTTTTATACTGGAAGAGTTCAGTGCATTTTCCATTCATCATACACCCTCAGTGATTTTACACAGATTTTACACTGTTGATTAGCTCATTAGCGGGGTTAATTGGATACATTAACTGGCAGAATTACAGCTTGACTATGAACCAGAGGCTGCAGCATTATAAATGACAGACAAACCACAGACATGCATGGCCAGCCTGAAGGAAGTTCTTCTCTTTGATTAACTTTCATTAGGTTTAATTCCTTCCCCCTCCCCACTCCTAAATTGACTCCACATGAATATTTACTATGGATATAAGTGCATAGATGACATTAATACACATTTCCAATACTTCCCTTTTGTCATAAGTTTTCTTGAAAAATAGTAAGAAAAAGAGCAGTTGAGGAAAGTGAAGAAAAGAGTCTACAGGAAATCAAGAAATGACTGTCATCTAGAAATTGAATAAATTCTCCTCCTTCAAAAGCTATACTTTTACCGAATTCTTTATAACACACAGTGTCAATTAATTGTTCCCCCAAGGACTGCATATCAGTATCACATGGAAATCACAGAAATACAGATTCCTGAATTGTGCCCCAAACCTATTAAATACATACTTCTAAAAGCAGGGCCAGAAATCTTTATAATTAACAAATTCCCCAGCTGATTCTTACACAGTGAGCTTTGGCACTGTGGTTAAAATAGCATGTTAGTTTGCACCAAACATCAAGCAATGTGGAGTGTTCAGTTAATTAAACAACTGTAAAGGACTTTATTACCATTTGAAGAAAGGCCAATGTTCTTTAAAAAAAAAAGACATCTTTTTATATAGGTCAAATTCTCCACCAGACTCAGGTTCTGAGTTTGTTGACCTCTCTCTGAGTCTCTTCTCCCATGTTTCCTTTAACTTTTTACTTCTACTAGTTGTAATTGTCTTGATGAAATTAAATCTTAGGTTTTTTTTCCCTAGGAAATCTTACTTGTCTTAGTTGAAGCTCTAACTATAGAGACAAAGTATAATTTATTTACCTTTTGATTTGTTTACTTTCAGATAAGATCGTGGTTGGCAGTGGGAAGGGAGCTAGATTACAAATAAGGACCTGGGCTCTAGTGTCAACTCTGTTAATCACTTCTTAGACACCTTTAGAAAGTTCCAACTTCTCTGGGCCTCAAATTACTATTCTTAAATTGGAAATCAGTCGCTTCTCATGTACAAGGCTACCAATGACCACTAAATGAAATTTTACTTGATTCTATGTGCATTTGTGAGAACGGTGCAATTTGGAAAGGACCACCTCCAAAAGAGGGGGAGAGGAGTCTGGCAAATTAGGTAGCTGATTCACAAAGCAGAGGTATAAAAAAAGAAGGACATTTCATATGAACAGCATGTGCAAACTATGTGAAGAGAACAAGGAAGCTAGTAGAAAAGGAAAACTGTTGAGAGTTGTAGCTAACTGACCTCACCCCTACCTGCTACTTTGCAGGCAGAGGAACAGACATGCATATCAACTGCTCCTTGTGAAGGAAACCAGTGAATGTGAAGGCGGAAGATTCAGGATTGATTTGTAGTAGGAGAAAAAAGTGCAGAAAATGAAGGAAGGAGAAAGAAAGGAGAAAAGGAAGGAAGAAGAAAGAAAAACAGAAAGCTTTGTCTTTGAGTTCTAGGGGGGAAAGCCAGGAGGGCCCAAGAGAGAAATAAAGAGAAAGAGAGAAAGTGAGAAATCACATAACATTGGCAGGGAGGGAGAGGAAAAACTGCAGGGAGATCTACTCAAAAATGCATGGAAGCAATTACCAGTAAGTTGCTGCATAGTAGGGACTTTGATAAATGAGTTGACTGAGCTGAACCCAAAGGATGCATTTATAATAATTCTAAGTTCTGGAATTCAGTACTTGATTTGCATTCCAAATCATGATAAAACTTACTTACTCCAAAAAATGTGTCATAGATTAAATATTGCTATTGCAATTCCAGCCTGAAAGGTGAAGGCAGTGCTCTCAGTGGGTCTCCATGGTCGTGAAGTAAAGCTTTTAAGACACATTGTGACTTTTCTTAAGAAGATAATGTGATGCATTTAGGTGGCCTAGAACCCAGAAGATAGTAGATCAAACTCCACACATGTCAGTGACTCATATGTTTAAGAAAACTTGGTCTTTGGAATATCATTACTTTAGGAAAAAATTATTTGTACAATGTTAGGGAAGAAAAGTACTTCCTTCTACTTTTCTAGAGCCTTTGTCTGGCCTAATATCAAATTAGTACATAACGGACTGACAGGAGAAAAACAATTTTAATTACATATGAATGGGGGCCTCATAAGAATCTGAGACCCAAGGAGAATCTGGGCAGTTGAAGCCCATATGCCAGCTTGAGCTAAGGAATGGGACAGGGGCCTGGGGCTTCTAAAGAATGGGGAGAGTAATTCACAGAATGATAAGGACAAATGTTTGGTAATTAGATGTTTGTCCCGCCATTCGGATGAAAAAGGTCATTCAGATAAAAATGTTATCTCTTCTAATATCTCTCTTTTTGGAGCAAGCCCCCTATCCAAATTCTTTCGGGTAGTTTAAGGGAGAGGTAAAAAATTTTCTTGAATCTGCTCAGTCTCCTTTACCTTCTGCTCGAAATAGTCTACATATCAAAGTGGCACATTTTGGGGATACTTGTCCTGAGCACCTTCAACTATTTTGGAAGGGCTGCACTCACTCACTGACTTTTCCTTCTTGAGTGTTATATATATATACATTTGTTTTAAAATATATTAGTGAGCTTTTGGGTAATAGTGGCTAAAAATAGGGCAACGCTGTCTCTTAAAACTCAAGAAGTAAAAAGTTTCCAAATGTATGCATTTTAAAAATATTCTCTGTGCAATGAGAATGTAACCTATTAAATATGGCTCTTCCTGGACAACTAGGTCTCTTTCTTTTCTGACTTACATAACATGCTGTGTGTGCACCTTTTGAGGTACTTATTTTAAGTTCTGTTATAGTTATTTACACATGAACTTTATCTTCCTTCCTACCTGATCTACTTCTGGAAGACAGAAATGATGTTTAAGAAAATATACAATAGCTACACAGCTAATCATTGTAATTCTCACAAAAACCTATAAAGATCTGTTGAGAACACAGAATGAGACAGACATTGATTGCAGCTTCCTTCAAAGTTCATACATTGAAATTCAACAGATCTCACAGCTTGGAGCAAAAGTTATGAGTATACATTAATATTGGACTAATTATTTTTGTGTTTTATTGGATCTAAAATCACTGAAAATAAGGTCAGTAAAATGTATATTTGGAAGGGTACTGAAGTAGAGAAATACAATATTTTGTTGAGTATATTATAGGTTACTCCTGATCATGCTGAGAAATGAAAATAACTTGCAGGAAAATAGACTAGATACAAACTGAACAATGTATTGAAATGAAATCATAAAGTGAAACAAAATATATGTTTAAATATGCATAGTGTACGACAGAATATTGCTTTAATATTATTCTGGAAAGCAATTGAGAACAAATGAAGAGTGCTAACGAGCAGAAAAAAATTGAAAATGTATTTAGAATATAAAGTATCTCATCTTATTTTTCTAGTCACAAATTCTGAAAACCATATTCTCTGTTTTCCACAGTGGAAGCTCAGATCTTACACCTTCTGATTTAGACATAGTACCTGAGTCAATCACATCAGCAGGAAGAGCCCAAATGAGTAGAGCCTGGAAATCAATCTATTGTTTTGCCTGCCATAGAGCCTGGGTGGGCACTGTGGACATGCACACAGTTATGTTTATCCACTACGTAGATGTGACTTCTTTCAGTTCTTTTTTTTTTTTTATTTTAAAGATTTTATTTACTGGGGCGCCTGGGTGGCTCAGTGGGTTAAAGCCTCTGCCTCCGGCTCAGGTCATGATCTCAGGGTCCTGGGATCAAGCCCCGCATCGCGCTCTCTGCTCAGCAGGGAGCCTGCTTCCCCCCCCCCACCCCGTCTGCCTCTCTGCCTACCTGTGATCTCTTTCTCTCTCTCTCTCTCTGTCAAATAAATAAATAAAATCTAAAAAAAAAAGAAAAAAAGATTTTATTTACTTATATGGACAGAGAGGGGGAGCGTGAGAGAGAGATAGAGAGACCATGAACAGGGGGGAGGGATAGAGGGAAAAGCAGGCTCCCTACTGAGCCCGACGAGGGACTCAATGCCATGACCCTGGGATCATGACCTGAGCCAAAGGCAGATACTTAACCAACTGAGCCACCCAGGCGCCCCTTTCAGTTCTTCTTCGGTGCACTCATTACCCATCGACTCTGGGACCTACACTTGAATCTCAGTCTGCTCAGGGGGAGCCCTGTCATTGTTAAAAGCCATCACTAGTCCTCTCTTTCTAAGCCCAGCATCTATTCCATATTCATTTCTCACTGTTGGCCATGGTGTAGCTCCAAACAGCCTAAGTCAATGAGCATCATGATGACTATCTCCCTGACCTCATCCTGTCACGTCTTGAGATTCTTGCTTCAATTGGACTTCAATTAAATCAGTGCCAGTATGAAGTCTAAGTCATCACACCTATTTGAATACTATAATTTGGAGGGAAATAAGTCAATGAATGACAAAATATTGAGCATAGCGTCTTGCAACTCAGCATGTTTACTCCCAAATTATTCATTCCATCCATTCATTTCACTGGCCAAATTTTCTGCAAATTAATATAAAACAGTAATAAGTAAGAATATAGAGAAAATAGAGTTATCATTGCTTGTTAATACTTGTAAATATATCAACATAGTAAAGAATGGTAGCAGATTTCAAGCTCACCAACTGCAATCTGGAATCTGAATCTCTTTTTCCAGAGCTAGCTTGCTTTTTGGGCAACTCCATTACCTAGCACAAGGCCTAACCCATACTAGGTACTCTGTAAGTATGTGTTGCAAGGACAATATGTCTTACCAAGCCAGAAGGTTTTAGCAAAGAGAAATTATAAGCAAAAATAAAGCAAAAGCCCACAGATCCATATAATAAATGAACAATTGCAACTGAATCAGAATCCAAAATGTAGTATTAGTTTCCAAAAGCACAATATGCTGACAATGGAATATTATATGTGGATTCATTTTGCCTGGTATAGTAGTCAGGGCTCTCCAGAGAAACAGAACCAATAGCATATAAAAGGAGATTTTTTATGAGGAATTGGTTTATGTGAATATAGAGGCTGAGAAGTCCCTATGATCTGCTGTTGGCAAACTAGAGACCCCGGAGAGCCAGTGGTGTAATTCAGCTTGAGTCCTGAGACTTGAGAAATAGTACAGCCAATGAGGCAAATCTCAGTCCAAGGGCAGGAGAAGATGAGATGAGATATTCTAGCTCAAGCAATGGGTCAGATGGAAAAAAAAAAAAAAAAAAAAGATGAATGCTTTCTTCCCTGACCTTTCTCTTCTATATAGGCCCTCAACAGACTGGATGATGCTCACCCACAATGGGGTGAACAATCTACATTACTCAATCCACTGATCCAAATGCATATCTCATCTGGATATATCCTTACAAGCACACCTAGAAATAATGATTAACCAGATATCTAGGCATTTCCTGATCTAGTCAACTTGATATATAAGTTTATTTTTTTCCACTTGGAATTATTATTTATTTATTTATTTATTTATTTATCTATTTATTTATTTATTCCTTATTTATTTTAATTAACATATAATATATTATCTGTTTCGGAGGTACAGGTCTGTGATTCATCAGTCTTACACAATTCACAGCACTCACCATAGCACATACCCTCCCCAATGTCCATCTCCCAGCCACCCCATCCCTCCCATTCCACCCCCCTCCAGCAACCCTCAGTTTGTTTCCTGAGATTAAATGTCTCTTATGGTTTGTCTCCCTCTCTGGTTTCATCTTGTTTCATTTTTCCCTCCCTTCCCCTATGATATATAAAATTAACTCCCATACCTACTTTGGGTATTTATTTAGTTTGTGTACAGTAATTGAGTAGTTTAGTTATAATATAGTTTAGATGCAGTGCAGTATAAAGTTTAGTTATAGTAAGAGTAGAGTATATAGATGCGTGTGTGTGTGTGTGTGTGTGTGTGTATTTTCATTACATGCTACATATCTTTGAACTCAGGACAACAAATAGATTGCATGTTGCTTACCAACTCTGATTTATTGGGAGTGCCTGCCCAGAGGATTACATTGTAAAAGATTATGATCCAGGGTTTGGACTCAATAGAAAAGTTTCAAACTCCAATTTCATTATCTGTTATGGTCTGTAGCCAGGGAAAGTACAGTAGCATGTGTGCAGTGTATTCTGATTTCTACACTTCACTGAGACTACATGCTAGCTATCATTAGTAAAATATTAGACACTGTGATTTTATAATAAATCCCTACCTTTAAGCTGCTTTGAGTTGTACATATAGCTTGAACCTAAATAATATTTAATGTCAAAAGCATTTATGAGGGGCGCCTGGGTGGCTCAGTGGGTTAAAGCCTCTGCCTTCGGCTCAGGTCATGATCTCGGGGTCCTGGGATCGAGCCCCGCATCGGGCTCTCTGCTCGGTGAGGAGCCTGCTTCCCCCTCTCTCTCTGCCTGCTTCTCTGTCTATTTGTGATCTCTCTCTCTGTATCAAATAAATAAATAAAATCTTTAAAAAAAAAAGCATTTATGATATTGCATATGTAGAAGGCTCAAGTTGTGAATACAAAGTAAATAAGAAGCAGTCACTGTTTTCAAAGATTTATAATTTAGTAGGTGTTCTTGGCCACAAATAATGTCAGCCTAAAAAGTCTAGAGAGCTTAATACAAATACTATTAAGGAAACCTGGCATTTGACAGTATTATCTGCATATGTAAAAATCACTGTATACCTATTTGCAGTCCTCTGAGACACAGGAATTAGAAAATCCAGAATAGTTAGATAACAGTTCAGGGAGTCTTGAGACGGAATAGCCATTTTATGTATTTTCCACACCAGTGTTTTCTTCCAGAATTGAGAATGCCTCTCTGTCTTTTATTGCTGGCTCTTTGCTGCCCCAGATCATAGTGCTTCTTGAAGGCTGCTAGTGAATGAACAATTTTGTTTCTATTCCCAGGATAACATCTGTAGGAAAACAATTCAGGCAGATATGTTCAGTTATGCAAGCAAATACTATTTTCTTTTTATCTGCAGAAAGTCATTTGAGGCATGATTATGCAGCACCTGCTAAAATATTATTGGGTGTTTCGTTCCCTGTTAGGAAGATGTGGTTCTGATGACCCTAATTGTATTAGAAAGAAAAAGGGTAGTGATTAGGTGGTCATTGTTTCTCATCGGAAGGCAGATTTCTGGTTGAGATTTTTTTATTTTTTATTTTCAGTACAGCTTGTTTATGTAAATGGGAAAAATGCCACACTCACATAAATCCTTGAAATAAAATGGCACATACTCAGCATTTCAATCTGAATTTTATCTTCTGCACAATAGATTTTTCTCTACAAAATTTCCAATCAATCTTTCTAAACCTTCCACTGTTGTTCTATTTTAATTAAACACCTTTTCAATGAAATTATCATATTTTGCTATGTGAATTAAATTTATCTTTTATTCTGTTGCCTCATTGTGAAAATATTTTGTTAATTAAAAATATAACTGAGGAATGAATAGTTTTAGCTTTGCATGTTATCTCTTTAAGAACCTATTTGTGTTTTAACCATTTCAGAGCCCATGAATTGTTAAATTCTATCATTTGCTTTAGTTGAGTTTGCTGATCCCACCTTCACAGCCCTCTATGATCTCATTTTATATCCAATTGCTATTTCCTTTGCTTTCTTGTCTGGACAGGTCAATCTTCTCATTTTGTCCACACATGCTTCCTTTGGTCTCCTCTTTTTCATCTGGAATCCTCTCTGGGTTGAATATTTTATACTTGGCCCTAGAGTTTCACTTTCCACACATTTTACCCTACTCTGTGCGCTAGTATGTGACTTGGTGAGACTCCTTATTCTTACACCTAACAGTTACATTTGTCCAATAGAAAATTCCAGTAGGGGACTGGATTGATGGGTGCGAAGACAGAACTGCCATTGCATTTAAATCCCCAGCTTCTTCTGTTAGCTCATAGTTATCAATGTCTGGTTCCTTTACTGTGGGCCAAGCTGCAATTGGGCAGTGCTTACTGTAGCTACAGGCTTTGCCATGTTCAATCCTAGAAAAAGCAGAAGTCACCAGCTGCTGCCAGTCCATGGGATGCTTCATCTTCTTTCCTAGTGTCCCATAAATGTGTCCACACAACTGTAAAGTGTCCATGATTAAACTCTTTTTAATCACCTTTTATGGACGTGCGCATATCTTTCCTGCTGGAACTCTGCCCTAACCAGTATCAGCAAAGACTGAGTGGAGAACAAATGAAAAAGTGGAAAAGTCTCAGTAAAGGAATAGAAGATATAAAGAAGACACAAATGGAAATTTTAGAGCTGAAAAATATAATAACTATTAGGGAAACTGGATAAAGAATGTACAGTATCTCTCTGTATTATTTCTTACAACTGGTTGTGAATTAACAATTATTTCAAAATAAAAATTTTACTTTAAAGTATCTATCTTAGAAGAAGGAAAACACAATTTTACGTTGAAAGTACCAGCATTCAGGGTGAAAAGTGTCCCCAAATAATTATTTCTTTTTCTTTTTTCTTTTTTTTTGGCTTTTTAAAATTATTTTATTGGGGTATAATTGATATGCCAAAACCTACTTATATTTAATATATGCAGTTTGAGGACTTGAGCATTTGCATACACACAGGAAACTAGCACCACAATCAAAATAATAAACATATCTGTTACCTCACAAAGTTCCTGCATGCTTCTTTGCTGGGGTGTGTGTGTGTGTGTGTGTGTGTGTGTGTGTGTGTTGTACCATGCCTTTTAGCACTAAATCACAGTATTGACAGTATTTTCAAAAATCCTTAACAATTTTTCAGTTTTTAGAGCTGTAATTTAACTCTTGATAACTTTACAGTTTATTCTATTGATAGACATTTTTTCTCATGTAAAATAAATGACTGTTTTTATCTCTTAATTATTAAGCAATTAGTAGCAATGTTTATGTATTTGAAATACTAATGGATGGCCATGGACCAGACTAGGTAAGGTTTTACAGGACCTGCATTGGCTTTTGCATTTTATTATAAATGTGAGTGGAATTAAGATTGAGAATAGGGTAAAGTTTGGGCGAGAATTAGTTTATTATTTTTGTCCATGCTGTCTTTTGCCAAATAGTATGTTTTCATATTATGTAATTTCTTCTGTGAAAACTTGTACTCATGATTTGAACTTACCTAAATTGCTTAAATAGCTTTCCTCCACCTCCAGATTATATAAACATTTTCATACGTTTTTCTAGTATGTTAGTAGTTGTTGTTAATTTACATTAAGATCTTTAATAAATTTAGTATTTGTTTTGCTACATGTTATAAAGTGGAAGTTTATATTTATTTTCTTCTAAATAGAACATTAGGCACCCCGGAACCATTTCTGGAACATATTAATGTGTTTTTAATCTTTCTTGTTTCTTAATGAGACCTGATCTTTTTAAGGAAAGAGAAGTTGGCTCTATTTAGGATTTTATATTAATTTATTTTCCACTTTAACTTAATCTAAGCTTTGGCATGATTTGTTTCAATTCAATTGTTAGTTTATTTTGTTTTTTCCTCTTTGCATAAACTAAATATTGCACTTTGTTTTCTTTTATTTCTGAAAAAAAAAAGGAAAGTATTTAAGCAAATGCAACCCACTGTTTATGGAAGCTTTGATATGATATGTTGTCCCTTAAAAATCTGTTTTTAATTTACAGATGATTTCCATTTAAAATTTCTGTTTACTTAATGTCAAGCAATTTTTGTTGTTGACTTCAAGATTTATTCCATTGAAATCTGAAAAAATGGCTTCTAAAATCACTGTTTTTCCCATTTACTGAGGCTGTCTTTGTAACCCCAAAACAAGATTTATTTTTGTAAGGGATGCATAGGCAAAAAGAAAAGAATGTATTTTTCTGTTTGTTGATTGAGATATTCTTTTACCTTTGGGTTTACATTCCGATTTTCAAATTATCTTGTCCTTACTCTCAAAGTGACAGTGCTTGTGAGGCTGGGGAAGCAACTACAAGGGGAGAGACAACAGCCTGCCTCAGATGCTTTGTGGAGTAATGTGCTGTCCTTGTTGCTCATTGCAGTCCTACAGCTATTCTGTGATTTGGACTATATAATGTGATTTTAGCTGCTTCCCCTTCTGTGTGAATTGATGTGTCCTTCTATTGCTGTTAGCCAAACTGTTATTCGAATTCAAAACAATATTATATTGTTTTCTTTTTGATTTCAGATTAAGCCTTATTAACAAACCTGAAGCCTACTCATTTTGTTGTCAGTCCCCTTAAGGTATAGCCAGTAGCCTTCCTGCTTTTAAAAAGGGGAAGAGAGCACAATTCGTTTACAAGGAGCTGACACCTTAAAGGCATGATGTTAAAAACATCTATAAATCAAAACTCATAAGACGCATTAACATTTTTAAGCAAGAATGTCCCAAAGGCCACTTAGAGGAGGATGAATATGGGCTTTCTTTCCAAATGCCTCATATCATTTCTTTTAAAATATTTTCCTCTTGGATATTTTGGCAGGGGACAGCCATGCCATTATATGTCTGCTGTATAAAAGCCATTTAAAACAACTAATGTGAGAAAAATCAATCTGAATTCACAATCCATTTTAAGTATTATTATAATAAAACGTCTGTCTTCATATAACATAGGTGCCCATGTTTCTGATGCCTGAAGAACTGTAATACATCCATAAAAGATAAAATTGATATAAAATTATTGATTTTTTAAAATACAAGGAGTAAGAAGTGCGTTACTGAGTGGATATAATTTCTAAAAATTACCTCAGTGAAAATTTAAGAATAAGGGTACATTTCTGGGATACTATTTTATGTAATTTTATTCATACAAATAAAGAATGGTTACCAAGCAGCGGTTCTCCCCAGTATCAAGCACACAAAGACATCACACACATAAAAACACATATAACTAAACATACACACATTTGCACTTGCAGTCAGGACTGACCTGAACATGCACTCAGATAACACATGCAAACGCACACATGTGTATAAACCTGGATATCTCTAACTTTCCAGGCCTTATTACCAGTTCTTTTCAAACGGAAATATACTGAAGTAAGAGATTTAAAAAAAAAAATCTAGGTCATCAGAGCCTCAGATAAATAGACCTTTTAGGAATAAGGGCTCAGAATCTGCCTTTATAATAACCCGGGGTATAGCACAAGGGTTTCCTGAGTCATTATACCGCCCCCCACCATAAGGAAAAACAACCCTTGATGAAATAATAAGAATACTGTTTGAAATATCACTGATTTTATTCTTTTTTTTCACCATTTAGCAAACTAAAAAAGTTTTTTTTTTTTTTTATTAGCTCAAGTCTGGACACCTTGAATGAATAACTATGGATCTTTGCTCTTATCTGTTTTCCTGAACCTCATCTTTCTTACCTACAAAATGGGAATAAGCTTCCTTCTCTTTCTTCTAAGCCTGAGTAAGTGAAATTAGCTAAAACTTAGGAATAACATTTTTTTTAACTGTAAAGCAGTACACAACACTATTGCCTTTTGAAAAACCATCTTTCATATTTCGATAAATTTCTCCTTTACCACTAATAAATAAAAAAGTTGCAAATTTATATTCTGCTGCCTATTCCAAAGAACCAGAATAAATGTATTTATCAGCACACTATATAAGTAGATATATGGTTGCTTCCTAAAGGGAACCTTCCTCAAAAACTCTCTACCATAAGAAGGGAGCACACTTTTGTGGGAAGTGCATTGGACTGGGAGTTGGTACAGAAGTCTGATTCTTACACTGGCCAACTGTCAATTATAGAGTTTGAACCTATCACCCATGGAACAATTTAGAGCTAAATTTCTATCTATATCAATAGTTGCATTTATATCTATATTTGTAGATGAATTTTTACATTTAGGATTGGGCAAATAAAATATCTCCTTGATTAAACTATGATTATTAATCTATGACTTCGATGATCTGAGTGTTTGTGTCTCTCCAAAATTTGTATGTTGAAATCCCGTCAAGGTGATGATATTAGGAAGGGAGGCCCTTGAGAAATGATTAGTCATGAGAGAGGAGTCTTCATGATCAGCTGTAGTATCTATATAAAAGAGGCCCCAGGGAGCTAGCTCATTCCATTCACCATGTGAAGTGGCCTCCAGAAAGCAGTCTGTGAACTAGGGAGTGGGTATTTACCAGATACCAAAACTGCAAGAACTTTGATCTTGGACTTCAGCATTCAGAACTGAGAACAATAAATTTCTGCTGTTTCTAAGCTACCCAGTCTATGATATAGACTGAGAAAATGTCTTAACCACAATTTTCATCATTCCACTTTAAGAAAAACTGCTCTTTTATTTGTTTGTTTTTGTTCTTTCATTGCAATTGATTCTGGTCCTTAAAAACCTTGGATTTTAATCTTCTATCTTCATTTCCTTCCTTCTATCTATCTTCATTTTCACAGTGATTTACAGTGATTGCCTTCTTAAGTGATTATCTTCTGATAATTTCAAAAATTATATTACTGATGACCTTAGTTAATAATAACAGTGGTAGGTTGCATTATAATTTCTAACTTCTCCCATCTTGACGTGGAATTTCATTTGCCTACCCCTTGAATCTGAGCAGGCCTTATGGTATGCTTTCACTGATGGAATGCAATGTAAGTGGCCATGAGCAACTTTCTGGGTACATGCCATGAAATCTTTCTTGTTACCGCATGAATAAGTCCAGACCAACCTGCTGGAAAATGAGAGAATATGGCAAAGATGTTAGTACCGCTAAACTTTCTATTGATTGCTTCAGCCACCAGCTACCCAATTAATAGGAGCAGAGCTGCTCTGCTGAACTACAGCTTTTTGCAAATATGAAGGAGACCAGCTAGACCAGCAGGGGATCGTCTAGCTGAATTTTGAGCTAAATAAATGATAGTTTTAAGCCACTAAATGTTGAAAGCTTTTATATGCTACTACTACTACTAATAATAAATTTAAAAATTAAACAAAAATGAAAAAAGAAAACTCAACTATACACATCAACGAGTGACAAACTAATTCTAAAACTCGTATTGAAAGGAAAAGTTGCTAGAATAGACAAAACAATTCTGAGAAAGAACAAAGTTGGGGGACTCACTTGACTCTATTTTAAGACTTTCTGTGAAGTCGCAGTAACCACAGCAGTGAGGCACTGGCAAAATAACACACCTATAGATAGATGAATGGGACAGAATTGAGAAGTACAAATGTAGTTAACTGATTTTTCACAGATATATTAAGGAAATTCAATGTAGAAATGGCTATTCGGAGAAATGGCTGATTCTAAGTGTGGAGCAAAGAAAATATAACATAAGGGGCATCTTATAAGAAATTAAGAAAGTATGTAAAAGAAATAGAATCAGGGCTTGTCAAATGGCAGAGCCACTCTGACAGAGCTACCAAAGTTGGAGCAATTGAGAAACAAAATACATAATTCAGTATTAGCTATAACCTAAAGTATAAAATAAGTATCCCTGACTCCATATTAATAAAAAAATAATTGATTAAATAAATAAATAAGTGAGAGAGAATAGACGGATCTATTGTACAAGGAATTCCAAACAATTTATGTAAATACTCCTCCCTTTAGGAGGTGGAGTTTATTACTCTCCTTCCTGATTTGCAGGGTGCACTTAGTGACATGATTCACAGATTGGAATATGGAAAGGGAGAAAGAGGACCTTTATAGTGAAGAACCTGGAAAAGACTACCTTAACCGAGATATCAAGGTAAAGTTACCAGATATAAAATGTCAAGTTAATAACATGTACCCTTGATATCATTTCACGAGAAAGGCCATCACCCCTGTGGTCTTCTTCTTCAAAAAACCATGTCTAACCCTTAGAAAAACATTTAAAAAAATCAAGGTACATTCTATAAAACTGTCGGGGTCATGAAAAATAAGGAAATATTACCAAAATGTCCCAGGCCAGGGGAACCTAAGGAGATATGATGATTAAATGTAAGGTGGTTTTCTGAATAGGATCCTGGAACAGAAAACTGACATTCGTGGAACGTGAATAGTAATGTGCAAATGTTGTTTTCTTAGACGTTAAAAATGAACCATGGTAATAAAAGATGTTAACAGCAGGGGAAAATTAGAGAGTATTACACTGCAACCTTTATTACCATCTTAGTGACTTTTCTATAAATCTAAAAGTTATTTTAACATATATGTATATTTTAAAGCTATCTGGTATAATACCTAACTCTCAATGGTTGCCTTTTACCTTGCCCGGCACTGTTCCAAGCTTTACTTGTATCAGTTCATTTCATACTTCTAATGCAATGGGGTGAGTACATTTCTTAGATACACTGAGGCCCAAAGAAGGTATATAACTTGCCTAATGTTACATAGCTAATAAGCATGCCTCCAGATTCAACTGCTATTACTAATAGCAAAATAAAATGTTATGAACTAATCTTTTAGGTAAGCTAAATAAAAAGATTCCCTAAACATCATTTCTAATTTTTTAATGCAAAAATATTTTAGTTTAGAAAAGAGAAGAGTTATGAAAAAATATTTAAGTGTAGTATAGAAAAGAGGAAAGATAAGAAAAAGAGAAAAGAAATGAAAAGCACCAACCCCCCAATTCTAAATACTGCTAGCTTTGGGGCTATTGATTTTTTTTTATATATATACATGATTACTTAAAACATAATTAGAATTATACTTTACCTACAATTCCATATATTCCTCTTCCATTTTCCATATTAATAAGCATTTTTCCATAGTCTAACTTCAGTGAAACAATTTACATTGAGTACTTTAGTTTTCAACACTTCAATTATTAACTTTCCATTCTTTTGGAAAAATAAGGTGGAGGTACAAAGTAGAATTCCTATTAACAAATATACATCCACAGGCCAGCCACTGGATTAGACACAGGCCTTGAATAGAATGGCCTTGATCTGCACTTGATTAATGACTAAACAAAGTGGTACAATCATGCCATGGGTACTACCCAGCCCTAAAATGGAACAAACTATTGACACATACAATATCTTGGGTGAATCTCCAAGGAATTATACTGAGTTAAAAAAAAAAGCTAATCCCAAAAGGTTATGTACTATGTGATTTATTTATATAAAATGTTTGAAATGTGATTATAAAAAAGCAACAGAAGGTATGCTTGTGTTGATGGAACTGTTCTGTGTCTTTACTGTTGGCAGATACATAAATCTAAAAGTTATAAACGGCGTAGAACTAAACACACCTACACACACACAGCACATGCACACACAGTAGAAGTGATACTTGGGAAATCTGAATAAGAGTGGTAGATTTTGTGCAGGTCAATATCCTATTATGGTAGTGTACTACGGTTTTTCAAGATGTCACTTCTGGGGAAATTTGGTTAGAGAAAGGAAGAAGGAAGCACCATTCTTGTCCATTGAAGGTCTGGAAGGAAAAGAGCTCCCAAACATATCAATAGGACTTTTGGATAGGATATGACTTAAATAACTGAAATTGAGGATTTCTCTTGCACCAGAAAGGAACCAAATAATTAATGGGCTATGCTTGAAAGAAGAAGAAAGAATGAGATTAGAAAATGTGTTTGTTAAGAAAAGGGGAAAAAATAGAGTTGCTTTCTGATTTTTTCCCTATAGAGTTCAGCTCATTCAGTAAACTTGTCAGGAATGTATTAGATTTATGTGTCTATAAATCTGAGTGCAACTCAAGTGAAAAGTCAGAGGAAAAGATAATGATTTTGCTGTCTACTGCATATGGATGCTAGTTAAAGCCATGAAAAATGTGGAGAATTGTGGAAGGTCAGGGAACCAAAGACAGGACTCTGGAAACCCCAGTATTTAAATAAGAGCTGGAGGAAGATCTCACAAGGCATGTGGAAAAAGACTTATTACAAATGTCAAAGAAAATTTAGAGAAAGTGGTAAATATATGACAAAGCAGAAGATTCAATTAAAAAAAGAAAAAATAAATCAATTCAGTGGTTTTTATTTTTTATATCAACCCAATAGCATATGTGAAATGTGGAGTTTTGCTTTTCGTTTTTTGTTTTTGTTTCTGTTTGTTTTGTTTTTGTTTTTTTAAGAGGCTCCTCAAGCAACAGAGGAGAGATAGGCTGGTAGTTGGGGGTTGGAAGTGAAAGGAAAGCTTTTAATTCACATGAGACAGAATGTGTGGGTATTTATAAGGTGCAGGTTAAGAGCTATTAGACATGAAGATGCTTAAAATTTAGGAGCAAGTTGTAGCTGCAGAACATGATCTGAAATGAGGGATAGTGGGCACAGGAGAACAATATTCTTTATTGGTTAAGCAGCAGGTTGTTTAAACAAAATTTCATGATGGTTCATTAACAACAGGAATTGAATCACTATTAACTATTGAAGTATAACATTTAGACAGTAAGCAGTTCTAGAAATCCTTTAAATCCTGATCACCTAAAGTAGCAAAATTTAAATAATAATTTAGTTATATTATCTTAGGAGGTCTAATGCTACAAAATATTAGTTTATAATTCCTTATTAAGCCCATGCACAGTGAATTTCAAATAACACCTACTTTCCTGACAATAGAATTCATTTCCCCCATTGGCCTTTCACTTACTATTTCCCTTATGACAATAGATATAATATGTAAACAATGAATTTTGGAACACTACATCAAAAACTAATGATGTATTGTATGGTGACTAACATAACACTAAAAAAAAAAAAAGAAAAAGAAGGATCTTACCATCTTCCAATTCAGATTGGATGCTTTTTTTTTTTAATGTGGATTTTTGGCATTTATATATCCTCTTGATGATTAAAGTAAGGGCTATGGCTGCATATCAGACAGTTGAAAACTGTAAGGAAATTAAAATATCCAGTGTTATGATTCATAACTTTTATTTACTTAATCACTTACTTATTAATTCTTTAAACAAACACATACTGTGCCAGCTACTGTTAGCTGTGGTGACAGCACAAAGAATAGGACATGGGTCCCCTGCCTTCATGGAAAAGTAAGGGCCATGAGGAGGATTCAGGCAATTAAGAAAGAATCATCAAACAAGATGCTTGGTGCAATGAGGTAACTACCTGTTGTTTTAGTGCTCAGACAAGGGACTGGTTGAGAACATGAGAGGGACAGTCTGAGGGGATGTTAGAGAGGGCAGAAGTCCAAGGCGGGTTGTATGCACATTTGAGAGTAATAGTACGGAGATTTAGTCATGAGGAATGGGTGCTTCAGGAAGGCAGGTAAAACACAAATGCAAAGGCCCAGAAATCACATGGAACACTCTAGAGGTTGGTAAATAAGTTAAGGGTCTCTTGTAGTAATCTTTAATTACAGAGAGACATGGGGCTCAACCTCACGACCCTGAGATCATGACCTGAGCTGGGACCAAGAGTTGGAGGCTTAACCGACTGAACCACTCAGGCACCCCTGTTGTGAAAATCTTAATAAAAGCAGTGGTCTATATTATAGTCACAGCAATGAGAATAAAGAGAAGTAGACATATGTGAAAAATACTTTCATGGTGCTATCAGAAGGATTTCAGACTGAAATAATTATTTGAAGACCCTGGTGAATGGAAAGGGGGATATCAGACATGTAGCTTGAGCCAAGAAAACTTGTTGATCTTATCCAAGAAAGATAAAAATTAATTTACCCCTCCTAACCTTCTCCTAGGATTGGATGGATCAGTCCAAGATAGTACTACTAGGGCACTGCCTGCCCTGGATGAAGAAATGCAAGGATGGAATAGGCCTCAAATATTTGGCTGTGTCTGAGGGACAGAATCCTCCACTGTTACTATCAATTTGACTGCTTAGTGCAAAATACAGTAGGAAGATTAGGAAAGGGTACCAATCATCTGGAAGATAGAGATGACATCCATATTATAATTGCCTCTCTTTGAGATTAGAAAATAAAGTAGATGGTCCCATAGGGTGGCATGCTGAGGTCACTAGCAAACCAACCTATTGTCCTTTATTCACACAATGTGTCTGCCCACACAGAAGTGTTGACTCTTCCATGTGGAAGCTATCTCACGAATTTCAGGCACTGATAGGAC
This sequence comes from Potos flavus, assembly GCA_028534135.1. Lineage (NCBI taxonomy): Eukaryota > Metazoa > Chordata > Mammalia > Carnivora > Procyonidae > Potos > Potos flavus. The sequence continues at coordinate 106,820,281 of CM052899.1, forward strand.
AGCACTGTTCATAATTCCCTTCCTTACTCAGGTAACACAGTGCTGGTCTCACTGGAGTATTGGAGAAAGAAAGAAAAATAACACTAAAAAAATCGAACACACACATATATGTGTGTACATGTATATAGGCATTATACATTACATACATACATATATTGAATAATATATAACATATATTGCATGTTATATACATATATTGAATAATATATATAACACATATATTACATATTATATACATATATACATATATATTGAATAATGACCAATGACCAAGTTTAGGATTTGGCCACAAGAATGAGTATCTCAGGTAGAACAAAAATGATAGGAATCTCAGGTCAAGGAATTGGGAATGCAGTGTGTTGTGTGGGGTTTTTATATAGGCATTTAATCACCCAGGATGATAGTAAGAACTTGGGTGGAGAGTAAGACAAGAAAAGCTAGCTAAGGAAGTCATCCATGAGAAAGAAGAAAATGACAAGAACCATCTAAGAAAGTGTGAGGAAGGGTACCTGGTTGTGTAGCCAACTGGAATAAGCCTCAAAAAACACTGGATGGTTTTTACATGAGAAATTAACAATAATTTCCTGAAAAGGTCACTGAGGAACCAAGAATATACCAATCTCAGTTGATACTTGTATAGTAGTACAGTATTAAGAGAATAACTTCCTCTTGAATGTTCTGGAGGGAAATTTATATCCATAAGGCCACAGTTTCTAGAGGGAGATGGTGAGACTATATTGGAGTTTAATCATGGAATGCAAGTTTCAGAATTCACAGTGGAAATATTTGGGAGCAAGAATAGGAAAAGAGAAATTATCAGTATGGGTGCCTGGGTGGCTCAGTCGGTTTTAAACCGGTTTTAAACATTACAAAAGACCTTCCATTCCTGAGTACCTCTGCTCTACTAAAAGTCCTGAGAAAGGAATCAGGCTAGCCTGGGGTGTGCATCCTTTACACAGGAGCCCACATTCTGTGGTTGGTAGCTTTACTGGAGCCACATTAAACAGGAGAAGGTATATCAAGAAAATTGAGCCTAGAATAATAATCAACATGCGCACAATTTATTTTTATTATTTATGTTATTTTATTGATACATCTTACACACACACACACACACACACACACACACACAACTATTTCCATATATATTCATTTCCAAAAATCCCTTGTCTACAAAACTGACCCACTAATAATTGCAAACAAACTCACCGACTTGTCAAAGAGAAAAAGCCCTAGAAAATGTCTAGCTAAAGCCTGCAAAGGTCAATATCGTGAGGCTTCTTTTCTCCAAATCCAGGATCATTGGATTATTATGGATTTATGGAGGACTCAGTATTAAAATAAAAATGTTGCCCCAAATCATGTGTAGTAGAAATGAAGAGGAAAGACAACTTCTTGTCTAATTCTCCAGTCTAAAGCCTTCTGAGAGCTTAATTTTCTAGTCCATTAGTCACAACTCATGAATTATTGTAGATCCTGACCCTGGGCCATCACTCCTTTTAAGCAAAGTGGAAAAGAAAACATAATGATTGAAGTTTTTGCCTAATCAAAGAATTTTCCTTTTGTCCTTAGGGAATTCCTATTAATGAGACTGTTATATTCCAGTTGCGTTCTCACTGCTGTTGTGTGCATATTTTCAGAGCCATCTGTAGCCTGGGCAAGAAGTTTGCCATTCCTTAGGTAATACATATGAGGCACCACCCTGATTTCAGTAGCTGATGGAGAGGAAGTGGCATGTACGCAAGGCACTAGAGAAATAGTCACTTGCAAGTGCAGCTTGTGTGTTCCTTTAGGGGCTGCCAAGGCCTCACTTATTTGTGCCAAGTCTGCCTGATACACCAGAGTGGCTACGCATTCCCGGCTTTACAGCCAGGAGGCTGAAAGAAGGCTAGATTCATGTTGTCATTTTAGGTTCACCTGCTGGATTAAGGATAGGTGTGCTGTCACCTTCCAGGCTCAGTGACAAAACAGAATCTGTTCTTCAAACCATCTGTAAATCCTTCTGGATGAAACTCTGACTTTTATGACTCCACTTTACCAGTTCTAGGTTTCCTTAACTTGAATTTATGTTGCCTTTGAAATTATGGTATCTTGCAAGTATTAATGGTATGAGGAAGGTTTTTGGTTTTTTTTTTTTCTATAGGGTAAGCACATTATCTTCAGTCAGATAAGGTACAGTAGAAATAAATCTCAAGGGATTTGGGAAATTGGGTTACTTTAATGCTCTTAGTTCCTAAACAGTATGATTAACTTTAAAATGTTCTCCTAGCAGCCAACAGCCAGTAAATCCAGCGACTTCCACAATCAGTCGCTTTATATTATTTTCAACAATAGATATAAACAGTAGGCTGTTTTTTCATTATTGTTACATGAAGTCCTGAGAGATAAAAATTTCAAATTTGAGTTAGCTTAATTTTTTTAACTTAATTATTCAATCTTCAAAAGCAACCTTCATTTCTTTGGTAAAAAGCATTTCCCATCTCTTTTGCATTGATCTATCATAGCAGTTGCTTAGTCTCTCAAAACTTTACCAAAAGCTTAGTATGAGACCGCATGGAATAAGGTTACCAAAAGCTTACTATGAGATCACATGGCATTGGCACTGAGAGGCATGGAATAGTTCCATCTCGTCTAGAATTTGAATAGAGACTTCAATTGCATTTGTCCAATCTGAGTCTGACAACTAACACCAAATACTCCCTATTTCATGTGGATCTTTTTTTAAAATATTTTATTTATTTACTTACTTTAGAGAGAAAGAGAGACAGAGTGAGCATGGGAACAGGGGAAGAGGCAGAAAAGGGAGAGAGAGAATCCCAAGCGGACTCTATGCTGAGCTTGGAACCCCCTGTGGGGCTCAATCTCAGACGCTCAACCAACTAAGCCACCCATGCACCCTGGGCTCTTTTTTGTATAACTCCTCTCTGGTGTCAGTTTTTGTGTTATTTAGCTTATTCAGTTATCATCAACAAACTCCAACTTCAACTAATTTAAACAGCAATGGGGGTAAAGGAAAGTGAAAGATTAAAGAATTGTGTAGCTCAGAAAATTAAAATCACTGTTATATAATAAATTCTCAAGATGCCGAAAGTCAGGGCAGCTGGAGCATCTCAACAGTGGGCACTTTGGGAGCATCTTTTTAGGACAATGTAGTGATACTGCCATGCTAACCACTTCATCCCTAATGTATATCTGGGGAAGAGATTCTGAATTGGGTCTTATACAAGCGGTGGAGGGCTGACCCAGAATTAGCAGGCTCATCAGAATCATTGTAAGTAGAAGAAGACTGATTTCAAGAGATGTTAATGGGGAAGATAATAAATTACTTGTTTCAAAAAGTTCTACTTATCTTTCTTCTTTGGAGATTGTATTTTATCTGATTAGAAATTTCTTAATATGTAATTTTCAAAATAATTATGGTCTCCCAACAACAACAAAAAATGCTTATGAGACAGAAAAAGTCTGGGGAAATGGAAAATAACAATAATTTTACCTGCTCTGGGCTGTTGTTTAACAGCATAAACACTGACTCAGAACTCATTGTGGGTCATGTCTTGTTATTTAAATAAAGTTTCTTATTTAAAGTATCTCATTCAATCCTAATCTTTACATGGGCTAGTTGTAATTATTATTCAATGATATAACTTGTCCAAAGTTGCATAGCTAGGCATAGATTTAAAACCAATTTTGTCTGAATCAAAAGTCAATACTCCCAATAACCAAGTTGTATAAAGCCAATGATATGAAATCCTTGAATCAAAGAAGTTTTAAATGACCAAGGAGTCCAAATGCTACACTGACAGATGCCATACTAACCTAGAAATTTGAGTTTTTTGAGGTGTCCTTAATAATAATATTGCATGTCATTTATGCAATGTTTAAATTAAAAGCTCCTTATGGCTGGAATTATTCTACTTTTTCAAGCATCATTATGTTAGCTGAGGTCTCTAGTATTTTGCCATAATTACGTACCATTTTCAATAGGAGTGTAAGTGATGACAAAGGATGGATATCTACAGGTCTCCCAAGTATCTCAAGCCCAGTTTTTCCCCAAAGAATGAATTACCTTCCTCTTCAAAGATATTTATTCAACTGAACTTTCTAATCTTTTCGGGTTAAGCTAAACTCTATTCATCCATATTTCCATGCTAACAATCTTATAGTTATTAACTCCTCTTTAGCTCTTCTCCTCCAATCAGACTCCAAATTCATTTAAATATATCAGGAATATATCCCAAACTTAGCCATTTCTTTTGATCCATGCTTGTTATCCTTTTTGGTTCTGTCCCTTCATGTCTTTCAACTGCAGCAACCTGGTAAATGCTCTCATCAATACCATTTTTGTCTGTCTGTCTGTCTATCTATCCATCTATCATCTCATTGTAGTGACCAGATTCAACTTTATAAAAATATTTAATTACTTTTTTAACTAAAAGATTTCTATTGGTTCACCATTGTTTTAATTATAAAACCAAACACTACCATACAGTATAGAAGGCATCCAACCAGCACACTATTTGGCCTAAATGTACCTCCTTCATCTAACCAAATATAATCATTCCTATCCTCTCCAAAATCTTTTGTTTCAACAACACTTAAATTCTCAAATATCGAACATGGCAACTCAGATTTATATTGTGGTTCCATTACCTTACACAAAGGCATTTCTTTTGCTAGTGGTATCCTTTCCCTAATTCTCTTCTTGCACTTTCCTGTTCAGTATTCAAAACACAACACATACGTCACTTCCTGGCCATCTCTAAGTGCTCACTCAAGAGTTCAATGTACCCTAAAATCACTGTAATTTGTGGAATAAATGATCCAGGAAAATTAATACAAATATATTATCATTTTTAGCATATTAGATTGCAATTTTTTGTTACATGGCTATTATACTGAGCAACTTCAGAGTTTTTCAAAAGCAAAGGACATAGCTAACACACCTTGGATATACCCAGTGCCTGTCACTGAACATGGCTTATATTTGTTGTTCTGTAAGTTTTTAATCTAATAGTTCAATAATTGAATTTCCTAAAACCAATACATAACACTTACTAACCACAAAGTATTCTGAGTTGTAATGATTCTATATTACTCTTAAATCCTTTAAAATATGTAACAATATCTATTTTCCTCAGAAGACCTTAAAAGTTACCTAATCATTGTCTGATTTATTTTATGTGTATTAAGGAAATCTAAACCTTTGTCACTCAATGTAAAGGTGACCTTTTTTCACGCTTTGAAAATTAACAGTGGAGAGAACTGTTTTAAAACAACATGCTTGTTTTGGAATCTTGTCTTACTCATTAAGATAAAGGTGTTGCATTAACTATTTTGTAAAGAATATATTCAGCTGATCAAGTATACTTTGATGTATCCTTGAACATTCATCTTACTAGAATGAAAAGAAACTTCCAATCAAAGAGGTTCTCACTAAAGCTTGGCCTAGTGGGAGGTAGAATGTGTACTGAGGGAAGAAGTAGCAGATTTTTCAGTCAACTTGCACTCTGAGATCTATCCAGGTATGCCAGAAATGAAAACCTTCAGATATGATTTCAAAATGCTTAATTTCTTTTTCAAAAAATGTTTTACACATAGCAAGTCTAAGAAATATTGACTTGATAACTCAGAAACCTAATGGAGATAAATAGGTAATAAGTTTTTATTCTCTTTAATTTTCCTTGAATGTAAAGATTGTAAGGGACAAATGAAAGCAAAGCAAAGCACAGTTGGGTCCTTGAGAAGGTTATGTTTCTGCTCTTTATGTGAACTCAACATTGTAGATATTCGGGATAGGATATGTTTTAGTACTGAAGATCAGTAATTGTCTCAGGGACACCAGTATTAAGTGGGGCATCTCCATGGTACAGGGCAGTGACTCCACACATTGACTCATTCAGAAATCTCTCCAGACATATTCTAGATTATGAGGGTGCTGTGGTACAGAAAAGCCTTTGCCCTCAGAAGCTTTCCTTCTACTGGGGGAGAAATATAGGGCAACATAAACCGATGGATTATAATATAATGACACTAAGTAGATGGGTAGTATATATGTTAGAGTGGTCAGGGAAAGGCTCTGTGAGCAGGTGTCATTTCATCCAGACAGGAATGTACTAAGAGGGAAAGCCTTGTGAAGATCATGAGAACGGGAGAGGGAAAAGCATCTGAAAATGACCTGGAGTGAGAAAAAACTTAGTATGTTCCATTAGCAGTAAGAAGAAGGCAAGTGAGAGCAAAGCCTCAGGTGGTAGTAGATGAGAGCAGGAAGTTGGGTGGAGGCAATATCTTTTAAGACATTGTAGGTTATGGTAGTGTTTGCATTTATTTTGTTTTGATAAAAAGCCAGTGGACAGTGTGAGCAGGAAAGCAATATGAGATTTGTATTCTTAAAATAGGACTGTAGTCATTGAGTTGTGGAACCAAGAGTGGAAGTAGAGACTAATTAGCAGGCATTCACTGTCCTCAGGGGCGAGGAAGATCAGAGCATGCATTTAGCATTGAATATGGTCAGAGTTGGGATATATTTTGAAGGTACAGCTGATAGGATACATTGATGGAATGGCTATTGTATTAATGTGTTACCGTGCCATTTCAAAGTGCCATTTCAAAGACTGGGTGGCTCAAAAAACAGAAACTTATTTTCTCACAGTTTTGGAGACTAGAAGTCTGAGATCAAGGTGCTGGCAAGGTTGTTTCCTTCTGAGGGCTGTGAGGTAAGGTTTTATTCCTGGCCTTTCTCTTTGGCTTATAGATGACAGTTTTCTCCCTGTGTCTTCTCATCATCTTTCCTCTGGACCTGTGTTCATATTTCCTGTTCTTTAAGTACAGCAGTCATACTACGTTAGGGTCCTCTCTAATTACCTCTATTTTATTTTAATTACCTTTGTAAAGGCCTTATCAATAAATATGATCATATTCCAAGTTACTGGGTTTTAAGATTTCAACATGTAAGTTTCTTTAGAGGGAGGGAGACACAATTCAGCCCATAATAGATACAGTTATTTGTGAAAAAAGTTGCCTGGCATAATTACTACTTAGTTATCGACCTAAGCAATGAGAGTGTTGAAATTGACATTGATGAGGAGTAAGAACATAATTGGTCAAGGGTAAATGTGATCATAGGAACGGAACTGAGGTTTCTGTTTTGGACATCTGTGGTAGAAATGCTCATTAGATAGTATGATATATCAATCTGAAACTCAGAAAAAAGATTAGGGCTAGAGATACACATTTGAAAAGCATCAGATACACATTTGGAATGCATACGCACAAAGATGATATTTAAAGCCAAGGGATGGAATGAGAATACCTAGAAAGTGAGCGTGGAGACAAAAGAGTTCTGAGGACTTAGTCAAAGGGACACTTGAAAAATCCAAAGGTCAGAAAAAAAGGAAAATGAGAAAAGGAAATTGAAAAGGAGCAATCATTGGCTTAGAAGGAAAACCAACATGGATATGACTTCCTAAGAGTCAAGAGAAGAGAGTAGCTCAAGGGGAGGATGGTCAATGGTGTCAATGCTGTTGTGAGAGAAAGGTGGGAACCAACTGAGAATTTACCATTGGGTGTGGCAAGATGAAGTTTCAATGACCATGGAATAATTCTTTCAGAGGAGTTGTAGGGAGTGAAGTTGATTAGAATGGGATAAGGACAGAATGGAAGCCGCAAATTTATAGTACGTTTGGTAGCATTTGCTATAAAGATGAATAAATCAAGGAAGCTGCAGCTAGGCAATATGGGATCCAGGGAAGGTTGTGGTTTGTTTGTATTTCTGGTTTGGTTTTAAGTTGAAAAATATTGCAAGACATGTCTGTGAACTAAAGGAAAACAATCCAGTAGTGTGCAAAAATTTTATGATACAGATGAGAGAGATTGCAGTAGGATTCATTGCACAATATATTGTGATAGGAAGGCAAATTTTATGGAAACACATATGAGTGGGTTATTAGATTTGTTGGTGGGAAAATGAGGTAATTCTAATCTAATGACTCCTGTTATTTTGGTTGTTCCTTTATAATGAAATCACAAAATCTTTTCATGATATACTTTCTAAAATATTTGCTTTAAAGCTTTATAATGTATGGCAAAAGGCATTCCCATTGTAGATTTTATATTGTGCTTATAATGATACTAGTGGGTTTTACTCCTTGTTTTTAAACTTATGAGAAGATTTTTGTAGAGTAGTATAAAGGCTAAGGATTCCAATAAGAGGTTGTAAAATAAAATTGAAAAAAATTTTTAGCAGAATGTTTTATTTTAATCCTCAAGGAGCATTAAAGCCTTTTGATTAGTTAAAGCAATTTCATATGCATTGAATAAAGAAAGAGGAAATAAGAAATTAAAAATATGAGGTTAAAATAATTTCTATTTTATCTTTTATATCTCCCTTACTTTCTTTATCTCCTTATATTTATCTATTGTTCTAGTTATGTAGCTTTTTTTGTTCTTTCGATCACTTTTAACTTTCTAGATTACTCATGTAGAGGTAACCTCAAAGATAAAGTACTAAGGATTTCTCATAATTGTTTAATCTGATTTATCATCGGGCGTCCATATTTTTTTCCAGACTTTAAATCAGTTTTGAAAGGTGAAAATATAATTATCTATTTTGAACTGGGAAATGGAAAGGCAAGGCAGGAGACATTTCTTAGGTTCTTCTGTGAGAGATGCTTTGTCTCTCTTAAATAGTTTCAGATATGAGATTATTAACCTAGAACTAATGGTGGGTCATATAGATGAAGAGCCATATGTTAGAGGTTAGAGTCATGATTACTAATGCCAGGTACAAGTGAATAGTGACTGGATGGGGCACGGGGAGATCCTAGGGTGCTGGCAATATTCTATTTCTTGTCGAGGGAACTGTGCCTGGTTCATGCTGCTGTGTCATCCAATAGACTCCCCAAGGGTAGATTATCTTGTACACTTTCTCTTTCTCTTGGTACTGCCCTCCATTGCATATACTCAAGCAGTTCAGCCTACTGCACACTGTGTCTCATGTTTGACCTTGTATTTATCTCTAAATTTAGAGATGATCTGGAAAGGAAAAATAGAGGGTTAAGGCAATTAAAGAGACAGGCAATGATTGCTCAAGAATTCCTCTATGGTACTAATGCATTTCCTGTGAAATAAATGCATCTTGAAGACATTTGCCCTTAGAGTGAGATTTTTCCCAGATTTTTCATCAGTGCTTTAGGCAAACAGCTCCATGATGGGTACCTAAGGTGGAAAGAGCTGTGGCTTACATGGAATTCTCTTTAACTCTATAATATTTTTTTGTCTTTTGTTTTTATTATTTGATATAAGGTCAGAAGATTGCCTTTTGCCCATTTAAGCCAAGAAAATATTCCTCAATGTCTGTAATTTCCCTAATTAAAGATTACAAATATGAATTCTGAGAAACTCTATAATTTAAACATTTCTTCTAACTACCAATTTTCATTATCTTTTCTTCCTTCGGTAGCAGTTTATAGAATGCTAAACTGTAGAAATAAAGTTTGTGAAATATGGTTTTATCTAAGGTAATATAAAGGTTAGAGGTATAAAATAGGAATCACTGCCTGTGATGGCAGGTTTATAAGATACGGAAAGCATATCATCTTATTTGAGGATAATCATTTTTTATCAATTCAATCAAATTAGTTTGGAACATATTGCTTGGTGGAAAGGAACCGAGCCATTATTTTCTAATTTTTAAAAATATGTGCTGTCTTTCAGAAACTTATGGTGACATTGCAAAGTACACATGACAAATTTCAAACTGAAAATGTTATAAAAAATTTATCTTGTAGGATAATGCTAAGTTTTACCTGAAGGCTTATCTTCCGTAGTGGCAATGACGATGACATTGCACCATTTTAAATGCATCTATACTGAGATGATAAAACATGGCAAAATATTGGTTCCATAGAGAATTGCAGTAATTGCTCTGACCCTAAAGGGTAAAACATTAGGAACACCAGGAGAGCCATAGAGCAGTGATAGTGCCTCCAAGCAGAAGGTACCCTTTTCATTAAAATGCTACAATTTCCTTCTATGCCCTTTACTGTAATCACTGATGGCAATGGTTTAATCTCACTTTTATAGTTCTAAATAATGTAAATCATCACACACAACACTTAACGTGGAGACTGTGAAGTACAATTAGTCACTGATTTATTGCTTCAGTGAATGTGCAAGTGAGGAGAATAACCTTGTGATATTTATAATAGGAATAATGTCATAGAGTTTCTGGGATTGGGAACGAAAAAGAAACAAAAGCCTAGATTCTACCTGGAGGCATCTTATTTTATTCCATATGATTTATTTTTCCATGGTATAACTGTTTGAGGATAACCTAGAGACTGGGTTTGTGTACCTTTCTTTACAGAAAACTACCAAATGTTTTCAAATTTGGTACCCAAAGGAACACACACTATTAACAGATTGATTGTTTTATTTACTGATGTACATTTTTCTCACAAGACGATTTTCACCTGCATAGTTTATGTGCTTCATGGTTTTTTTTTAAGACTTTATTTATTTATTTGAGAAAGAGCGAGTTAGAGACAGCACAAGCAGGGGGAGGGGCAAAGGGAAAAGCAGACTCCCCGCTGAACAGGAAGCCCGATGCGGGACTTGATCCCAGGACCCTGGGACCATGACCTGAGTCGAAGGCAGATGCTTAACCGTCTGAGCCACCCAGCCACCCTGTGCTTCATGCTTTTAAAGAATCCAATTTATCAACCGAATCTACCAAGCTATTATTTTTATGCAATATAAATATTTTGTATTATTTTATTCCAGAATACGGATTTAGAGATCAAAGGGGAAATATCACTTTGAATTTTTCTGCAATCTCAGTGGTTTTAATATCCTGTATTTTTCTTCTCAGAGCTGGATCCTTTTGCTACCCGTGTACACAGTTGCACCCATACTTATTTACTCATTATCTGTCTAGAAAGTAGAACACCCCAGATTTTAGGCAGAAGAGATTTAAGCAACACTAGCATAATACTTTGGAGCTGAAGATTAAGTTAGCCTTGCTGCTTGTCTAACTCAGTCCTATTTCTCTGTGTTTTAAAAACTCAATTTTAATTCTTTCCTTAGAGACTAAGTTTTTGGCTCATTAACTAGGATCCCAGTTATTCCAAGATTCTTATTCTATTTTCTTCCTGTGTGATTCTGCCCCAGACAAACCTCCCTCCACCGATCTCCCCTTCACCCCCTACATTCCCAAAAAAGCACAGGTTATCAAACTATAGCCCTGGAAAAAACTAATTACTCAGGCTGATTCAGTACAAACAGATGGTTCTATAGTGAGACAAATTTGGTAAATTCTACATACTGTATGTATGGTTTTCCACATGTACAGGAAAGTAGAATATGAAAAGAGTTTTGGTTAAATTATAGCACTGTCTCTACCATCTCCCCCAAAACTTATTTTTTGTAAGGAACATCTAACTGGGACCTTAATCTCATAGGGACAGCGTCTTCCTGAATACCACGAAGCACCGTGTAGACTTCAGATACTGCCTAGACACTGTGTAATGCCTTATTTCCCCCAATGACCTTATGACAAATGTTTAATATTACCTCTGTAGTTATGAAAATATGTTAATAAGGATAGTATAAGAGTGAGACCCCTTAATATTTTACAACTTGTGTTATTCAAAACAATTTATATTTATTCATCCCAAACTGCCCAGCCAGGGGGTGATTTATTGATTCATATGCTAATTAAATATAATCATGTTCAATGGGTTAAGGAATTACAGTCAGACCAAGTATGTATAGGTACCAGTTACAATGAACCTAATGGTTCAGTTTCCTTTTTTCATAAAATGAATTTCAGATTATTGAGGATTAAATGGTCAGTGTATGTATCACCCTTTCACTCTGAGACCCAACATACCCTCTATGAATTAATTCCATTTCCTCCCGCCTTTGAAGACTTTCCTATTGTTGATTTCCTGATTACTGGTCTGATCTTCATAATATCATTTGTTTCTGGATTCCTTATTGCTATTCCTGACTTGCCTATTAGAAAAACGCCTCCCATGTTGGAGCTTTCTGATGCAAAATTTTGTACACAATTGTTTTACTCTCTGTGGCCTATTCCTTCCATACCAGGTTTTACCCGCATGGCTAGACTTCCTCCTCACACCTGCTGCATCAGTTGTGTCCTATGTGTGATCTAGCCCCAGGGCGGGAGCTGGGAAGCGGATTCCATGATCTGGCCCTCCCAGTTTTCTTTGTCCTGTCATAGTGAACATGCCATCCTTTTCCTGCTTCAGCCTCAGACAGAAAACATTTGTATAACTCTTTATATCGACAAGAAACTATCTCTTTACTATTCAAAAGTTTTGGATTTGATGTATGCTACATGGGAAAGAAAGAAACAAATGCAAACTGTTTACCCTTTTATAAATTCTCCAAAGAATTTGCATATGTAGAAAGCCTAATAGTTCCCAGTACTGCTGATGAGTTTTGGAAAAACTTCTTAATATTTTTCTAAGTGGTAGAGATGGTAAAACCATTTGTGGAAATACATCTCCTAATAGTACAAGCCTTGTTTTCTAAGGGAATTTAATTAGCAGATCATGTTAGTCTAATTAAAAAGAAGCATAACTATACAAACAATAAATATTCCCATTTAAAAATCATTCCTACTCTAGTTAGTTGGGCTTCCTTGGGGAAAAATAAAAAAACAATCAACCAAAAAAATTAAACATACAGATAAGAACACTGTTTTGCCAATTATTAAACATAACTCGGGGTGTGTAAATTTGTTGTTAATATGTAAGCTTTTCTAGAGGCTTTTTTTCTCTAGGGAATTTTCATTTCAGGCTTTTTGGTGCCTAGATTAAAATCTATGGTACTCCCATTTGGTGCACAAGGTCTAGGAGTTTACTCATATGGGGTCTGCAGAAAATATTGGCAATATTTTAACAGTGTTAAAATATTTCCCTGCCACGGGTATGAAATCTTTTCCTGTCAATCATCCCTCTTCCCCTGAAGGGTCCCTGAGGGAGCCCTGTGCAGAGCTGAATGGGAATCAAAGTATACTTTGTGATTATTTGGGTCTGCCCACATCAACAGCAAAACAGGCTCACTGGCATAAACTAACCTGGATTGTATGACTCCGGACTTGCACTCTAGAGCAGTCTTATATTTCGTCCTTGATTCTAAATCTTGGAAGTCAAGCCTATCAGTAAGTAAAGAGAAAATATGGCCTGTCCTCAGAGCAGGTGCTGACTAACCTAACGTGGATAAAAAAGAAGAGAAGACACTCCACCTACTGTGTTCCCCATGAGGCAGTGCGGAGCCCAGGAGAGAGGGGAGCTGAATTTCTGCCTGTGGGACATGGTTAATGTACCTACTTGGGAAAATGTGGCAAAGAAATGTGACGAGGAAGTCCTGGATTCTGAGCAGATGAAGTGAGAAGCAGATTCAGAATAGAGAGGGAGAATGGATGCATTTCTTCCCGAGAGCTGTGGTGCTGGAGAAGGGAGGGGACTCTAGTTGCTTTACTTAGCCTTCCTTTACATATCCTTCGCCCCTTCCAGAGAACACTGGACAGAAACAATCTGGGTGTTGGCAGGGCAGCCCTTGCAAAAGTAAGCTTTATGCTATGAACTTCACCCCAGAGGGTCTGCAGACATATTCAAAGTGTGGGGTTGTTCAGGAGGAAAAATAGCTATGCATTAAAGCCACTTAAAACAAATCAGCACTTTAATCTTTTACTACAATCACTCTGGCACTTTTTGTCAATGCAACACTTTTTAACAAATATTGTATCACCCTGTAAAATAATCCTGCAGTGGAGTATGTTGTTACATTTGCGTGTGTATCTGTGTGTTTCTCTATACCGAGTGGAAATTACCTCATATGTCATCTCCCTATCATTAAGCTGTTTAAGGTTTCCAGTAATATCCTATGTAGTCTTAGGTTGAACCATTACTGACCCTTGCCTGAGAAAATCATAATTTTATGTTAATATATGCCTTAGCTAATTTATACTATAGTACAGTCACCATTGCAAACTATTGTTGAACTGCAGTTTTGCTCTTAACCAAATCTCCCCTCTGAGTACTAACCAGGCCTGACCCTGCTTAGCTTCTGAGATCAGACGAGATCTGTCGTGTTAAGGGTGATATGGCCATAGACTTAACCAAATCTTTTAATATTTTTCCTCTAAAAACTTACTTTATGTAAAATAATGAAGAATATCATATATACAGAAATTAACAATCATAAGGCAAGAGGCACACATATACTCACCATCAAGATTAAATAAATACTGGCTTCTAAAAATCAACTTAAAAAGGAAACTAAAATGATGCAGATGTAACAGAAGCCACCTTGTACTCCTCTTACCTTTACCTTTCCCAGAGGTAAGAAGGACCTGAGGTTGACATTTTCCATTCAGATTTATAGATTAGAAGTTATATTATATATTTATGTGTCATATAATATTAATATTTTAAAATGTGTATTTTAAAACATTATATAGTTTCCTATTTATATGTATTCTTACTCATTTGGCCTTATAATTATAAAATCTTCATAAGGATATGTGTATCATTCATTTATTTTTACCACTTAGTAGTTTTACTTATATGAATAAATCATTTTATCTATTTTTTGTACCAAGAAAGAGTTAAATTATTTCCATAGTTCCTTTTTAAAAAGAAACTGCAATAATTAGCATTTTTTTGTCTCCTGTTCACAGAAAGATACATAAAAGTTTATTTTCTGGGTCAAAGGATATGTGCATAATCAACTTTCTTGATATTGCCAAATTAATTTCAAAATTATAGCAATTTAACTCTCATCAGCAAAGCTATAAAAGGTCTCATTTCCTGATACTCTCACCACATAATAGTAAATGCTATCAGACATTAATTTTGGTCAATATGATGGATATTAAGTGGTACATAAATTCCTTATCTTGCATTTCCTCCATTTCTGGTAAAATTAAGTTTGTTCATGTTCTTTGCCATTTTCTCAATGCTTCATCTTTTCTTTCTTACTGGTTTGTGGGAGTTCTTCCTCTGATTTCTTTGTCTTACGTAGGCCCTGCCTAAGAAGTATTTCCCTACCTGATATAATAAAGACATTTTCTCTCTCTTTTGTTTTGCTTTTTTTAGTTTGAAAAATAATTTAATCACACCTATTTAAGCACAAATATATTTTTCTATTTTGCTTCCATCTAGTGAAGCAACATAAGTTAATTTATAATTTTCTAAGTGTTTCTTTTTTTTCATTTTTTCATATTAAATTCTTTATTTTTTTAAATTTTTTCCCCCAAATACTTTTATTTTATTTTTTCAGTGTTACAAGATTCATTGTTTATGTACCACACCCAGTGCTCCATGCAATACGTGCCCTCCTCAATACCCACCCCCAGGCTCGCCCATCCCCCCAACCCCCTCCCCTCCAAAACCCTCAGTCCATTGCTCTGAGTTCACAGTCTCTCATGGTTCTTCGCCCCTCCGATTTCCTCCAATTCATCCCTCCTTTTTTTCATTTTTTGATCCATAATGAGTTTTTGTATTTTAAATAATGGGTAAAATCCTATGAATCT
>CM052899.1:106836342-106893033 GCA_028534135.1 Potos flavus
AAAAAATAGGTACCTGGGTGGTTCAGTAGGTTAAGTGCTGGACTCTTGATTTCAGCTCGGGTCATGATCTTAGTGTTGTGAGGTTGAGCTCGTCAGGCTCTGTGCAGGGCTTGGAGCCTGCTTAAGATTCTCTCTCTCCCTCTGCCCCTGCTCTCTCTCTCTCTCTCTCTGAAAAATAGTAATAATAAAAAAATAAGTGTTTAATTACTGTAGGTTTATATAAATCTACAAAGGCAAACAAGGAGTCCTGATCATCGCATGATCTGGGTAAGAGTCCCCTTTACCAGCTTCTGCCAATTTGAATGTAGAAGTCAAACAGCTCAGTGCAAATAGCCTGCAGCCAGGCATACTACTTCTACCAACAGGAGTCCACAGGAGTCCTTGACGTCTTCCTATCCAAGAGAGTCCACTCTGGCTTGTACTTCTACCCTAATCTGCCTTAGGACCAATGTGAATAGTTTGTTTATACCTTTTATCACTACTTTTATACCAGCATACAAAACCAAAGAATTTCAGGTCATCATTCTTCTCCAAATGACTTTGAGTATATATCTTTTCTGATTACATCCACCTCCATTCCCAACTCCTGAACTATAGAAGGACATAAAGATTCACATCATTCAAGAATTTTGGAAAATTTTAAGACAATATTTCTTCGAAGATTACCATTCTCCAATTTCAATGGCATCTACTTACGGATTTCTATAGGGGTTCCTACTTTATAAGCTTCTCACTGTTTATTCACCATAGTTTTTAATTGCTCTGTTATAATTTTGAAGTTGGTGCATTTCAGGCCTCTTCCTTTATTTTGTCTTGCAGTTTGTTCATTTTCTTAAGAGTTTAACTCGTTTATTGTGATATTTTATTTAAATGATTGAATATTCTTTGCTTCTAAGAGTTTTGGTAATTTGTAAACAATATCTGGCATGTTTTTCATATTTTCTTGTTTTATCTCATAGTGATATCAATTCATTGTTATTTGCATTTACCTGTTTTATCATATTTTTTTTGCATTCTTTAACATGTTATTTTATTATTCAACTGTTTGAAGATTATTAATCCTTCTGTCCCTCCTAGTGTTGGCTTCTCTTATTAACTCTCATTGTGATCTTCTTCTTCAGTGAGCTATATCAGTAGTTATCCTGTGACCTAAGCAATTTTGTGTTTTATTTTACCAAGCACTTGAGGACTGTCAGTAGTGCAGGGCCAATTTTTATGATTTTTCCTAGTTTGGAGGTTTTGGAACTACTGGTCTCTTCGAACAAAAAGTTTGTAAGGTACAAGGTACGATTATGAATTTGAACTTTCTTTTTTCCACCTGGATCCTGTGACAGACATACAAGTTTCCTTTTTCACCTATTTATACCATTGGACAGATGAGCTTTTCTCAGTTTATACATTTAGTAATTTAATAGTTCTTACATTTCTCCATATTATGTTCAGACTTCTCAGTTTCAACTCCTTGCATTTCACAGGTTAAGGCCCTACCTTCTGACTCCACATGAATAAGCCAATGGGTTAATGTGGCAACTGCCTTTATCCTTCCACACTACTCACCCTTGTTTTTATTTTTAATTCCTTCTGCATTTTCTGCACCCAGTGATTTATTTATTTCATTCTAATCTCAGATTTGAACAAGCAAATGCGCTGTATATAGTTTTCATAAATGTTAGTGTTTAGAAAGTTTACAATTTACTTAGTCAATTGCATTTTTGGAATGTGAAGTCAAATGACTTGTTACTTAGCTACTTTATTGAAGAATATTAACGTGCCAAAGGAATACTTATTCTGATGAATAAAAAATTAAAGATTAAAAACCCTGTTATTTTGGCAATTTGAACAATGTAACAGTGATGTACTAGTAGCTCCTTTAAGTAGGCAGAAGCCTTTAGGCAAACTTGATTATGGAAAAAAATATGTATATCAAACACAGCATATGGCATTAGAATACGCTTATAAATGCAAAGAAAATCTTATATATAGAATTCTCTTAACCAATATTATTTAAAAGATAATATTATAACACATTTAGTTGGCCTTTATTTTGAATAACAAACACAGAAAATAAATTTTTTAAAGTATATTAGTAACTTTGGTCAAAATACCTAATTTCCTGAATCTAAATATTCTCAATTTCAAATAAGAATGAGAATTGTATGTACTTCATAGATATATTATGAGGATTACACAAAGTATTTTAACCAACAATCCGTAGCACATAGGAAATTCAAAAGAAATTCTTGCTATTTGTTGCTATTGCTATTATTATCTGTTTTGGTTTGGTACAGCTGCATAAGAAACAATCTTATATACATATATGATGATCAGTTTTATGTCAGGATGTTGCCTGGATCGTAGAACGCCCAGATATTTGGCTAAACGTTATTTCTGTAATTGTCTGTGAGGGTGTTTCTGGATGAAATTAGCATTTGTGTTGGAAGATTTAGAAAAGCAATTTGCCCTCCCCAGTGTGAGCGGGAATCACTGAATATGTTGAGGGCCTGAATAGAAAAAAAACATAGAGAAAGAAAGAATTCAGTCCTTCCTGACTGATTGCTTGTGTGGGACATTGATTTTTTTCCTCTCCCCTATGTTCCTGGCCATTGGGCCTGAATTGGAATCTACATCATTGGCTTCCCTGATTTTCAAGTCTTTGGATTCCAACTGAATTACACACTGGCTTACAACCTCCATAAATGCATGACCCAGTTCCTTAATAAATTTTATCCTACAGCTATATACTGTACTATACTATAGTATACTATACTGTAGCTATATGCTATTCATTCTGTTTCTCTGAAGAACCCTAACACAAGTTAATGCTAAAAACAACAACCATGTATTATACTCATGGATTCTCAAAGTAAAGAATCTGTTTAGGACATGGCAAATATGACTTGCATCTCCTCCCCTACATCTGAGGCCTCACTTGGGATCTAAACATCAGGGATTGGCTCAAAAGGCTAGAGTCTAGAATTATCTGAAGGTTTCTTCAATCACATGGCTGGTATCTGGGATGGGATGACTTAAAGTTTGGTATAGTTGGATCTGTCAGTGAGAGCACCTGCATATGGCCTTTTGATATGGCTTGCAGCATGGTGGCTGGGTTCTGTGAGGAGTGTACCTGGGAAGAATTTCTAAAGAACAAACCCTCCAAGATATCAAGGTGGAAGCGTCAAGAGTTCCTCTGACCTAACCTTCAGAATCACATAGTGTTATTTCTGTTGCACTTTATGGTCACCATCCCACTGAGATTCATGAGAAAAGGACATGGATTCCACTTTCAATGAAATAAGTGTCAAAGAAAGCTCACCTATGTTTTAAAACTGCCATATTGTCATTTTTGTTCATTGTTTTGTCATTTAACAATCTGCATAGAGGCAGACATTTTAAAATAAATTAGGTTTTACTTATAAAAGCTTGTTTAATATGTCTATTTGTATAATATGTAGCACATTTAACCAATAATAGGTCTTTTTCATGTACCATTTATTAAGGATAGTTACAAGTATATCTTTTTTAAGTACCAGACATTTCAATTTATGTGTTATTTGGATCCTATAAGTTTGGATAGTTTTTCTTAGAACTTCTTGTACATTTTGTTGTTCTTGTGAAATCTGAAAATTCATCAAGATTTTCCAACAGTATCAGTAATTAATTATCAATTATTAAGCTTAATCATGTTGAAATAAAGTCTTGATAGAGAAAATATTACACACACTGTGCAATATACTACATTTCTAAACAGTTAACTTAAATATGTTAATGGTGCTTTTGGGGGAAAAATAGGATAATGTCACCAAGCAAAAGTTTATAGAGTTATGTTCATGAATTTAATACAATCCAGGGTCTTGCCTGTGTTACTTTAGACCAAGAAATTATTGTTTCATTGTTCCAGAACATAGCTTACTTTTGGAGGAACTGTCATTATCAAATACATAAATAGGTAGATAGATAGTAACAACGATAATAATAATAATAAGTAAAAATGAATGTGTAAATCATATTGACAATTTATTAGATATTCTGCAAAATGGACAAAGAAAATATATCAGCAAGTTCAGTACATTATCTTCTTGAAGAAGAATTTATAAGAGAAGTCAAATGATTTTCAGACAATGGTTTTGTAGGCATGGAATTTGAACTAAGGGAAATTATGTGATACTAATGTCTAGTGATGTCAGGCTATAATATCTGGGTATATCTATTCTACCATCAATTTCTGTCTGTCACAAAGATAGTATATTTGGATCCTCCTTTCATAGAAAATGCCAGAGAATCACTTCCAACAATGATCTTCCTGATCTGATTGTCGACCATTCCCATATTTTATGGCAAATATTCTGTCTTTGATAGTTTATTAAAACCAATTCAGGTATGGTCAACCATTAGTCTTTCCTTGGATAGGCAAGAATTTTCTTCTTTTCAGTCTCAATTATTATGTGTTGATCTAATAGTTTAACTCTTCAACTTATAGAAAAGTTTGGGTGTTTTCAGAAAGATCTTATTATTCTCTCATGCTACCCCAATTTGTCAAAGTATACCAGACAAGTATGAACAGATATTTATAGTTTTTTTCTATTTATTATAATTGAAATTCTAACATAAAAAGTATCTAACATCTCTATTTTAAAAAGCTCTCCTTTTGTGTTATGTTAAGAAAAAAATCTTTTGAATTTTTTTTATATTTTGAAAAATAAAATTTTCACTTCTTCCCGAGTATAATCTCTAAACCTGCCAGTATAATAACTTAATAGGCCCCATCAATTTATTTCAACTACATCAACTACAGTGGACACTGAGCATAAAATGCATTTTTGTCAGAAGAATTTTTTCTCTTTTTGCTGCAGTCCACTTTATTTATTTATTTATTTATTTATTTATTTTAAAAAAGATTTTATTTATTTGATGGAGAGAAAGAAAGCACAAGTAAGCAGAGCTGCAGGCAGAGGGAGAGGGAGAAACAGGCTCCCTGCTGAGCAAGGAGCCGGATGTGGGGCTTGATCCCAGGACCCTGGGGTTGATCCCAGGACCCTGGGGTCATGACCTGAGCTGAAGGCAGATGCTTAACCCACTGAGCCACTCAGGCATCCCAACCATGGCTCATTTTAAATATCTCTTTTATTAGGCAAACGCCAATAGCTCATAATAACTTCCTGAGATGTTCTTTGTCAAACTTCATCTTGGCTGTATATTTCTATTTAACCTGTTAATGCAATCTTTGTAGAAAACACATGTATTTGACATTCTTTGAGTTCTTAATATGGGCCAGGCATTATCCAAGTGTAAATATAGATAGAAAACTGATAAGACATATACTAACAAAAAGTATATGACTATATAATAAGTACATTTTAAAATATTATTTAATGTATTTCACAAATATTAGTCAAGCATCATTATTTCAGTGGGCTGGATCCTTATACTGGGCAATAAGTTTGCTAATTTATATAAGTATCATAAAATTTTCTTCAATTTAATTATGATGCATTTCTTTTGCATTTGGATAGATAATTATTGGTAACTTGATAACTTACTTTACATTTAACAACCTATATATTCTTTTAGTTAAAAACTCTTGAAGTCAAAAAGAAGGCTTAAAATCCACAAAAGCAACTTTACAAGTTGAAGAAAGCAGTGAATCACAACACAAAACTTTTGATATTTCAGATATGATTCTGTGTCACTGAGAAAATCATGAAAAGGAAGATTCTGAAAAAAATTGCAAGTCCACATGGGTAAGAGGGTAAGACTTTCTTTGTTGTGTCTCCACGATAAAATTTTGCTAATATTATTATTTTAGTTTTATGATTATTAGTAAGATATTCGCCCATATAATGAAATACTAACACAAGAGTATATAGTATACTTTCTTTAAGATAGACAGGTAAAATTAGTATAGAAAATCCCAAGCATTTCTGGATGTTTTTCTATATAAATATATAGAATATTACACAAGAAGCACATTATATCAATGGAAACTTCACTGGTTAATTAGAAAGTGATACTGGAAATATTTTTTATCAACTTGGGAAAAGACTTGAGTCCCTACCACACATATGTCATCTAAATAAATTTCAAATTTGGGGCATCTGGGTGGCTTGGTTAAGCATCCGACTTTGATTTTGGCTCAAGTCATGATTTTGGGATTGTGAGATCAAGCACCATATTGGGATCCCCACTTAGGGGGTACGGGGGAGTCTGCTTCGCTCATTCTCCCTCTGCCCTTCCCTCCCCCTCTGCCCTTCCCTCCCCCGAACTTCATGTGTGTGTGCACATGTACTTTCTCTCTCTCAAATAGATAAATAAATCTTTAAAAATAAATAAATTTCAAATTCATTAAAAATTCAAATGCCTTAAAATTAAACCATGTAGGGCGCCTGGGTTGCTCAATTGGTTGGGCTTCTGCCTTCAACTCAGGTCATGATCCCAGGGTCCTGGAATTGAGTCCCTCATGGGGCTTCCTGCTCAGAGGGGAGTCTGCTTCTCCCTCTGGCCTTCCCCCCTGCTTTGTAATCTCTCTCTCTCATGTTCTTGCTCTCTCTCTCTCAAATAAATAAATAAACAAAATCTTAAAAAAATAAAAACAAAAAATAAAAGTAAACCATATGTATACTAGAAGACAATATGGATCATTTTGAGATGAAATCATTTATTCAGCCATTATTTTTTGCATATCTATTACTTGCTAGACTGGATAAATGTTGGAAGATGAGGGCCTACGCAGGTTTAATATTAAATACAGAAATAATAGATGAAACATTATAGACTTATCACATAAAAAAGTAAACATCACACAAAGTAAGTCTCCGTAAATAAATTTAAGTCTCAATAACAAACTGGAAGAAATTTGCATATCATGTAATAAGCAAAATATTTATAGCCCTTAATATGTTTTTTTCCTACTAAATAAGTGAGAACTTGACAGAGCTCCTGAGTGGCTCAGTCAGTTAAGTATCTGACTTTGGCTCAGGTCATGATCTCAGGTCCTGGGATCAATCCCCGAGCTGGGTTCCCCACTTAGCATGGAGACCGCTTGTCTCTCTCCCTCTACCCCTCCCCCTGCCTATGCTGTCTTTCTCAAAGAAATAAATAAAAATCTTTTAAAAAATAAGTGAGAACTTTAAAGCTCTGAATCATATAATTTATATTCATTTTATATTCATTCTTTCTGCAATTTTGTATAGTATTATTGAAAAGTAACCAGTGATAGATGTTTAAGGCAAAATTATATTCTTATCAAACTGATTTCTTTATATTGGAATAGATATAGTTTCTTTGAAAACTTGAACAAAGTAATATTTCTTATTTCCAGAATATTTTAATTGCTTCCTTACAAATTAATAATTCTATACTATTTTAAGTGGAACATTACATCATTTTAGTCTTTATGAAGTACTTAGATTTATTCAATCCAGAGATTTGCAAACTGCTTTTGAGGACCATAGGGATTTAGGATCAACTATGGAGAAAGAGGACCAGGTAGAAAAAAGATAGAGGAAAGGTTGACCATGGCCATCTTTGCCTCAAACAGGGCAGCTCTGCCTTATGTGTTCATCATATAAGATTTCCTTTTTATACATCATTTAGAGAGAAATTTCCAATGTATTAGTAGTTGTAATAGTAGCAGCAACAGCAGTAAGAAATAATCCTACTATGATAGGCAGGAAAATGCCCCCACACCTTAATGATAATAGATCCTAATCCCTGGAACCTGTAAATGTTACCTTATTTAGAAAAAGGTTTTGCAGATGTAATTAAGTTAAGGCTCTTGAGATGGAGAGATTATCCCAGAGTATGCAGGTGAACCCTAAGTTTATCACTTGTACCTTTACAAAGGAGAGATAGAGCAAGGTTTGACCCACAGAAAAGGTGACATGAAGATGGAGTAGAGAGAAGTTGGGAGATGCTGGTCTTAAAGCTTGGAGTGAGGCAGCCCCAAGTAGGGGCATACCATCAGCCACCAGAAGCTGGAAGAGACAAGGGACAGAGTCTCCCCTAGAGCCTCCAAAGGGGGTGTAGCCTTGCCAACACCTTGATTTTGTCCCAGTGTTAATTATTTAGGTATTCTGGCCTTCAGAATTGTAGAATTTCAAGAGAATAAATTTCTGTTCTTTTAAGATACCAAGTTTTTGGTAATTTGTTACCATATTGAGGAAACTAAGAGAGCACCAGTAAAAATCAGTAGTCTAGTTCAGCCCTACTCCATCTTCAGTTTGGAAAATTCAGGTCTAGAAGAATTAGAATCAGTAAGGGTCATGCAGTCAACAAATTAGTATTAAAACTGCAGTGCAGTCTAGGTCATAGGCCTTTGGAGTTTTAGTACAGTTTTTACATTATGCCTATTGCATTGGGTGAATTATTAGCTGTGCTATTAATGTGAGTAAAACTGTACTGAAAAGATAAAAAGGGTCCTTTCTACCAAACAATTAAAATTTTGGCTATTTCTGTTTAAAAGGAAATTATATTCTTTCACCTTTTTTCTTTAACTTTCTTCCCTTGAGATTCAAATATGTACTCAAATAAATACATACATTATTAAATGGTACTGGTGATTCAAGTGCAAGGTAGTTAACAACTTTGACTTCGTAGAAACTGCAGTTATAGCGAGGTGATTGGCAATTTGCCTTTCAATGACAATGTGGTTTGCGGTGATAGCAGAACTGTGGGGGTCGCTACTGAAAACCCTAATGCTACCCAGAGATGCTGACAACTAACACAGGACTGATGGGGCTCAAGAGTGTGTTAATATGTATGTGTGTGTGTGTGTGTGTGTGTGTAGGGAAAGGGTACATGCATAAAAGAAGGTATATAATGTACAGCATGGTGACTGTAGTTAATAATACTATTGCATATTTGAAAGTTGCTAAGATAGTATATCTTAAAAGTCCTCATCAAACACATACACACAAAAGAAATGAAAAAAATTCTCTATGCATGGTGATGGATGTTAATTGAACTTACTGTGGTGATCATTTCACAATGTATACAAATATTGAATCATTATTCAATATTTACCTGAAATATTGAAATGAATATGCCTGAAATGAATATAACGTTATATGCCAATATCGCCTGAAATGAATATAATATGTATATTACGCCTTTATAAAAAAAACAGAGACACACAGACACAGAGAGATTCTGGCCCAATTCTAGAAGTTCAAGGCAGGTTTCTTAGAGTAATGACTATAAGCTGACACTGGAAAGAAGAAGCAGAACAATGGGACAATGAGGAGAGCAGCATGTTCATGGAACTGATCTTTAAGCAGCAAGAGTATGAACTGAATAGCAGGCTAGCAATACTGAAGCAGAGTTGGGCTGCTTGTATAAACAGAACAGAAGACAACAGGGGTTTCTTTTTGGTAAGCCAATTAAGCTAGTCACAAGTTTTTCAAAAGATATTTGTTGCAGATTTGGGTTGTAGGCCAATAATAACCTGAGCAAAGGAATAGGATCCTTTTAGATATAAGCATCAAGAACTTATGAAGTGAAGAATAGGAAGTGTAACTCAGCTTTTCAATTAGGTGGCAACTACTAATGAATGAATATTCTTTATAGGTTACAAAGTACTGTGCTTACATGGCTCTTTTTTTCAAACACGGTCCTACACACAAATGAAAATTGTAGTTGTATCATCTTCAAAAATCACTTTTTAAACAAAATTGCTGAATTTATAGAGTGCCCTATAGAATACACTATGTAGTGGAAAGGGGGTAATCCAACTTTCTACTGGTCTGCCTGAAACCTGGTCTTGAACAAACACTGTAGTATATTTTTGTCCATCCCGTTAACATTCATTAACGCTAAACCAAAGCAATTCAATAAATATCCATCACTCTTGTCTGTATTCTTGGTGATTCTGTATTCTGAAAGGGAATGGTGAATTACATATGACGTTAAGTGAGATGACTAAGTAAGTGCACATGTCATTGTCTTAGGGAACAAAAATAAGTATTCAAAAAAATAAGCATTCAGCTTTATAATCTTTAAATATTTTTTGGAACAAACACTTTTGCATGAGTCCACTCTGTTGCTTTTTGTTCTCATTTTCAAAGATTTGTCTCCTCATTCATTCCTTATTAATGTATCATTTTGTAGTGTACCACCATTGTTTGCCTCTATTGAAGTCTGTTTCTATTTAAAAGCAGGGTCCTGTTTTTGAGCTTTTAAATTTTTACCACAACATATTATGAAACAACTTTCTTTTTAATTTTTACAATTTGAGATTGTTACAAAAAATGTAAAATCTGCCCCAGGACAGATTTTTTGGCCATCTGCATAGAAAACATAACTGAAGGCCCAGTTATGGATGAGGTAGCCTCATGAGGGAATACATTGTGTGTAAAGTTGAAGGTATAACAGCCTTCGAGAATTCCTAAATGAGTGGTCCAGGAGAATAGTGGAAGCATAAAGGTGTCTGAGGAGGACTAGTGAGAGATGGGATGAAAGCAGGACTGTGTCACATCATCTGTGCCAAGAGAAGACTGTTCCAGAAAGAAAGGAGCATCAAACAGTGTGGACTACTGATGGGGAATCAAGTAAATGAGGTGTGGAAAGTGTTACCAGTTTCCAAACATGGCCATGGAGATGAGGGACCAATAGCAAGAAGATCAAAGAAAATATCCTAAAGATATTAAAACCTCTTTAAGTCAGAAGAATGATGAATATTAACATGGAACACTGTCAAAAAATGTACACAGGTAGTATAGTAGAGAATGTGCAAAAAATCTCCAACCGATATTTAACAATCATTTTCAAGCAGTTTGTTTGTGAGTGAAAGGAGAGATAGAGGACCATAATTAAAAGAGATAGTGGGGTCCAAGAGAGAAATTTGTTTAAACATGTTTTAAGGATGATGGAAAGACTCCAGGGAGAGGAAGTTTACAAAACAAGAGTAGAGAAATAGTTCGTGGTATGATGGCCCTGAAAAAGAATGGGCGGTGGTTCCACACCACCTATAGAAATTCCTTTATGGTACCGTGAGCAGTTCCCCTCTTACAGCAGTGGGGAAGGAGAAAAAGAAAGAAAACGATGCTGGTAATTTTGGTGGTATTGAAGGGACATCTGTTATAAATTTTCTTTCCTTTCTTTTCTTTTTAAATAAATTAAGAAGCAAAGTCATTTGTAGAGCCTAATGGAAGTTGACTATTGGTTAGTGGTTGAACCAATCTGCTTGTTTTGTAATTATACCCAACAATCCTCAGCTGCTTGGAAGTGGGCCTGCCTACAGTAGGTATTTGATACCATTCAGAGCTATCATTTTTATGGGGGGGAGAAGGGGCAGAGGGAAAAGGGAAGAGAGAATCTTAAGCAGGCTCTACCCCCAGCATGGAGCCTGATACAGGGCTTGATCTCACAACCCTGAGATCATGACCTGAGCTGAAATCAAGAGTTGGACACTTAACTGACTGAGCCACCCAAGAACCCCCAGAGCTGTCATTTTTGACCAGATAAGTGTTATGAAAAATATGGAGAGTTCAGGTAATTTGGGACAAATGGCCAGAGTGTTCTTAAAATGGTGCTCTTAGGAATCTAACCCACATGTGGTTAGAATTGAAGAGAAGGCTTGTCTCCTGAGAATTATGCTGAAACAATGGAATTGGTGACTGGAAATCTCCATAAAGGTGAGTGAAGCATCAGGGACAGCATTGCAGAAGCAGTCTGGAAGGAATGAGGTTCTAGTAAGATAGTGATTCTTGAGTAAGTGAAATTTATATGTTCAGCAATTTTGGGTTCAAGATGATGCTGTGAGTGCATTGTGGAGACATGAATACTGAGAAAGGAACTAATAATAATATCTTGTATTTATTGGGGGCTTATTATGACCCAGGTAATATTTTATCTACTATTTTTTTTTCTCTCAACAATCCTAAAATAAGTTATTGTATCATACCTATTTCACAAATGAGAAAGTTAAGATACTAAGAGTTTAGTAACTTGTTTTGGGTTTGGAGATGTCTGCTTCAGAAAACAGGCAGGCAGCCTACACAGTCCACATTTTTGCCCCTAACTTATATTGCTCCTTTGACATGCTTGGTATAAGGTGGATGCTAAAGTGATCCAAGCTGTTGGTGTTTGTGGCAGAAGATAAGACAAAGTGTTAAACTCTTCAGTGAATCAGTTAAAGGGGTCCAAATTCAGATGACAATCAGCATGGGATAAAAAGGTCCACTAAACTACATGAAAAGGACTGCAATTAGTCAAGTTTAACATAAAGAATAATATGGAAGTTCTAGGAGAGCGTCTGTAGATATAAGGAAGATACATTCTCAATGTTTGAGGATAAGAATATATATGATGATGAGGATGAGAATATATACATAGCAAACATTATATTGAGGTTAAGAATATATATATATATAATATACATGACATATACATACACATATACATAGCAAACATTTGAGATAGTTCCAGGAAAAAAAAAGAGCATTCTTAAGGAAGATCCTCATCTCAGTTAAGTGAAAAGATAGAA
This sequence comes from Potos flavus, assembly GCA_028534135.1. Lineage (NCBI taxonomy): Eukaryota > Metazoa > Chordata > Mammalia > Carnivora > Procyonidae > Potos > Potos flavus. Next base: position 106,848,821 of record CM052899.1, read on the forward strand.
CAAAAAAAGTGAGGTTCAAGATACAGGGGATGTGTTTGTGAAGAAGAAAGAGATTCAGATGGCTCTATGGATGAGTTTGAGAGGGAAGTGAAGAAAATGGTTTGGGTAAAATGCAGAAAACATAATGCATTATGAAAGAGGATAGTGTACAGGAAGATTAAAGCTAGGGTTGGTTATATTTTGTGCTATGACCAATGAAAACAGGCTCCAACAACCCCTTTGAAGAGGATGCATATTGGGTTTAAAAGCAAAAAGACTTGTATTGATGGGGTGAAGGCAGTCTCAGAAAATGCAGACCTCAGACTATCCATTGGTAGAGATGGCCTGGAATATTTACGTTGCTGATAAAAATTATAAGGTTATATCTTAACTCAGTAGGAAGGAGCAGTGTGACTGAATAGATGGCTTTACCAGGAACATGAAAAGAGAGGTGGAGAACCCATGTGCTTGCTATCTCAGATTCATTATTTATCTGGCAATCACATTTTCCATAGAAGTAGCCATTGTTGGGCACCTGGATGGCTCAGTTGGTTAAGCGTCTGACTCTTGATTTCAGTTCAGGTCATGATCTCAGGGTCATGAGATCGAGCCCCACATCAGGCTCTGTGATGGGTATGGAGCCTGCTTAAGGTTCTGTCTATCCTCTTCCTCTGTTCCTCCCCATACTCGCACATGCATGTGCTGTGCTAGGCGTATGGTCTCTCTCTCTCTCTCTCAAAAGAAAAGAAGTAGCCATTATTGTGATAAAATATTTAACAAAGAAACTACTTGTCATATGCTTTCCTAAAGAAATGTCTCTTTATAAAATATTTTTTGAAGATACTATGTTTAAAATAATGTATAACAATTTGAGCCAGACCAGGGAATACATAGTACACTAAAAAAGGTTAGGTGAAGAATATTAGAAGAAAAGACTATTGACTGAGATGATAAGAGGCTTAATGGAATGAATAAGAGACATTAAAGCACCAAAGACTTGTAGTAGCAGGAATATTAATGCTCCTAGGCTTGAAGAGTCAAGGTAAAGAAGTGTTACCAGAATCCAGAGAATGAGACTGCATGAATCTAGCTGTGGCAAGAGAAAGAATAGAATGGCTGATAAAACAGATCCAAACAGTATGAAAGCTAGAAAAATGAGCACCCTGGAATTTCTCTACCAAGATCTCCAACCTCCTGCTAGTGCCCTTTTTTAAAAGCTAAGAAACACAGGACCCTAGAAATGGCATTCATTAACTTCGACCTCCCGGAGAAATATCACAAGGCAGAGAATGGTCTGGAAGGGCTGCTGTAAAATGTTCCCCAAAAAGATGATGTCATGGGCTACCACCTGTGTTGTGCCAGTTATGCATTGCATAATCCCAGCAGGCACCATTCCCATGCACAGCAGTATCGAGTACAATTTATATAGCTGTTCATTTAGTGTTGTAGCCAAAGCTGTGATTTATTAATCTTTGAATGTACAACCAGACTATGGTTTGTTTGTTTGTTTTCTCATAATAGTTACATTCAAATAGGAGAAGGTAGAGGGATGAAAAATAATTTCCCTCTACCCTTCTGAATTCCTAGCTGAGATCCCTGTAATAAAAGATAGATTAACAAGAGAAAAACAAACAGAAGTTTACTAACAGGTATATCTGATTTATACTTGGAAGATACCCAGGGAAAAATGAATAACCCTCTGAGGTGTATTAGAATTTAGACTTAAATACCATCTTCATAAGGAAAGGGGAAGGGAGGTGCAGACCTCTTAGGGGAAAGTAAATGATTTTCAGGAAAGATAAATGGGCCCTTAGAAGAATTGATAAGAAGTATGATAGTTTGTGACAAAGTTTGTCTGGGTATGGTGTCAGCTTCTAATTTCCTGTCCTGTGATAAGAGTCAATCTTTCCTGGTTGATAAAACTCCCAGGGAGGTGATCTATGACAATTGAGTTCCTTTTGGAGGATCTGTCTTTACACAGATAAGGGAAGTTCAGAGAAAAACTCTCTGTCTTTCTGCTATCTGTTGTTTTTCAAGTGCCCTCAGCTCAAAATAATATAACCAAAGCAGCATAATTTAGAATAGCATATCCTGAATTCCTATAGTCATGTTTGGGGGTGGCATATTCTGGTACAGTTCAGGGGATTCCAAGTTGTCATAATATGGAGTGACAATCTCTGTCACAGATTGAGATTTAATGGACAATTCAGGTCCATTCATTGGGATGCAGCTCTCATACAGGATAGTCTTACACAGGTGCCTATTTCTTTCCTAATGTTTGTTTACATATTAGTAACACATGATGGCTTTTAGCCCCCAACTGAACTCTTATCACATCAGCAAATACTTTATTTTCTAGTAATGATGTGTGAAATAGACTCCAAAAATTCTCAATACGGTTCTAGCCTTGCAAAGTTTAAAGAAAGACTTTAGAGAGCACTGAATGGAACAGATGGTGTTGGTAAAGTGCATTAACATCTTCATCACTGTTGTTATACTAGTCTCTTGCAAATAAATTTTAGGTATTTTTAATAGAATCATGACTATCAATAATGCAACATATTTTTCTTTGGTAACTCAATCCATCGAAACTTGGGAGAGACAAGAAATTAATGAAGAGGTAAAGTTGTGTCATTGGCTACTGATTCAAATTTGGAAACATAATTTGAGTGTATATAAGTTGAATAAACTTTAAAAAATAACTTTAATGGTTATAAGCACTCGTAGTACAGGTGATCCTTGAACAACACGGGTATGAACTACATGGATCCACTTACATGCAGATTTTTTTTCTGTAAATACAGTATAGCACCGTAAATGTATTTCCTCCCCTTATGATTTTCTTAATATCATTTTCTCCTCTCTAGCTTACTTTCTTTTGAGAATGCAGTATATAATACATATAATATACAAAATATGGGTTAATCGACTGCTTATGTTATTGGTAAGACTTCCAGTCAACAGTAGGCTATTAGTAAAATTTTGGGGGAGTCAAAATTATTCACAGGCTTTCCACTATGCCAGTGTCATGCCCCTCACCCCCACATTGTCCAAGGGTCAACTCTACTTAGGTTTTATGGATAACCAGATTCGGATAACATCCTTTTGCTAGTTTAAATTCCAGTATATAAATCGTATACTTACAAAGTATCTGAGAGTAGCAGCCACGCGGGGACAAGTCGGAAATAGTGTAAAACTGACCAAGGTTGCTTTTAGCTATTGTTCCATGTCTTATTCAACCATGTCATGTTGTTTAAAAATAGGACTGCTAAGAGCTGATTACATTTTACCACATATTCACCTTAATAGCCATAGAAAGAAACCTTGTTAGAGGATGGAGCAAGTTTCATTATCAAAGTTTATGATGAAAAAAAACCCTGAGTGGGTTTATGGAGAAGTATCAGGGTCAGAAAGGAAAAGCTAATATGCACAGTGTGGGGCAACATTACTAAAGCTTTTTGTTCACTAGACTACATTGCACATTATGTCAATACGTGCTAAAGCACTGAAATACTATTTTAAATACATAATGTAATATTTTAAAACTTTACCTAATAAGAAAATTGCAGAATATGATTTTTTATTAATTGTCATATTACAGAATATGATTTGACATAGTGTCTTCAAATAAAGGATATCTGTGACATGAATGCATAGAAACTATAAAGAAAGAGAAGTGAGGGGAAATTTTAATGTATTCATATCTCCTGTCTATTTCCTTAGTTAGAATTTCAATTCAAAGAATCAGGTTTTTGCTCAAACTTCTGAAATAATGCAATTGTGTTGGACTGTCATTCCAAATTCCACCACATGTCACTTATGTCTCAAAGTTCAATTAAAGTGACAAGTATGACACACATCAATAGTTTTGGAGTAAAAATGAAAAGTGAGGGAACTTCTAAATGAGATTTAATTATGATATTATGGTAGAAATTATTCTAGAAAGGAAGGAAATGCAATAGAAAGTAAGATTTTATATTTTGGAATTTTCTTCCCCAGAGACAGTTAACCAAGAAAAGCTGTAGCAGAGTTTGATTAAGTCTGCATGTTGTTCTTGACCTCATTAATAGAGTCAGCTGTTGGATTTCCAGATCAATTTGTATGCAAATATAACAGAAATAGGAATGTAGTTTCACAACTCATCTGTCCACTTGCAAGGACTACTTTTTTCTTTCTTCCCATCTTCTTTTATACACTAAGCGATGTTTGTTGGTGCACTCGTAACAGCATTTTGATAACCGATTGTATATGTTAAAGAAAAAGATGTTATTTTTTTTGAAAAGACCTATTTATGTATTTATTTGTCAGAGATTGAGAGAGAGAGCTCACAAGCAGGCGGAACGGCAGGCAGAGGGAGAATCTGGCTCCCTTCTAATCAGGGAGCCTGGTGCAGACTGGATCCAAGGACCCTGAGATCATGACCTGAGCCAAAGGCAGATGCTGAACCTACTGAGCCACTCAGATGTCCCAAGAAAGATACAGTTTTAGACATTTGTTTCATATAAGAGTGTGCGGTCATTAAATACATCCTGATGTTTTCTGAAGACTTTTCCAGTTATGATTTTCTTTAATCCTAAATTATTCTAATGCATTCTAATATATTGGGAAGTGACTAGTCAGTAAGTACAGAACACTGCACAGTTAAAGCCCATCCACTTTCTAAGGTAGAGGGGACATCCAGCCACAATAAGCAAAATGGGCCGTATAGAAACATTTATTGCTGGCATGGAAAAGCTTACAATTATATGTTGTAAGAGTTATATCCATTTTTAGGATAATGGATGCAGTATCAATCTGATTTCTCAATAAACATTATCTATATGGCTCACACATGTTTGAACAAATGTTTATTCAATTAAAGTCAGCCAATGAATAATCTCTTTTGAAGTATCTACTTAAGATACATTTTTAACAGGCATTATTAGAAATATTTGGAGAAAGTTTTACTATGTATGTATATATATATGTATGTATATGTATATATATGTATACATATATGTATATATACGTGTGTGTGTGTGTGTGTGTGTGTGTGTGTGTGTGTGTGTATATACTGAATTGGATTGATGAAGTCAATAAGCCTAAAAAGGGGAAACTTAAGAAGCTTAAAGGAGGAAAATATTTGTAAGCCTTATGACTCGGTATGTCAAAGCATGTGAAAGTGAGTACTAGAGTCAATAGCAACTGAAGGAAGACCTCCTCTAGGACACAAAAGAGTGACTCACTGAATAGAGTGGGTGCTTTAAATAGCAGCTTAATGAAATGAACAAGCCTTTATGAAAAGACACTTGTATTTTATGTTCCATTTCAGTCAAATGGACTGACAGTCGGTGATTTTTCCTCCTTCTCTCATGATCCTATTAAAAATGATATTCACCAATGAAAACCTTGATGTGCGCATGAACAGAGATGCAGCTACCACAGACTTGGAATGCAAAATTCTCACTTATCAGGGCAAAAGTCAGTAGATAGTATCCACAGTTATTGAGTTAATTTATAATGCCATAAATGCGTGATCTAGAGTTGTTCAAGTAAGCGACCGAATAATAAGTACAGAAAACTGTTAAAAAAGAAAAAAGAGTGGTGGGGGTAGGTCCCAGAGCAGTGAGGCAACGGGACTGTTGTCGCTTTCCCTTCTATGTCTTGTGAACCTCAGGATTTATGAACTGTCTGTGTGTGTGTGTGTGTGTCATTTTGAGAAAACATAATTCTACTAGGGAAAAATAACACTTGTATTAAGCATTAGGTAAATAGTAAATACTCTATTTACTTTAAATGGGGATTACTAATAAGCCATTTCAACTTCCTTCTGCTGCTTTATAATTTTAGTCAATACTGTACTCTCTCATAGCTATGTTATTCAAAAAATTTTATAAAACTTGAAAAATTAAATATGATTTGGTATTTTCATTTAAATTACATATTAAGGTTTGACTTAAAATGCTGATAAACCCTGTGGTTCCGATGTGTCCTCATTGTTTGCAAATGTGGTACACTTTCATATACCACTGAATATAATACTCTTCTATATTCCACAGAATATGATGTATAATATATCATAGAATATCATATATATATTATATATATAGAATATATAATGTACTACAGAATACTTTTATATACAACGTAATATGTAGAATTACTGCTATTCGGCACTGCTTATAGTTTAAATTAGCATGAAGATTTATAAAACTGCTGTTTTGGGGCATCATTATTCAGAATCAGATCATCAAAAATCGTTTCAATACTTTTCGAAAAATAAGGAAATAGGTTGCCCACTGTTCTTCAAGTGTACTGAAGGATAAGGGTTCTCATTTTAATCCACTTTCTATTAAACCATCAGTCCCTGTAGATTCACAGAAAACCTCCAGCAGGCATGAGATTGAAAAGTAATGCCTGCTATTAGAGGAGCTCAAGACCCACAAAATCCTTGATGACTAGATGCCTTTGTTAAATGCTCTGATTTTTTTTTTTTATTAACAGCTTCGCTGAGATATAATTTACTCATCGTAAGTGTACAATTCAGTGATTTTAGTCCATTAACAGAGTTAGGCAAACATCACCAAAATATATTTTTAAGCATTTCTAATATTCCAAAATACCTTGTGATCATTTATAGTCACTCCTTGCCCCCACCCCTAGCCTTACATTACCACGCGTTTTGTCTCTGTAGGTTTTATTGTACATCCTTTACGAATAATTTGTGATTAGGTTTTCAGTTAACTAAAAGTTTGGATTATGTTGTTCAGTTAAAGTTTTAATTAAATAATTTTAATACATAATTTTGCTTAGCAACTTTTTAAAAAGCAGAATGGAATCCATGACTGCTTTCAAAGGTCACAAATAAATGGTTTGACGTTGGGATTTTTTGTTGTTGTTTTGTTTTGTTTTTTACCCACATCTATTTAATACATATTTGATCAGAAATGGTCGATGAGCAGTTATCATTATAATTGTAAAAATTAACCAGATAAAATACATAAATTAATAGCATAGGCTGGGGAAAAAAAAAAAAAAACTGTCTCCCTGTCAAATTTTCCTCACTCCAGAAACTCAGATTCAGGATTAGATCTTTATGTGTTTACAACTGGCTGAAAGAGTTGTTCTGAACACAGATCCAGCGATTTGCATGTGTGCATTGGGCGACAATTATATTGCTCAGCTTCCCCTGAACTGAAGAGTTAGCCTAATTATGCCTAAACTTTTATAAACAGTGATGTGACTTTCCATAGAGTGCTAACAATTTCTGTAAATTATTAGCTGAAATCATTACTTTATAATTTATTCAAATCCCAGTGAATAGTTTGGATTAAGAACAAAACATTATCATTTTGTAGATGAGTATAAAATAATATAGAAATATTTCTTTTGAAAATTATGCATTGGTTAGATGATGGCTTTGGCAGAATGAGTCCATTAGCTTAGTATCTTTCACCCCACAGCATGAGTAAGAGGAAAGGTTTGTCATTCTCAAAGCTGAAATCTTGTCAGCCTTGCTGCAGATTTATGAGGCGATGTTCTAATCCCTCATGATTATCTGTCCTGTTGTTCTCCATTACTGCTTCCTCAAGGAGGCTGTTTTTTTGTGTTCTTCTCATGTCATGCTCAGCTGAAGTATAATTGACTGGAAGACCACCTACACTTATGGTGCATTCACACACAAATGAATGGATGCTAGAAAAGTTGTACATCCATTAAGTGGAGCATTAGTTTTGATGTTATTCATTTATCTATCAAATATACTTAGACATATGAGTTCTCTGAAGGCTTGTTTACTGAGAAATGGCACTTTGCTCTTAGATAAGGGAAATGAAAGATATTGCTGCTGTCAATGAATTTAAAGGCTTTTATGCAGAAGTCTGAAAAATGAGAGTGCATGTCATTCTTCCATTGTCTATTTTGAGGTGCTTTAAAGTGAAGTCTTTCAGCAGGCTATTTTCATATTATGATCAGAGAGAAAACACACACATACACACACACACACACACACACACACACTACATTGAGTTCCCTTATTTTATCTTTAAAGAGAAACATCCAGAGATGCAAGCCATTGTTGACTTAGATAGTTCTAGTTGCATAATAAAATAAGTAGATGATTAAAAATGTCAATTTTCATTTATTAGCATAAGTAGACTATATTTAATGTTGTGTGGCATAAGAGGGAAGCTAGGAAGGTAAGTCAATGGTCAGAAGCATGATAAATTTTGTGAAAAAGAAAGAAAGGATGTTATGTAAAAATATAGTGGGGACATTAATACTGGTCTGAGGAATCATGAAAGCTTTTTGAAGAAGTGGCCAATAGGCTGGCTCTAAAGTGGAGTAAGACAAGTGAAAAGAAGAATGTTTGATATAAGAAATAACAGGTGTGAATAATCTCAGGTAGAAAAGAACAAAGCACCTTTGAAGAAAGAATTCGGTTTCACTGGAGCATAGAGAAATGGGAACTGTGGGCTGGGCTGGGTGATGTAGGACCTTTACAGGCTTTGTTAGTAATTTAAGATTTTATTCTAAGGAAAACGTTAACCACTGAAGGATTTTAAGTTGGAGAATGATAAAAGTGAATGTCAGTTATTTAAAAGGACCATTTTGGCTGTCATTTGGAGAAGAAATTGGAGTAAGGGAGGTATGCTTATGGCTATTGCAAAGAGTCTAGACTAAGGAGAGCTGGTTGGCACTGGTTGGTTGGGGGGATAACGTGGGAAAAAAAATCTAGGAGATATTCAGGGGAGGGTTATATAAAAGACAGGCATTAAGTTAAGTGTTTTCATATGCATTGTCTCATTAAAATTCCAAATGATTGTAATATAGTCATCATCATATCATATTTGGATCTGCAAAAATGGAAGCTTAGTGAAAATGGAAAAATTGAAGCTCAGAGTACCAGACACATGAAAGTGTTTAGACTAAACTTGACCTGTATAAATTAAAGATCAACCATCTGCCAAATAACAGTCAGCTTTTAAAATACACCCTTTACATTAAGCTCATTTTAATAAACTATCTTAAACATTGTCACTAGAAGCTTGTTAATTCTTAGTGGTGATACCATGTTGACCTCATGTTTCCTAATTTAAGTAATAATGAGTGATTTCATTGTTTCATAGTTTCTTTTCAAAATATTAGTGACATTTTGAAATTTATATGACACAAATATTTCTCTGCTTATCTATATCTAGTCTATGATCATACTTCATTCTTAACATTTCTAATTTTTTTCTATTTTTTTATTTTCTTTCCAGTTTAGAATAGAATATCTAGAATATCTATTTCAGCACTCTTTAGATATTTCGATATGCATTCTTTTAAAAGGTGCCCCACTCTTACCTCTCACACAAATAAAACTATATAATTTTATCTCAGGTTAGTTTCTTTCTGCCTTACTGAAATGAACCCAAATGATTTTAAGCTTAAAAATATATGCATATTATTTCTTAAAAAGATAAACTATCAATATATTCACATCCCCCATTTTTTCTGTCCCTTCTTCAGTAAGTTATGCGACTACCCAGAGGCAGCTATTGGGTTACAATGCAGTACTTTCCCAATTGACAAAATATCTGGTAACACAACTTTAGGAAAATCACCGTGAGTTTCTAAGGAATTGTGCAAAGGTGGAAAGTCTTTAGTGTAAGAAACTGAATGAACATGATGAGGATGGTACCTATGACAATAAAACCCTGACCCCAACCTCTGCAGGAATTGGCCCAGGACTTGGTCAAGGAATACTAGCTTCTCTATTTTTTTTACATCCACTTTCAACTCAGAACCAACTAGAGAAAGCCAACTATGTTTCCTAGATTAATCACATAAGAAGCTCTGCTTCTAGTTAGCTGATCTCCATTTTCCCCATGCCATTGGGCTCCAATTAGAACATGCCTGAATTGTTCCTTCTTTGCTACAAGGCTTTCCCACTTCTATTTGCCTTTTAAGTTTTTGCCAAATGCAAGTGATGGTGACTGATTTCCTTAGCAAGTCCTGAACAAGCAACCCCTGTTTGTGCTCAGTTGATTTGTCTTCTATTTCCACAAGTGTTAGTTTGGAAGTTGTGAAGCATGAGAAAGAGGAGTCAGGATTGGGGTCCAGAGTATGTAGGGGGCTACATTCCCAAGACCCATCACCTGGAGAAGAGACAAGGCCAGCAAGACAGTGGCATTTGGCAATATCCAGCAGGACTAACCTACAAGCTTAAAGCTGTCGTCTCTGCCAGGAACAAAGTGATCTTTCCTAGGTAGGAGAGAGGGAGTGACAGAGGGTCTTACTGTGGTGTAGAAAAGGAGGAATGGCTCATCCTGAATATAGCTTTGTCAAAAATCAGCACAATTATTAAATAGGTAATGTTAGGCGACCACCTTCCCTAATTACCTTCCTATGTTTTCTAAAGAGATTTACTCCTACTTACGTGCTTGTCCTTTTATATATTTTGAATACAAGTTTTTTTTTTTATCATACATAGATTTTCAAATATTTTCTCTCAATCTGTGGCTTGCTTTCTCATTCTCATAAGCATGTTTTTCACAGAGCAAATTAAAAAAAAATTTCCTAAACTCAAATTTAACATTTTTTCTTTTCATGGTCGTTGTGTACCATTATTTTCTCTTCTCTTTGTGGCACTCCAGTTGCATTTGTGTTATTCCATTTGATACTGCCCTCAAGCTCACTGTGCTCTATTCACTTTGTTCCATCATCTTTCACTCTGTGCTTTTTTTTGGAATAGTTTTCTGTTACTAGTTCTTCAAATTCACCCTTTTATTTTTCTTCTTTAGCTAAAACTTGAAGCAATCTTTCCACAGAACTCCATAAATCTCTCTAGTCTTTAGTCCCACAAATCCCAGCCACCTTGTCTTCCCCAGACACTTCAGTTTGTCTCTTCCACATATCCAGACCACCAGACTCTGTACTTCCCTCTTGGCACTGTAGCTTCTCTCTGTAATTTGAAGTAATTCTAGCATTCAATTGTTTATTTCTCTTTTCTCACACATTACTTTCTTGAGTTATCTCTAGCCCAATGACTGGCAATTTATTTCATGTATTTTGTTCGGTTTTCTAAGTGTTTTAGGAAGGAGAGTAAATCATATTCCTATTATTACATAGGTGGAAGTGGAATTCCTAGTAACTTTTCTAATGTGTCTGCTAGTTCTCTCACTTTTCTCACAAATTGATCACAATTTGTCTTTGACATTTGAGTTCAAAAGTTTGCAGGTGAATACAGGCAAAGCACCACTAATCATATTTATAGGTCAATTTTTTTAATCAATAATTTTAATAGGTTAAAGTCACTTTTTGTTTTATTAATAGTTTAACTATTTTTACTTTATTAATAGTTTTTTAACTATGTATATCCCTTTTTATCGATCAAGTTAAAAAATTTATTTAGAAATATTAAAAGCATTTCATTTATTTGTTTTCACATATTGTCATAAATTTAACCAGTTGTTACAAAGTTTTTGTTACATAACTACTAATGTATTTTGCAAAATTTAAAAAATCAAAAAAATGTACAAATTCTACTTTGTGGACTTAATTTAGAGCCCTATCCTTTGTTTTTCTGATTACTAATGTATGTGTGAAAATACAATTTTTGCTTAAATCTCTAATTATATCTAAAGTTCTGGGTGGCAGCAAATTCAGTGCTAATAAGTCTCTGTGACAGAAAGAATGGTCAGAGTGAAAATAACAGCTACTCCTAGATTTAGCTTGAGATACGGACTCAGTATAAGATGTAATTATTATCATATGTAACTTGGCACGTAGGAACAATAAAGTGAAGAGAATAGTTTAAACATACTTATCTGTAAGTGTATTTGACATCTCACAATGTAGAATATCGGACACTTGAGAAAAGTTATTTCAAACATCAGAACCCTTTTCATATGAGACATAATTCTCTGTATTCTCATATCATGTCAATTATCTACTCTTTGTATTGTTCCTAGGTAGCACAGGTAAAGAACAAACAATTATGGTGAATAGAAAGAATAAATTATGTTTTTAGTGACTTACTTCATCATTATTTATATTTTACTAGTTTATATGTGAGTATTAATGAGTGTCTTTGGTGTCATAGAAAAATATGTATATTTTATTTCAAAAAATTGTAAGCAAGTACAGAATGTAATATTATCCAGTGTATCACCACTGGGAATTTATGACAGGTGAAATGGGCATCTGAATTGCCTACTTGTATTATTATCAGTGGCAATGATGTTTTGTTTCATGTGTCAATTTGTTCAGGCTATAGTACCAATTATTTAACCAAGATTTTATCTAACCTAGGTGTTGATGTGAACCACACCTATTTTGTAGATATGTTTAATGTCTAATCAGTTCACTTTACGTAAAGAAAATTTACTCACTATAATGTGGGTAGACCTCATTAAATCAATTGAAGGTCATAAGAACAAAAACTAAGGTTTTCTGGGAGAAGAAGAGATTCTAACTCAAGACTTCTCCAGACAAGCATCAATTCTTGAGAGTTTCCAGCCAGTGGTCTGCCTACAACTTTCTGACTTGCCAACATCCACAATCATATGAACCAATCTTTCTTTCTTTCTCTCTCTCTCTCTCTCTCCTTCTTGCTCTTCCTGCTTCTCTCCTTTTCTCTGCTCCTCTCATTCCTCCTCTCCCTCCTTTCTGTTGGCCCATTTCTCTGTAGAACCCTGGTCAATATAGTGGCTGTTAGGATAGAAATAAAAGAAACCTCATGGATGAAAATTATTCTGTCTGTTGGCAAAAATGATATAGATTATTTGCCAGATTTTCACAATAAAATAGGAATAGAAATTTTAAAAGATACAAAGGATTTATGAAAGTCCTATATAATTATTCATATATATAAATTCATATTTTCAAATTACTTAATGACTTTTTTCACAGCAATATAGGAGACAAAGATATTTATTATTAACATTGTAAAAGTAAATATAGTTCACCTATGCCATCCTAATGCAAAAATAAGAAGAGAGAACAAGATGCAAGAGAAACAAATGATCAGGCTTATGTGCCCGACTTCCAGTAATGGAACAAATTTTAGCATTAATGTGAGATGAGCCATTAGGCTAAGGAGAAAGGCTAAGTCCCTAAACTATCCTCAGTTGTAACTGTCAGAAATTTTTTTAGGCATGGTGACCCCACGTGAAGACAAAAAGGTGGAGGAGCAATGGTTGTTAAACTAATGAGTTTGAAACCTACAGGTTTATCAGCAGTTAGCTGCTGGCTAAGCTGCAGTCCCTGAATTGTCCATGTTTGGGCAGAGACAAGACCCAGGTCTTAAACACACATAAGCCTCACTTGGCTCCATAAGGATCCGTAAGTTCTTACTCTTTCCTCAAGGATGTAGCAGGTAGCTTAATAAAATTAGCAGTTTCAGTAAGGGGTTAAGGGAAAAAGTAACTCCATAGTAAAGTTATGAAATGGGCAAGTGAGGCCAAGAGAAAGAATAAAAGTATCAACTATTAGGGAGCTCTTTAATACCAATAAGAAAAAATATTTATAAGGCAACTCTCTATAAAGACCAGTAAGAAAGAAGACTTACACAAAACTTTTACGTAGAATTAAGAAGTCAACTATACACAACCGTCCTGTCATGCTACCTTTCCTTTCCCTATATATAGATTACACCTCCATAAGGAAAAAAAAAAAATGGATATTAGCAGTTGCCTGAAAGAGACTGAGTTACCTGGAAGATATTTGAAATGGAAAGAGAAGGAAATAGATTAAAATGTTAAGTTAAAGTCTGTACTCCACTTCCATTCCCAGTGAGCTCATGAAAAAGATAAAGGCCTGTTTAGAAAACAAAGAAACTTCATTTTCTTTCTTTTTTTAAGATTTTATTTATTTATGTGTGTGTGTGTGTGTGTGTGTGTGTGTGTGTGTGAGGGAGAGAGAGAGAGAGAATATGAGAGAAAGTACGCGCAAGCAAGGGGAGTGTCAGGCAGAGGGAGAAGCAGGTTTCCCTGCTGAGCAAGGAGCCTGATGTGGACTGGATCCCAGGACCCTGGATCATGACCTGATCATGATCATGACAGAATCATGACCTGAGCCAAAGGCAGATGCTTAACCAACTGAGCCACCCAGGCATCCTGAAGCTTCATTTTCTTCACATATCTGAAAACGAGTATATTGAATTTAAACTCCATTAAATTTATAGTGAAATGATTCAGTAGACCATTATTATAGGACCAATTCTCTGTTATTTGACATATTTTAGTTGTTCTACAAGGAAAAAAGATAATAGTTAAGCTGCACATTCAGAACTCTTTAGAAATTGAAGTATGTCAACACATAACATTTTTAGTCTACCTTGTAGAATATAAAATGTAGGGGATCTTGATAAATTCACTCTTGTGATGACCTCTTGAAAAATATATCAGTTTTTCTATTTAGTAAGGCGTCCCCCAACTTTAATGTGATAAGAATTTTCATGAACTCATAAGATATTCAAATATCATAAACCAGCTTAATAAGGATAATGCTGAGCTATTTACACTTAATCCTTCAATTGCAAGGATAAATAATCTCCTGTTTACTCAGAAGCTGATTTTAACTGTTTTAGAAGGCAGTGTTTGAATTTCTCATCCTATGTGCTATGCAAAAGTTGGTGATAAACATTAGAATTTAGGCACTCAAAGTCCTATACGTGATGTTCCTTGTCATGATGGCGATAGTAAAAGATTTTATCATTTTGACTTTTCTATGAAGAACCAATGTTTAAAAATAACCAATTTCTTGAATAAACAGCAGAATATTTCAAAACCAAATAAAAACAAACATTAGATTGATTAACTGTTAACAAGGTGAGAATGAATGAAATGAAATATTATCACCAGGTTTCAAGTTTCAAAAGAAAATTTTAAATAGAATGCCAATACACAAAACATAAAATTGTATTTTCTTGCTGAGAATACAGGTACACACCTTATAAACTCAAATTTATAACATTTAGTTATATAATCATTTATTAAGATTGACAAGGATCTCTTGAATAAAAAAATTTCAACTTTATAGTGTGGCGTGACAGTTATACTTTATAGCAGCTTACAATTAAATATTTTTCTGTTTTGATTTGGTTTTATAGTTGCAAGTAAATCTTGATTGAGAGAGAAAGGTATTGGAAATGCATATGTTTTTCTTTAATAGCTCACCATGCAATCTGATGATCTTTTTAACTTAAAATTCCAGAAGCTTTAAAAAGAGATCATAGAAAATCATTAATATCTAACAATTATCTTATCCCTTAATAAGTGAAGCTCCATTGATAAGTTGTCAATTTGATGGAATTAGGGAAAGATAAACTGGTTTACAACCATTTTATAATTTGAATATCTGAAAAAATGTATTTTTCCAATTCATCTGTAATATTATAATTTTCAATGATATCTTAAAATATTTATCTCATTACTTATCATAGAGATAGTCATTTAAAATTGCTTAGGAAATTTCATTTTTTTTTACTGGTATTTTATCTGCAATTTGAAGTATAGATCCTTGCAACCTATAATGGTTAAGTGGGTTCATTCAGTTTATTTAAAGGCAGCCTTGAAAACTTTAGTAAACAAACTAGCTCTTCAAACTCTGATTCGAGGTGCTGGACTCAACACATGCAGAAGGCGAAAAAAGAATTAAAATGGTGAACACAAGACACTGCTGATTAAAAGTAAGGTTATTATTACAGCATAAAAATGTTGAGAAATTTATGGAAGGTGTGAGTCAAAGAAGACACGATTTCTTGAGATGGCAAACAAATCAGAGAAAACCAGAACCCGTCTACTAGATCTATGCAAGATCCTTTTAAAGAAAGTTGAGGCAAATGGTGTATATTCATCCTTTCTGATGGCTAAGTAATATTTCATTGTATATGTAAGGGCATCTTGGCCTCTTCCACAGTCTGGCTACTGTGGACATTGCTGCTATGAACATTGGGGTTCATATGACCTTCTTTTTACTACATCTGTATCTTTGGAGATAGAACTAGAGGGGATTATGCTAAGTGAAATAAGTCAAGCGGAGAAAGACAATTATCATATGGTTTCACTTACTTGTGGAACATAAGGAATAGCATGGAAGACATTAGGAAAAAAAGGGAAAAATGAAGGAGGGGAAATCAGAGGGGGAGATGAACCATTAAAGACTGGAGTCCGAGAAACAAACTGAGGGTTTTAGAGGGGAGAGGGTGGGGGGATGGGTTGGCCCGGTGATGGGTATTAAGGAGAGCACTGATTGCGTGGAGCACTGGCTGTTATAGTCAAACAATGAATCATGGAACACTCCATCAGAAACTAATGATGTACTGTATGGCGGCTAACATGATAAAATAAAATAAAAAAATAAAGAAAGGAAGACAGTTGCGACTAGCTTCAGATTCAAGCTAAAAATGTTTGAAGAATGGAAAATGACTTGAAGATAGCCATCTGGGTATTTAAAGAACTATTTCCATACCTGAGCCAATCACGCCTTTTTATTTTCTCCATGTATAGAATTGCTGGGAGTAACCTGCCCAAGACACTTAATGTGGGTTTAAAGGTTTAGACAACTAACCTGAAGGAATGTTTAAGACTGAAGTATATACTTCCATATTAAACTGTGAGGGTCAGGGGCACCTGGGTGGCTTGGCTGGTTAAGCATCTGCTTCTGGCTCAGGGCATGATTCCAGGGTCCTGGGATCCAGCCCAGCATCAGGCTTCCTGCTCAGCGTGGAGCCTACTTCTCCCTCTGCGGGTCCCCTGCCTGTGCTCTCACTCTGTCTAATAAATAAATAAAAATCTTAATAAAATAAAATAAAATAAAATAAAATAAAATAAAATAAAATGTGAGGGTCAAGAAAGAAAGAAAGAAAGTTCAGCCCTGATAACTTTTACTACATTAATTCAATTCCAGAATAATGCCCTCCTAAACCAATTGAGAGGGTCCCTAGTATGCCTGCCTGTCCACTTACTGGGCACTAATTAGGGATGCCTACCTGTTAACTATCCCTTCAAATTGCTTAGAGCGAGTTGCCAATTGTTTCCTTCAAGGGAGGGATCATTTTGTGAAATATACTTTTATAACCTAGAGGCAATTTACACTACATACTTAATTAACTTAGTCTTTCATTCCTAAATATGAACTAAGAATCATTAGAAATTTGAGAGTAACTATGAGCATGAAATAGAGAGACCAAATGAGTACACAGACCAAATGACCCTGAAAGAAACAGATTATAATTCAGGCACTAAAAGAGGACATTAAAAATTCAAATTAGTTTCCCTTGAGAAATGCAAAAAGACATTGTAGCTCTAAGAAAATAACACAGTTATTTTCACAGTAGTTGTGAAAGAGCAATCAGAGAATAAAGAGTCCCTAGAAATTTTTAAAAATGATTAAAATATTTAAAATATTAAATGGACACCTAGGTGGCTCAGTCAGTTAAGCGTCTGCCTTATGCTCAGGTCATGATCTCAGGGTCCTGGGATAGAGCCCCAAATCTGGCTCCCTGCTTAGCGGGGAAGCCTGCTTCTCCCTCTCCCTCTGTGCACCGCTTACTGCTTATGCCCTTTCACTAGCTCTCTCTCAAATAAAAAAATAAAGTCTTTTAAAAAATAAAATAGTAAACAAACAGACCAAATAATAGACTTTATGGGATAGAAGATTAAGCACGTAATCTGATATTAAACATGAAGAAACCTTTCAAAAGGCAGAGAAAAAGATAAACACTAGTAAATATGATGTAAAAAGTTAAAACATATGAAGGCAAGAGGATAGATCCATATAGTTGAAGTTTAAGAACCACAGAGAAAGATGGTGGAGGCAAGATATAATCAAAGGAAGATTAGAGGAAAATAAATTGAAAAATATATTTATATTATATATATATATATTATATTATTCTTTAGATTTAAAGGGTAAACATCCTGCTGAGAAGATAATCTTCCTAGTAAAATAAATATAGAAATAAAAACATAAGCTATTCCTAAGGAAAGGGCAATCAGATGAAATTTAAACTTCTTATTAGTAATACTAAATACTATGGTATTGCATTATATTCTTTAAAATTTGGAAAAGAATTTAACTGATGCATACCATGATCTACCCAATCAAACAAAGTAAGAAAACAATATATATTTTGGACCTTCAATTTATTATTCATTTAGTGTGTGTGTGTATATATATATATATACACACACATATATATGTGTGTGTGTGCGCGTGTATATATATATATATGTATATGTGTATACATATATATGAGTGTGTGGACTTGTGTATATATATATGTACACACATACATATATGAAGAGATATTCCTATATGAATGTGTAAAATGTAAAATAATGGATTTTTTTAAAGTGGTAATAAATAGAGCCAACTTAGAAGAACCAAAAGTATCTAGTGGCCCTTAACATTTCCAGTATTTTACATATAGCTACAGAAGTACAGTGAAATGGGGTCACTGTTTTATCTCTGTGACCTACCCACAGTACTTGGTTTATACTACTTGTTTCTATGGTGAATAATTATATTACTTGATGAGTGTGACAGTACCTGATTTATCATGGGCAGTTCTAAAGGCATGATCCCTCAATATCCCAGCACTAGATGCTCAATTTGCTCCCTAGCATGCCAGGAGAGCCTTGTAACATACAGTAGAGCACATAGTTCTTTAGCAGAGATGGCATGGCTGTGCTCCAGAACTCCAAGGATCTATGTTACAACCCTATTTCTGGAGTTTTAAGAGAAGAAGGCAGTCCCTTTTGCTACCTTCGATAGCTCCAGTATGATGGGATCTGTCAGGTCCTGTGGCCCAAGTAATAGGGCTGCTCGTCCCCCAGCCTGGACCTGCTGCCAAATCTTTTCTTGATCCGAAATCCACTCAAAGTAGCAACCTTCTATATAAAGTTGATGCTAGCAATAGTCCCATATGTAGAATATGCCAAAGAAGCCTACCAAACATTATGCTTCATTCTTAGTGGTAAAAGGTATAAGATGCAATGACTAGTCCTTTATGTTGTAGGTTCCCAAATTCCTGGACCAGTGTACTCCTAAAAATGCCACCAATGTGATAAGCCCCTGAATCTTTGTAGTGCTTAATCTCTCACCTCTTGAGGACACATGTTTTATAAAGTATCATAAGTTCTCATGATTGTTGCTCATAGATCTGATTAATATGATATCATTAATATAGTGAACCAAGGTGATGCTTTGCAGAATTTCTAGATGGTTTAGGTCTCTTTAGACTGTATTGTAATAGAGCACAACAATCTGAGAGTTTTGTTAATAGCTTAGTGTGCCAGAGTCAAGCTATGTTCAGGAACCAGGGAGAGTTACTAGATAGGCTTGTGGACCTACTGGACACATTATGAAGTAGATGTTGGTTATAAATTATTATTGAATGCTTCTATGCCCACAGTTTAATGAGGAGCAGGATGGTACTTTGCATGTCTGTATATCAGGGGTAATTTAGATACATTACAAAACACTTTAAAATATTTGGGTAGTCCCCCATCCATTGTGTGGTACCTAAGTCCTTTTAGGGAAGAACAGTCAAACAATAACATGGGTATATATATAATAAACACACACAAGCACACATATACAGTATCTATACAGGTAGATACTAGGATTATCAGTAATGTGTTTATGTATGTGTATATGTATAGATACTAGAGTTCTCAGTTCCATATCCACATGTTCTGCTTCCAACCCTTACCTTTAAAGAAGCCAGTCCTCAGTTTTAAATAATGCTATTGCCCTCACCAACATATTTCTTATGACGTTGGTAAATGGACTGTTCTCTGGGCCCTCTCAAGGAATATATTAGGTTTTGAGTTTTCTATTTTTTACCAGCTTAATTGAAATGTAATTGACATACGACACTGTGTAAGTTTAACATGTACAACATGATGATTTGATATAGCCATATATAGTGACATTATTACCACCATAAGTTTAGTTAACAAATACTTCACCTTACATAATCACCATTGTGCTGTGGTTATGGTGAGAACATTAAAGCTCTACTCTCATAGCAACTTTCAAGTATACACTATAATATTTTTAACTATAGTCACCATGTTGTACATTAGATCTCTGGAACTTACTCATCTTATAACTGAAAGTTGTACTTTTTGACCAACATCTTCCCATTTCCCCCATCCCTCAGATCCTGGCAACCACCATTCTACTCTCTGTTTCTATGAGTTTGATGTTTTTAGATTCCACATATAAGCGATATCATACAGTATTTGTCTTTCTCTGCCCTCTGTAATGCACTTTTGAATGATGCCCTCAAGATCCATCCATGTTGTTGCAAGTGGAAGGATTTCCTTCTTTTTTATGTCTGAATTTTATATATATATATACACATTATAAAATGTATACGTTATATAATAAATATAATAATATATTACATTATATATTACAAATATCATTAGCATGGGAATGCAGATATCTCTTCAATATCCTGTTGTCATTTCCTTTAGATAAATACCTAGAAGTGGGATTGTTGTATCATATGGTAGTTCTATTTTTAATTTTGTGTGGAATCTTTAAACTGTAAACAACAATATATGTATGTATAGTGGCTGCACCACTTTATATTCCCACCAATAGTCCGTAAGTGTCCCGTTTTCCTCACAATCTCAATTAGAATTTGTTATCTCTTGTCTTTTTTGACAACAGTTATTCTAAGAGGTATAAGATGTATCTCATTGTGGTTTGCAGTTCCCTGATGAATAGTGATTTTTCTGGTCCTAGACAGTAAACCTGCTGTAGCATGCCACTTTTCTGATCTTTTTTTATTCATTTATCAATGTAATACCAAGGCAGCTCTGGCATCTCTACTTTATTTAATGAAGACTCACATATTTTCCAACCATTCAGATGATCCCTTGGGAGAGTATTAAATTCTTTGTCACCAGAGAGTTCCCCAATATAGACAAACTTTCTTACCCAGTTTTATATTCTGTCCACCTGCTGGTACCCTCAGGATTCCTTCCAGCCCTACTTCCCATTTTCTGCTGGTACATATTAGCCAGAGCCTGCAGCTCCTTTAACATATAAAACCTCTTCTTCCTGGTTAGGTCAGTATTTTCTGGTTGAATTATACCAAGATTTTACCCGAATTAAGTCTATTGCAAGTATCTCCCTTGTATATACGTGTCATTTAAAAAGACTGAACTCACAGAAACAGAAACAGAGAATAGAATGGTGGTTGCCAGTGACTGGGAAATAAGGAAATGGGAATTGTTAGTTAAAGGGTACAAGCTTCCAGTTACAAGATGTATAAGTTCTGAAGATCTAATATACAGTATAGTGACTCTAGTTAACAATGCTATACTGTATATTTATAAGTTGCTAAGAGAATAGGCCCTAAACATTCTCACAACACACAAAAATGATGATTATGTGAAGTGATGGATGTGCTGACTAACCTTACTACCGCAATCATTTTGAAATTTATATGTGCATCAAATCATCGCATTGTACATCTTAAACTTACACAATGTCAATTATATCTCAGTAACACTGGAAAAATAGTCCGTTGGACAGGAGGGCAGTTGGGGGCCTATTTTGAAGAGGGCAAAGATTGTCTTGTACCTTCTTGCCTTACTTGAGGTTCTTACATTGTTTGAAGCAAGAAGTTAGGAAAGGGGATCGATCTGCCAAGAAGATGGAGTTGGTCCTGAGAGTTCAGAAGAACCTCAGAACTTAAAATTCTTAAATGTACCAACACAGATTCTCCTTTCAAAATCTCTGGGTTTTGTTACTTCCACACCAGTCCCCAGCCTTGCATAGAAGACTTTCTGAGGCTGAGAATTCCGACTTTTCTGAAGTTCTTCCACTTTTGCAGTTAAGTCCTGGGGTTAAACTTTAGTGGTCCTGCCCTGGGACTTCAGGAGGTGAGAGTCTTTTGAAATTCTGTAAAGAAAGCCCTATAACTCTACCATTGCTTTAAGGTATTGATTAATAGATGTGAGCCTGTCATCTTTTCCTTTCAGTGTATCAGTAGTGCTTAACAACAAGTATGCAGTTCTGAAGTTCTTATATTTTCTTTTTTCATCACACTATTAAATGCTGGAGACATTGCATCAGCAAGTGTATCTACTTCCACCTATTTGTCATCCCAGTCCACTATAGCTATGGTGAGACAGGACCCATCCATCCATCATCTGCCATTGTGATGGGACATACAAGGTCATACAGTCAGTAAATGAACCAACTCTAGATGTTATTCTTAGAACATCCTTTCTAGGACCACTCCTTATTCTAGGACCAAGCCTGCTCCTAGGTGGAATTTCCTAGAAGTGATTGAGGTAGGGATTCTTATACTGTTATTTGTTGGGGAAGTATAATTAGGATAAGGGGAGTGAGGGAGCTGCGACAGGCCAGGAGAAGAAGCTAAGGAAGAATGAAAACTTACTGGAAACTAGCTTTATTCTGAAGCACAAATTAGACTATAATGTTATTCACATCTGTGACAATGGGTCTGACGTTCAGTCTTTGGCCAAGTTCTACTAGGCAGGAAGATTCATAAACTCCTATATGAAGAGACGAAAGAGAATTCTTCAGAGAAATAAGTTGATCTGAGGTTTTAGTTGCTAACACATCCAGTAGCTGGGGTTTTGAAGACACTACCTTGCAATGTATGTGCTAAGGAAATTTGGACAGGACACCGAAAGTATCCACTACATGCCTTCTTAATGCTTATTTCCTAAATTGACATACCATGGAAAGAACATGGGACAAGCAGATGAGCCTGTTTCTTGTCTAGCATATATTTAATTCAGTATAGCAGACACATGTACTACTGAGTTTTTATACAGTACATTTTTCTTTCCTCATACAATTTTATGTGAGCTAATATGGACTGTCAGAATCTCAAAAAAATGACCAGTGCATGGATATATTTCTAGTCAATGTCATATTTTCATATATGAGTTTACTTCAGGGAACAGCTATATATTAAAATACGGGTTATTTCCATCCAGTGAGTATATTTTATTACCATCATTCAAATAGTTCATAATATAAATATTTTAAATTACATT
Source organism: Potos flavus (assembly GCA_028534135.1). Lineage (NCBI taxonomy): Eukaryota > Metazoa > Chordata > Mammalia > Carnivora > Procyonidae > Potos > Potos flavus. The sequence continues at coordinate 106,871,824 of CM052899.1, forward strand.
GTAGCTTAACACTTGCAGATCATCTAAATCATTTTACTAAGTTATAGGTAACCAAACATGCACCTTTACAAAGTTCTATAATAGGGCACTGTGAAGGTAGGAAAATCAACTCTAGCACTGTTAAAAGTCAACATTTGGAAACTCCATACAAATATTTTGTAGCAGGACTAATCATATTATTTTTGTATCCTTTCTATTTTGTTTGCTCAATTTTTTCATAATATACAGATATAGGTTGCCCTTCCCTTTATTTCAAGGATCCTTCTAGAATAATATCTGAGTAACACTCACAATTAGAACCTACACTCTTCATTCATTTTTCACTTGGGCAGTAGATAAATCTTATTCCCCTATGCTCTATCATTTTATCATTTCTTCTTTCCTATCCTTTACAGGATCCCTAACAAGCCTGAGTGTATATAACAGTGAAGGTGCCCGCAATTCACAGACTTGGGTATTTGTTCTATATCTCTGCTTTGGAAATGATCCAGGAATTGGGCCAAGCCCCCTCTAGAGCACATCAAATATCAAACAGCCAATATTTTATTTCCTCCTCCTAAATGAACATCACTGGGCAAATTTCCTGTTCCCTGAGGAACATCTGAATGACATATTGCAGACTGTGCAGCCTTTCCACAGACCAGAATCTAAAACATTTACAGATTAGAAAGTAAATAAGCATATAGCATATGCTAATTCTTTCCTTATGAATAGTTATTTGTGTTTTCACTATTTAATGAAGTTATGGACTGTGGCCTTTCTGTGAAAGTACAGCAATTAGGAATCAATTATACTTTATATTGAAACACTGGTTACTCTGCTGCTGTGGGATAATTGGGAAATAACTATATTGTCATTTTTATGTACTTTGGCTACATTGAGTCACAGCATTTCAGTGGTGAGGCACTGGCAAATTACACATACATTTGTTCATATTAGGTCATGGATTGTGAAGACAGTGTGAAAAAACTGCTCACTTAGAATGAACTCCAAAGATAATGTGTAAGTTCAAGTAGCTATGCAAAGATAGTGAGAGCTTCTCAATTAATTTTCATTCCCAGTGCAATTAGTGCCACTTTTAGAATGTGATGCAATATTAGAAAATGGATCTAAATGCCTTGCTGGTTTTCGTGTGTGTGTGTGTGTGTTTGTGTGTGTGTGTGTGTGTGTGTTTAACTTGACTACTAAAAGGAACTGAAAAATTCATATAAAGATATTTTTAAGAATTAAAAAATGATTTATTTAAAAATGCAAATGCTTTGAGAATGACATATCAAAATAAGTATACAGAAACACTGGTAAGTTGGCATCTCATAGCCTGGAGAGGTTTTCAACTGGAAATTTTAAAGAGGAATGATTCTCTGCTTTTTATGTGACTGGGAAACAAACCCTTGTGATATTGGAGAAAGATTTTGTTTTGCTTGCTTGTTTGTATTTATTTCTGGCATTGATGTCACTAACCTGGGCTCCCAAGGAAAACTAGTGGTGACAGATCTTGAGCCAAGAAAGAATACCCAACTTTTATATCAACATGGACAGGACTGGAAGAGATTATGTTGAGTGAAATAAGTCAAGCAGAGAGTCAATTATATGCTTTCACTTACGTGTGGAGCATAAGGAAAAAGATGGAGGACATTGGGAGAAGGAAAGGAAGGGTGAATTGGGAGAAATCGGATGGGGAGACAAACCATGAGAGACTGTGGACTCTGATAAACAGACTGAGGGTTTTGGAGGGGAGGGGGTGGAGGGTTGGGTGAGCCTGGTGGTGAGTATTGAGGAGGGCACATATTGCATGGAGCACTGGGTGTGGTGCATGAACGATGAATCTTGGAACACTGAAAAAATAAAATAAAAGTTAAAAAAAAAGTAGTTGAAGATTCTAATATGAATGTCCCAGAATTTCCACATTAAAGGTAAATATTTTGTTGTTTACTTTCTAAAAACAAAGCAAAGGAACTCTAAAGAGCTTTACTTAAGTAACATATGTGTTAACAGAACTGACATTTATTATCTTTAGTTTAGATGACCTGTCTCAACTTTTGTTTGGTGAGCTGAATTTGGCATGCAGATGTTTTATTTCTGTCCTCTTCCTTCCTTCTTTTCCTTAGCTTTTTTAATTTTGAAAAAAATTATCGGCCATTTAAAAAATTCGAGAATCAAAACAAAAGAGCAAAGGAAAGGAGAGAGAGATAGACAGACAGAGAAATTGAGACAGACTCTTAACTATAGAGAAAAAACTGATGGTTACCAGAGGGGAAGTGGATGGGGGATAGGGGAAATAGGGGATGGGGATCAAAGAGTACACTTATCATGATGAAATAAAATAAAATTTAAAAAAAATGATTAAAAAATTGGAGATGTCACACTCAAAAATATGTGGTTTGAAAGTATAGCAGCAAAAAATTTATTTATTTGTAACATAGGTATAGGAAAGTATAGCTAAATGATGTTTTCACCTGCCAAGAGGTAACCCTATCTTATATTTTTGGAAATTATCTTGGTTTGCAATATCTTCAACCTGAAAGACAAGGAAAGTCTTTCCTGGCCTCCAGTCATACTTTTCCATGGCCACAGTTGAAAAATGTAAGCCTTTCCAAATACCTGGATCTCAATTGTTTCTTCAAAGCATTGTTCAGATAAAAAGGGATCACATTCTGTGAAATGTGTAAGCCTGGTGATTCACAGACCTGTATCCCTGGGGTGAATAATACATTATATGTTAATAAAAAAAAAGGGGGGCGATCACATTCTATGCTTTGAAATGTAGTATGTACTTTTCTCCAATAGGTGGGGGCAATTATTTGTGATAGCAAGAGTTATAGTCCTTAAAATAAATTGAAAGCATTGATCCAGAGCTGCATTCAACTAATACCAACCGTATTATCTTCATTCAGACCAGCTCACCCAATGAGGAGGTACAAATACCCTATAAACATCAAACTGTTCTAAAAGCCTGGTACACTTGATCACTGATTACACAATTACTTAAGAGGAGGAATCTGAGAACAGAAGTAATTAAGTACAGAAGATTTGTTTTTTAATTATAAGCAAACTAAATTAAGTCAAACACAGAGTTACTACTATGAAAGGAAGAATAAAAGAAATGGTCTCAAATGTGCCTTTCTAAAGCATTACTTAGTAGTCAACTAATTATTTAATAATAGAAAGTTAAAACAATGGGTACAAATGTGTTTTTCTACTTCTTTAGGTAGAATTAGGCTCTCTTGCTTTCATTTGTGAAATCATGAAATTAAATTTAGCTAGCAGTGGAAAAAGTAAAATTATTTTAAATGTCTTTTGCTCGTAAATTTTTATCAAAGAGTAAATAAGCATTATTTCATCTATTTATACTATATTTTATCTGATGAGCCAAGTATCAATAAAAACAGCAGTTTTAGATACATGTATCCTCTTAAAAGGAAGAACATAGACTATAGTAATAGTTTACGATCATGCAAACATAAAAGGACCTAGAGTTCCATTTTTTCAATTGTTTCTTGAAGTTAAGTTTGGAATATAGGGAGATTTTATCCCTCTGAATTATTCTTTATTTCTCTCTGATTAAAGTAAGTTACAGTTTCTATTGAAGATATGCTCAGGAGCAACTGCAATATGAAATGGAAACATATCCACCATTGCTATTTGAGTATTTTTAATCCGAAAATGGCAGTTTCATAAAGTTTAATCCAAAGTATTGATGAGTATGTGTTTTCTGATGAGAGTCCAGCGTAGCAATGTCACATAGAAGAGGAGCTTCTTCTCCTCTCCCTCTGATACAAATGATCTGTGACTCAGCCAGAACGCTGAAGTATTCTCATCAATATCTTACTTCCATCCTTTTTGCAACCATACATGATTATCTTTGTATTCTCAAATCAACCCTTCTCCACTCTTCGTAATTGATTTTGTGGTGATTTTGCAATGGTAGATAGTATGCTGGGTTTTGAACAAATATTTAATATATAAATAATGCTTTGAGTGGAAGGGAAGAATAGGGAATAGTTATAACCAGGATACATATGCCATAGTATTTATGATTTTGGAATATACTGATTCATGATCTTTTACTATTTTTATATATGTGCATATATATTCATATGTAATGTATATAGCTTTACAGTGACTCAATTTCTTACATCAACTCAGTTCACACTTTCTTTCCACATTTTCACTGTTATTTTTTGCTAATGCTATTTTTTTTTCCTCCACAGAATAACTCTGTAAGTCCTATGACATACTTTTCCTCTTTTATAAAGCCTTCAATCATCTAGATTAAATATATATTCTTTTCTGTAAATTCATAGCCTGTGAAAATAATAACTAAGTTTCAGGGGAGTTATCTGAGGTCCAAAGACATTAAGTAGGTACACCGATTGTATTACTTATCTTTGCTGCATAACAAATCACCACAAATTTACTGGCTCAAAAACTACCCATTTATTTTCTCACAACTTCTGTGTGTCAAAAATTCAGAAAGACCCATTTATATCATGACCCTTCACAAGGCTGCCATTAGGGCATTGACCAGGATTGGAGTCTGAGAGAAAGTACAACTGGGAAGGTTTTGTTTCCAAATTCATGTAAGTGATTGCTGGCATGGGTCAGTTCCTTTGGGCTATTGGACTCAGCACCTCCTGTGTGGATTTTGGCTGGAGGCTACCTTCAACTACTTGCCATGTAGACCTCCCCTACATGGCAACTTGCTTCATTAAAGCCAAGAAGGAAGAGAGTCTTCCAGCATGATGGAAGTTATACTGTTATGCAACATTATCATCCCATTACCAATGATGTACTCTCTTGGTTAGAAGCAACTCTCCAACCCACATTCAAGAGGAGATGATTACACAAGGAAGTGAATATTAGGTTAGAATAATTAGAGTGATTTTAGAGCCTGTCTTCTATACCTATGTTCTCATATCTAGTTTGAGTTCTTTCCTTTTTTTTTTGTAAAAACCATATTAATCATTATCTCATTTGCATTTGTCTTCATTTTGCCTCAAAATCACCATCTCTATAAACTCAAATGAACTTATGCTCTATATTTGTTTGCATCTCAATCACCCTAATGTAGAGAATTCAAGTATTACGTGAAAAGACTAAAAGAAGCAACTGATATTTTGGTGTATATTTCTTATGTGCCACCATAGTATTTATGATTTTGAAATATGTTATTTTACATATGTATACATAATATGTATATATACTATTTGGGAGCATTTTGTTGTTGTTGTTGTTATCAGTGTTTAGAATAAGGAGGGAATAGGTATCTTGGTAGGATCTTGAATTGAGAAGAGTGACAATCACTGTTGGAAACTGGCCACCAAAAACATGAATTGAGTTCTATGATAAGCTATGAAAAAAAAGTGATCCCAAATAACACCAGAGCTACATTATATATGAATATGAAAATCCTAGATATTAAGAATTTGAAAGTAATTATCATGTAGTTCTTGGACCTAAAAGATATCTCACTAGAAATCTATCTCAGCTTTTCAAGAAAAATTGTAATTGTTACCCAAAGCCTATCATTTTTGTACTTATTAGTACTACTGACATTTATTTTCACCGGACGTAGCTAATATAAATAACTGCTTATTTAAAGCTATTTAAACTACCTGAAAAATATCTCCACTTATTATGTACACAGTGTCTTTCTGAATTCTACTTCAGAATAATAATCCTGGTTTGCAGTTTGAGGAAATAGATGAAAAACATATTTTTTTTTTTCCTTCTGCAAGGCAAACTTTGTGTATATAAAATAAAATGCTTCATGCAGTTAAAACAATAGAGTTAGCTAGCTAGATTGATAGCTAGCTTGCTAGCTACCTACATTCCTAGAATACATTTTTTGAAGAATTCAAAATGGCTTTATCTATTATTATTTTATTTCAAGTTATCTTAAATTATTTCTCTTTGAAATTTTTAAATATATAGGATAATTTATACCTATGTTTGTATGCCACTTCCCAAGATATTTGTTTCTATAATCTCTATTTCAATTGAGATACTCACCTATCTTCATATTAATTTGTGTTTAAATATAGAAAATATAAAATAGTTTTACCACCTGTCAGATATCACTTTTAGCTTAAATTTCATTTAAATTTTAAGATATTTTCCCATAAAGAGCTTTCCTTAATTTTTATTTTGTAGAAATTATTAATGTTTCTCTTTTTTCACAATGCCCCTGGGCTCAAGTACAGAAAGTCCTTACACAGGAATTGATCTGTATTTTATTCTAGAAATGGTGTTGTTTTGTAAATCTTTAGTACATCCAAAATTTATTGTAGTGTAAGATGTAAGATCAAGGTCTAAATTACTTTTCCAAATGAATAACAATTTTTTAAACACCATAATTCTAATAATCTCTCACCCCATTGCTGCTTTGAGAGACATGAAAATCTTTTTATTTATTTCCGTGGATCTGTTTCTGCATCAGTTCCATAATGTCTTAATTTTCATAGCTTTACATGTTTAAAATATGATAAAGTAAGTTGAGCACTTTTCCCTTATTTTGCAAAAATTTCTTCGTATACTCCAGTCTTTTTTATTGAAACTCTAAGTGAAGATTTTATATTTTTCTTTATATTGGCATTTCTTATTATGCCCACTCTATTATCTTGTCTTTATTATACAATATAGATTTTTAAATAACACGTTAATGTATATCTCTATATATGTGTTTAAATTGCATTTATAGATACGGAGATATTTTTGCTTATTTGTTTGTTCTTTATTTCAAGAAGTAAATGATTTGTGTGTAGATTTTAGCAAGTACACAATATTCCAATAAATTTTCAGATGTGTGGTTACTATGATAGAATTAAAACTTGAAGAAAGGGAATTATAACTTTTTACTATTAAAGAAAATTTTTTCATATTTTTAAAATTGATGGTAATAGATACTTAATATTCTTATCACCTCTTATTCATCCTCTTGGTGAAAGAAATAGCTCTCCCTTAAATAATCTGAAATGACCAAACACCCATCACCCAACATGGGACAGATGAAATTGACAGCAGCTTATTAGTGATATAAACTTGAAACCTGGGAAGGGAAGGCATTGCATACCATGTAAGACCACACAAGGGTTGCATTTTGGAGCTCAGAGAACAACCAGGGGCTAGGGAAGGTAGATTTTGCTGTGACTAGAAGATGAGGTGCCACCTTGTCTGGCGGAGAAGTGAAACCCATTAGACTGAGAGTGCAGTTGGTCCAGCTGATAGGGACTAGCTGGCCAGGAGGGGAGCCATTCCCACTGAGTAAAGGACATATCTGGTGAAAGCACAGGAACTCACAATTAGGGGGCCCCATGAGGCTCAAAGATGTCAAGAAAACATATGACATTTTAGGCTTCATATTGTAATTAACCCCTTGATGCCTTCTCATCAAGTATTTACTTTAGTGATGACTAATATTTTTAATTAGAAGTGCTTTTCTAGGAAACCAAGGAGATACTTTACCAGAAGGGCCACATGGTGGGGTGTTGTCAAAACCCTGGACTGTAGAAATGTCTCTTTGTGGCCAATAAAAGTAAATGAGGAATCTGTATAACATTGGAGTAGGAAGTACATGTCCCCAGAGAGTATGAATTTAGACTCAACAGAGGATCCAGTTTCCATTTGTAACTTAAATATTAGATTTTGAGGAGATCATTTGGCCTCTTCATTAAACTAACTGCTTGGGAAGTGCCTGAGTGGCTCAGTCTTTAAATGTCTGCCTTTGGCTCAGGTCATGATCTGATCCGGTGTCCTGGGATCGAGCCCCAGGTCGAGCTCCCTGCTCAGCAAAGAGTCTGCTTCTCCTTCTCCCACTCTCCCTGCTTGTGTTCCCTCTCTAGCTACCTCTCTCTCTGTGTCAAAAAAATAAATAAAATCTTTAAAATAAATAAATAAATAAATAAAATAACTGCTTGGACTTCTAACAGAGGTGGAAGTTCCATTGAATGCCCTCTTGAAGAGCCCTCCATCATACATTTTGAGAAGTGGAATGAGTGCCTTGTTTCTATTAGTAATGGGGAATTCTAAAGGGGATTAAGAGTGTTCTGGTAAGACCTTATATTGTGGCCTTAGTATATATTACCTTGAATTATATTTTGAATATAAGCGAAGCAAGAGATTTCCAGGTTCCTAAAGGGGAAGCTTTAGAAGAAGAATTTTTGCTGCTACCATCTGCACTAGACAGCTAGACCCATTGGCAGTGGCCCAAAAGTTAGCAACAAATGTACAGATGGACCAATCTTTGACTGAGGCATCCAGAACTACAATGATTGCCTGATGTTTGTCCAATTATACTTATCCTCCTTTATTAGGGACATCCTGGTTAAGGGACAAAAAATAGCAACATTCCACTGACCTCCACCACATGTAATGGTGGTAATCCCATCTGTAAAGTCAATGAACTCTCACTGCTGTTCACTCAGTTAATCCAATAGGCTCCTCAGGTAGCCAAGGGGTCTGAAAGATGAATCACCTCTTCTAGTACTGTGGCATCTGACAAGGAACTAAAGACAAGGAAGGCTACCCATCCTGCTGGTAGGGTATGCCAAGAGGGTCCAAGTTTGGTTCTATCCTGTAGAAAGGTAGTCTTGGTAGCTGTGCCATGTCTGTTGGGAGCTGATACCCAAGACATGATGGATAGCTTGGTATGGAGTTTCACAGTTTTAAGGTCTATAGGTCTATGAAAGCCTCTAATTCTCTGAAACCTAGTATGTGGTCAGTATGTTCTAATGTTGTATAGTGTAAGGCTAAGAAAAACAGTTTTTGACATCAGAAGCCCATGGGTTGCTAAAGCTTCTACAGTGAGGGAATATCTGAAAACAATAACAAGAGTCCTGTTGATTTCAACTTGAGCATATTTTAGGACCTTTAGTTGGAGGAATTCCCATTTAGGTAGATCCAATTTGTAAGTAACAGCATTAGTAAGATTAGGTAAAATTTGTAAATGAGGAATATGGTGCCTCTTGAACCCAGACAGGACTAAGATATATTATATGGGAGGAGGATGTGATAAATGTAATATCATACTTGTGCTCTGGAGAAAAGATGGCTGCAGTTAAGATAGTTCCTGCAAAGGTTGTGTATGATGGCAGGGCTTCTGATGTACCCCATCATGAGACCTTTAGAATTTCTGTGATTGTGTGGTTTAAGGAAACTGAGCTGAGGTAAGGTTTGAATTAACCTCTTCATGCATCACAGGCATGCCATGGGTGTTGTTCCTTGTAACCCTGAGGATAGATTCTTTCCTGCAGTACAGGTGCATGCAGCATAGTGGTACAGTGGAAGTACCCAGGGTCCACCAACCATCCTCTGCTACACGGCAGCTTCTAGCTACATATTTGTAGTTTTTGGCTAGTAAGGGAACTAGTAGTTGAGTGTTTTCTGCTGGGCAGGGGACATACCTGACAAGAGCAAGGGCATTTAAGGGCCCTATGGAACTTAAAGATGTCAAAGCACTGCATGAAGTTTTAGACCTTACAAAACACGTGGTCATGTGACATTTGGATATATTTTAGAAAGTGATGTAATGGTCATAAAAAAACAGATTACATCATTTGCAATTATATAAAGTTATAATAAAAATTTATATCATTTTTAAACATTTAATACATATTTTATTTTTATTATATATTTTTAAAGATTTTATTTATTTGTCAGAGAAAGAGAGAGAAAACACAAGCAGGGGGAGAAGCAGGCTCTTTGTTGAGCAGGGAGCCCGATGTGGGGCTCGATCCCAGGACCTTGGGATCATGAACTGAGCAGAAGGCAGATGCTTAACCAACTGAGCCACCCAGGCATCCCTACACAGTTTTTTTTTTTTTTTTTTTGGAAGTACCCTAGTAAAACTATTTCAAGTTCACTCCTCTGGGGAAATAATCTCTTTTTTCATAGCCAACTTTAGCTCTGTTAATTATATGAATATTGGATTGTTCTTTTACATATATCACACTTACTTTTAAATACATTTTTATCCTGCATAAAGTCTTAGGAAATATGTATTACTTCTCAGTTCCTGGTATTGTTGGAGCTTAGTTTTTATACATTTGGACCTGTACGCTGCATAGATTATGACTTGAAGTTTCCTTATTTTGCTGAAGGATTTTATTTTCTCTATTATTTTTTTTCACTTTATTGAATGAGTGAATTTTGAGGAAGGGAGATGAGGTCAGTAACATATAAAATATACAAATATGTAGCATAACATGTACTATATATTATATATAGCATAATATGTGATATATTTCCATATTCTACTAAGTGATATTTATGAATGGATGAATGTCCTCTGACTAATAAATGCAATAAATTTTATAATATCACCAGTCAATTCAAGAAATATTTTCTAAGCACCTGCTATATTTAATACATTGTGTTGTTTTGTAGATGATACAAATCAGTAAGAATAAGTACCTGATTTCAAACATTTGACAAACTTTTTAGATTTATTAAGATACATTGCTTATCACTCTGGTAATCCAAAATACAATTAAAAAGAGAGAAAGTGAACTAATATATCAGAAATACAGATAATTATTAAGATATGAAGCTATAATTTGGTGGAGGTACTTGGCCAACTAGAATAAAATTAAAGTGCATTTTAACCTCTTGATATAGTCGTTTCTCATGGGTTTCTCATAAATAGCATGTTTTCTCCTATTAACATTCAAAAGCTATCTAGAGTGATTTTTGCATACTTATGATGTCAAAATATTATTAAATGGATTTTTTTTCTTTTCTTTTTAGGTTTTGATATTAATTCCCATGTCTAATAAGTTTATTTTTAACTTTTGCAAACTTCTAGAGAAGAGTATATATGCTAGATCTTTCTCATTAAATAATAAATTAATTTTTGGCTTGTCTTAAAGATATTAAAAATTTATGTCTATGGAATTCTATTCATAAATGAAAAGGGGCAGAATTTACATATGATTAGCACGTAGCATATGCTACACTTTTGTAAATATTATTTTTACTTAACTTCACAACAATCCAGAGAATAGTATCTTTAATTTACAGATGAATTTGAGAGATACTAACTGACTTGCTCTGAACCAGAGTAACTAAACAGCTGTGTAAGGATCTGAATACAAGCTAATATCCAAACTATGTCCTATTTTCATTCACAAAAAAATGTCTCCATAGAAAAATAGGGAAACTCTCCTATCATAAGCATATCTATTAGGGTTAAATTATTTGATTCTTTTAGAACAAACACTATTAATTGGTCCCACTTTGGAGATAGTTCTACAATTTACTCATTCATTTAACAAATATTTATAGAGTGGTTACTATGCACCAGGCACTCTTTTACGCACTGAGGAGAGAATAGGAACAAAACCAAATCTCTGCTCCAAAGCAGTTTATATTCCAGTAAGCAAGGCAAATTTATGTAAACAAACAAATATGTATTGATACAGTTATAATAGGGGTAGAAAGAAATACAAGGAAGGAGATGATATCAGGACAAATCAAGGTTAGGGAGTTTTGCTTTAAATAGGGTACCCAGAGCACGTGTAACTGTCAGTCTACAGTCCTTAGGATGAAATTTATATCATCAATGATGCACAATCTACAAATGGACTCAACAAAAATGCATTCTAGCAAGAGAAAACAATATTGCAAGGGAGAATATTTTGGTTGTTTGGAGGACTTTTATAGAGGATAAGCTTACCAGTTTAGATGTGTTATTTCTTGCAACTGCAGATAATGTGGCTGAAAAGTAAGTTCATGCAAGGACGTTGATTTCAAGTCATGGGTAAAGGATTACTCATGAATTTAGAATCATTCAGACATACAAATCTTCCATTCTATCCTCATATGTTGTTATGGGCCTTAATTAACATTACTTCTATAATAACAAATCAAAGAAAGCACAGACATTCTAGAATATAGTATACAAGACTCATTCCATTTAAGTAGTACATTTATGTTTCCTTTGAAGGCACAGCAGATCCATCATCATAAATTTATATGCACTTTATATAACATTGAGCTTTTTATGGGTACTTCATTGGCTTTAACATTTATGAAATAGTAGCCATTTTAACGCCATATATTCAAGCATATTGATTTTTCTCAACCTAGTACCATTGCTACAACAGCATTTCATTTAAAAATTGTAGGCTAGAGCAGCTGTCTACTGATGGTTTCTATTGATCATGCATAGAAATTTGAATTCATGGTAGAGCAGAATACTACAAATTTCAGAGTTTTTGTATTAGTTTCCATTTTTAACTGCTTACAGTGTTTTGCCTATCTTTGAGAATTATTTTTAAGGCAACATTCATGGACAAAATAACATGGGAAAATTTGTTTTTTGCATAAGAACGCACATCTTTTGTTCAATGAAAATTGGCAATAAAGACTAAATGAAAAACATCAGTGGGTATATACTTCATCAAGACAAATACATGCATCATATTTGAGTTAGCCATATGTTCTTTCCAACTGATCTAACTACCTATAGTATATGTAGCCAAAAGAAGGTAACTAACCTATAAAATGGCATGGACAAAAAGTTCACACATGAAGGAAAACATGTCTACTGAATAAAAAGTATTTAAATGATATTGTTATTGAGGTTTCAAAATTATAACTTTTTAGTAAAAATAGCTTCTCAATCTTATTACACAAAATATTTGAGATCATGTATTAAAATACATAATATGCCAAAAATAAAACACATTGTTTTGAGCATAGGGCAAAGGGAATACAATGGAAATATTTGTACATACCGCTGCATCCTGTAGTTTTTGTATATGAGCTGGAGATGTTCAAAAAACTTGGTTCAGGTTTCCTAGTGGCCAAAACATAAACAAAAACAAGTTCAGATTAAAATATCCATAATACCTTAATACAAAATCAAACTATTGATCAGGATAATTTTTTCTTGAAACTAGACTGAAGTGAAGAAATATTTTCCAGGTTTCTCCTAAAGAGTAAACTGGAGTACTAGAGTACATCCTAAACTATATCCCTACAATAACTATAATTCTGGTTCCCATAAATCTGTTTTTATAGCATGCATCAGTACAAACTGATAGCATGAGGCCTACCCTAAAACACTGAATTCTAAAAGTAACAAAATAAAAGCTTCCCCACTGCAAGTTTTATACTGATCCCAGAAATAATATTTAGAATGTCTAAATAAATATATACACGACAGGCATATGCCCTGTCTATAATGTTTCTAAAAGCTTAGGAGCAATTCACTTAAAGTTGGCAAAGGGTAACAATCCTCTTATTTCTGCCAAAATAATCCTACTAATATGCCAACATATCAAATTATTTCTTTTGGGAATTCAACTAGCTATATTCCAAAAGATGAACCTTAATCATATGAAGGCAGCCTGCAGGAAATCCATCTAGTATAAAAGAAAACCTCCACTGGCCAGGGTGAGGAGCTTGGCACCAAGGAGAACTAAAAGAATGAAAATGATTATTGGAGTCAACACGTATTGTTTTATTTTATTTTATTTTATTATTATTTTTTTACTTGTCCAAGGTTACCTGATCCAGCTTTTATTGTTTTTATTAATCAGTATTTATTATTTTTTAAAATATTATTTATTTATTTATTTATTTATTTATTTATTTGACAGAGAAAGAGAGCTAGCACAAGTAGGGGGAGCAGCAGGCAGAAAGAGAGGAAGAAACAGGCTCCTCCTACTGAGTGGGGAGCCTGATGCAGGGCTCAATCCCAGGAACCCGGGATCATGACCTGAGCTGAAGACAGATGCTTAACAACAGAGCCACACAGGAGCCCCTATTTTATTATTAATTTTTTTATTATTATTATGTTCAGTTAGCCAACATATAGTACATCATTAGTTTTTGATGTAGTGTTCAACAATTCATTAGTTGCATATAACACCCAGTGTTAATCACAACCAATAGTTTTAGATTCAACATTTTACCCATTCAAGTAGACAGGAGTACCTTGGGATTTTTATACCAAGATATCAGTGATGGGAAGAATCTCACAGGTGAACTGACCAACCAGATAGTGTCTTGGACAATCACTGAAAAAAATGGGATAATTAAATTTAAAGGAGACAGTTTCAGGGTCTCTGCTTTCAGAAAAAAGCTAGGGGGATGTTCTGTAAGGATGTATAGTAAGCATATTAACACAAGTTACGTAAAGGTGTGTGAATCCTACTAAAGGGAGATTGTTCCCAATCATTTAGACATGATGAGGCAGTGATTTTCCAAGTATTAGAGGCCAGAAAAATTATCTGAAAAGCTTGGTAATCAGATTTTTGTATCTCAACTCCAGAAATTCAATTTCAGGAGATGTAGAGTGAACTGGGGGTCTCCACTCTACTTAACAGATATCTGAAATGACCCTGACTCAGGTAACCCTAAGTGGCCCCCTTGAGGAATGCTCTTTCTACCCGAGAAAACAATGTAGTGTAATGGAGAAAAAAAACACAATGATTTTGAAAAATCCTATTATGACCTAAGTCCCAAAAGTTGACCTAGTCTCTTTACTGATAGGTTTCCTCAGGAAGTATTGTTTCCCTGTGTGATGAGACAAATGAATGAATTGATGGCTGAAAATTGGTCTAGAAACTTAACTATTATTAGTTATATTTGCAAAAATACTATTAGAGTAACTTCATATATATATAATGGTTAAAATTAATAAGCTAAATGCCTAACAATATGAGAATATTTATGTAAATTATGTTTAATGATATCAATTAAATTGAATGAGTACACTATCAACATGATAATTATAATAACACATATTATATATAATAATATATAAATATATAATGTTAATTGAAACAACAGAAATCAAAATTAAATGTTCATGAAGATTACAACTATATAAATTATGCATATGTATAATAATAGCCGCGAGGAAATTTTGGAAGAATTAAAATAGTTGTGTTTGGAGTGGGAGAAGAGCATTTTTCTTTGTATAGTTTCATAACTGTTTGTAATGATATACTTCAAAAGTGCTCACAAGTTAGTATTAAAATTATCTTAGTCATAAAAAAATTATCTTAGTCATGTTGAAATTATAATTATAACTTGTATGCTTCCTGAAAAAATAGGATAAGTTAGAACTTTGGTTAAATACATATATATATAATTTTCTCCTAAAATTCTGGCTGCTTATATCACTAATTTGAAGAAAGAGCTTCCATGAAACCTAAATGATTAACTTCCATAGTTATAGAAATAATTTTAAATATGTATTGAAAAAATAAGGGCCAAGCCTACAAAGCATTGACATTTTCTGTGGGAAGGCAAAGGCCATTGACTGCTGGTAGATTTTAGTTGGTTGAAAAGGATATTCTGCTCTATGGCAATCATTTCAAAGTCACAATTTTGTGTCACAGTTCCAATGCTTGCTTTTTAGGTAAGCTAGGAAGGAAGGTCCAAGAATTTAAAACTCATTTAGGTCTATCACAAAGTATGATCCTCAGGCTGATATCATAGTAAAACACAAGATACTCTAGAGAGAGCCATATGACAATCTTGCAACAGAAAGTAGATTCTCAGCATAAAAACCAAGTATTCATATTTTTTTCTCTTCCAATGATCCCTACTATTATATTATCTTTCACCATAGACAAAGTTATTTTCTAACCAGTCTTCCCTTTTCAATCTATTATATGTACTGTTGCTAAATTTTTTCTTCTCTATGATCTAAAGGTGACATAGAAAGTGAAATGATTTTATTCCTGTTGTATTCTTATCTGTATTTAATGTGAAAAAAGGCTTTTATATTTTAAACTTGCATTACTAAAATGATTTATCTAATACTGACTGAAGAAATACAGTCCCTAGAGAATGTTGTCATTTCTTTCTCTTAAATATATTCTGGTAAAAGCCAATAGAATATTCCTTAAGTAGAGCCTTGGGTATTGTAGTGTAACATAAGTAAACAATATGATTTTAATGTACCCAAATTTGATTTTTATGTGAAAAACACCCATCTTTTTTTTGAACTCATATAACGTCCTCAGTAACATTTAGCAACATGACAAGTGGATGATTTTAAGAACACTTTTGCTATTGTGTTATATTGTACTACCACTGATATCATCTTCAGAATGCATACAAAAATTAATCACCACTTAGACATGTGTAACTTCAAACAATTTGTTATAAGTTCATAAAACTAAGTTTGTTGACCTGTTAATAATAAATATCTATAGAAATGGGACTGTCCTTTGTCAAATGACATCTGCATTGTTAAAGAACATTTGACACTTCTTTGGCTCATGTTTTTAAATTGTTCCTAGAATAATGATGATTTAAAATTCTGTTATTTTCCTCGTCCAATTTCCAGAGTAGGTTCTAATAATATTCTGAGATAAAAATATTTATATTTCTTCTGTTTTGAATAGATTTTGAAGAAATTACTACAACGCATTACTTTCCCTGGTGAGCAATTCTAGGCATGAGCAAGACTTGCTTCTAATCACTTCTAAGAAAATAGAATTTGTTTGGGTTTACCTTAAATGCTTTCATCTATATAGGTGAACAAAAGTATTGACTTCTGTTTCTAGAATATATGTAGAGTTTCAATAGAGTTACATTAATAATGAACAATATTTAGGGGACTCCTGTCTGTACCAAAATTTTTGCAAAATCTAAATAGGCCATTGTAAAAGATCTCCATCCAATTATTTTTTGCAATCCCAAGAGAGTATAGCATTTTTATTACCAGCATATTCTCCATTAAATCATATTACATGCCAAAACTCTTTAAGACTCTTGCTCTGGCTGCTGCTGTAAGGATATATTTTCTGCAGAAGGATCTAGTCAGTAGGAAGAGAATCTGGCCAGCTACTGCTTCTACTCTCTTTAGCCAGGGATATTAGAGCCACCCTACCACTCATTCTAGTGACAATGTGTTCATTCTTTCATTTATTTAAATATATTCAGTAAGATTTTAATATATATGAGGAGCTGCACTAGACACTTCACTGAGCATACAAAGAGGAGTATGACCAAGCTCCCATCCTGGAGCAGCAGATAGTCTGTTTGAGGGAAGGAGAGAAGAAAACAAGAAGATAATACAGTATGAAAAAACCAAAAGATCAAAACTATGCCATAGGTAAGCATAGAGTGCTACAGATAACTGGGAGGAGGTTGGGAAAAGCTATCAGTAAAAGGTGATGCCTAAGCTGAAATTTGGATAGAAACGAACCACATAGAAGAGTGTGGGATGTGTAGAAGGAGTACATAGTAGTAACAATTATTAACATTTATTACACTTTTACTAACTCATAACTCACTATTTTGAGACTTAAGATAATGGGTGTAGAATCTTCAAATGAGTATGACTATCATATTGTAAATGTTCCAAAAATATCAGATATCATCTTATAGCAATCACTATAGAAAATATTAATCTCTCATTTATCCTTTATAATTAATATGATTTTATTAATATATTACAAGTAAATTACTTAATAAAATGTGATAACCACTATGTCCATTTTACCAAGAAGAACAGAAGGTTTCAATAGCATTAATTTCTTGTAGAAGGCAACATAGGTAATAAGAGGTGCACCCCCTTCCTAAACCAATGTCTGCCTGATTCCATAGGCTACCATTGTCACTCTAAACTTCCTGAAAGGAGTTTTTCCAGCTAGAAATAAGGAATTAAAGGGAGACTAGAGAGTAGTAAACTCAGGGAATCACAAGTTATTTTCCGCAGGGAGGCTAGAGCTGAATGAGGAAACCCTGAAAGGTATACAGAGGTCATAGTTTTAACTTTAACGGTAATGAGAACCTTTCAGTTTCAATTTACATTTCAATATATTTACTTTCTGGTTCTTGTGGGGAGAATAAATTAGAGAGGCACAGAAAGGGATGTCAATCAACTAATCAAATAGACCAACCATTCATTTGGTGGCAAATTGATGACACTGAACTCCTTCCAATAACAGTTATAGAGTTATGCCAAACCAGTAATGTTACCTGGGCTACTGCGGTGCAGGCGTCCGTCATGTAACACCACCATCACTGCCTAAGGCTGATATCCCTGTCATAAGTGACAGCATCTGTGGATCCCCAGCACCCTGATGCTGCTTCCTATGGCTATGGAGGCATTGTGGAACTACCTCCATGGTGACATGCTAGAATACTCAGTGTCTCAGAGTTGCATTGTGTTTTCTTGATCTCCAGAGAATGGAAGCTTCAGGGAAGTCTCTTCTAAAATGGAGGAGATATTGTCACTTATTTTGGTTATACTTCACTTCACAGGTACCTCAGCAATATGACTTTCCGTTTTATTATTTTACAAAGCTTTTAGCAGTTTAGATTTTAGAGTTTTACACTGCAATCTCATTTTTTTTCTATATTCAATGAAATGTTGATCTTAACTTATTTTTTAGATTAATTTATTTCAATTTATTATCTCTTGCTCTGTCAATTTATTGCCTATTTTTTAAGTAAAATTTTTCTTTAATCAAAGTGTAGTTGACATACAATATTATATTAGTTTTCAGGTGTACAAAAAGTAAAAATATTTTTTAAAAACATTAAGAACACTTAAACTGAATCTCATTAAGATAAAGCCTTCTATGTACCAGAATCCATTAGCACTGCAGTTTTATAATTTCATTAAAATATCTGTGAATATATAGCTTTTGCAGGTAATACATATACATATATGTATTTGAGAAAATTTTCTGTTGTTTTGACACAAAATTCTTTCAGCTCTCAGCATCTTATTCTGTTCCAAGTGACACTAAATAATTAGCCTTCTTTTTTTTCCCCCCTAAAAAAATCTCTTATTTTGTTCCTGTGCCATGATAAAGATAAAGTATATCACACTAGCTCCTATGTGGTCAGAATTGCCAATCATGTACTGGATCTAATCAGACTACGAAATCATAAATTCAGATGGACTTAGTAGGAACCCATTGTACAATGGAAATAGTACATTCAGGATTAGAAGCAGACAGCTCCAAAGACCACAACAAGCTGTGTGAAGAGGTAGACCAGATCCTTATGTTACCAATCCATGTTGTCCTGACTCCTATCAGCTCACACCTAAGGCTCATGGAGAGCTTCTTCTGACTAACTGGTAGAGAATGAAAATAACTTATGTTCTACTAGTACACTAGATCCTCATACAGGAGTGTCCCAAAAAGAGCATTGTG
Source organism: Potos flavus (assembly GCA_028534135.1). Taxonomy (NCBI): domain Eukaryota; kingdom Metazoa; phylum Chordata; class Mammalia; order Carnivora; family Procyonidae; genus Potos; species Potos flavus. Next base: position 106,890,957 of record CM052899.1, read on the forward strand.
AGAGCAAGTTCTCCCAACAAGAAGAACTTTGAGCAGTATGACTGATTATCCAATTGTGTAGTGAATGCTGTGGCCTGAGATAAGATTATGCCGGGATTCATAGGTAGGAGAATGGTGTAGCAAATTGGTTGAGTTTTGGAACAACTAAGATTGGGAAATCTTTGTGGAGCAAGTTTAGGGAAGAAGCTTGCAGTTGAATCTATGGAAGTGGGCACAAGATTTGAGGATTAGGTAAGTCCCACCAGAGAGCATCCAAAGCTGAAGGCCCTCTAAACAACTAAGTACACAAGATGACTTGGCCAATAAATTTAAGCCAATTTCTATTCTTAGCCATAAAAGTCCTTGGACAGTGGAGTCATAAACAAAGTAGACAGGACAGCAGAGATGGGACTATACATTAGAACAGAGACACGATGCTCTCTCATTGAGGTTGGTCTTGCTACTTCCACTGCTGAATGTTTAGTCTGCCTGCAACAGAGATCAATGCTATACCTGCAGTACACTATTAGTTTAAAAAAGGGACCAACTCAACATTTTGTGGCAAATTTATTACATTGGACCCCTTCCATTCTGGAAAGGACTGACCAGGGTTCAGCCTAGCCAGGCTTGATTGTATTTGGAGTGTGAGTTTGATTTCCGTGTTCACTGTGCCCTGGAAGCGTGCTCCAAATGTGAAATCTACCGATACAGGAAATCAATTACATAACATTTTATTGGACTAAGGGATTGTTATATGACAAAGAAGCACAGTCAGTGATGGATATATTACTGTAGGAATCCTAGGTCCTATCATAGTCCAAACTATTCTGAAATTGCTAGTGTGATAGAGTGGTAGACTAGATCCTTGAAGCCAGTGTTGAGGAACTAGCTTGAGGATGACAGCCAGTAAAAATGAGGCAATGTCTTTTAGGATGCACTATACACCTTAAACCAATGGCTACTATATGGTGATGTGTGTCCAATAGGTAGACTGAATGAGTTCAGGGACTAATGGGTTAAAATAGGATTGGGCTTGCTTACTATCACTCACAGAATCCTGAGTTTGGTGAATTTGTGCTTCTCATCCTCACAAAACAGAGTGTCTAGAGTCCCAAGTCCCTTAGGGTAGAAATTTCCAAGAAGATACAAGTAAGGGTATCTGTAAGCTATCACTGTCCCCTGGTTTCACTGAGTTCCTACTCAGCAAGCAGGGGAAAGTTACTGTATTATCAAGGGGAGGTAGGCTGCTGCTACATTATGGGGAAAAGGAAGAATGTTTAGAACCATCATGACCTTCTTGCATATCTCTTGCTATTCCCAAGCTGAATTTAAGCCACAAGTGCATAAAAGAAGCAATTGAGGCTTGATAAGGGTATCATAAAAATGGATTTAGTCTCCTTTGACTTGATGATATGGATCATTTGCAGTGAAAGCCACCAAGACCCACAGAAGTGCTCGCCAAAGGAAAGGGGAAGCTAGAATGAATTTTGGCAGAGAGATGATGAGTATCAGTTACAGCTTACAGAACAACTACAGCATCAAAAATTATAGTTTGCCCCACTGTCCCTACTCTTAAATGTTTTCTCAGTAATTGTGATCAATCACAATCCCCCAAAGTTGTGCCTGGCTGAAGTAATTTAGTATTAAATATAAGTGGGTCTACACCTTGTGAAGTATGAACTATGATGCTATAGATTCTGCTGGTGAGATAGATTCCCTTCACCAACGAGTGTCACCATACCCCATTACTCAGAGTTGAGTTACTAAGGCTTAGAACTGTCCCATTCCCCAGAGAGCAACCCCAGCTGAAGAAGACTGCTTGTACCACACACCCTAGGGGGATGCAGTTTGTGTTCAATTACCAAGATCTAGAGTTCCTCTTGAGAGTGTACTGAAGTTAAATGCTAGCTAAAGCTACATTGTTGCTTAGCTGCTTTCCCTGCTCTGTGCTGTTTCTTTTTCTTTCTTTTTTAAAAAGATTTTAGAAGCAGACTCTCTGCTGAGCAGAGAGCCTAATGCAGAACTCCATCCCAGGACCCTGGGATTATGACCTTAGCCGAAGGCAGACGCTTAATCAACTGAGCCACTCAGGAGCCCC
>CM052899.1:106893533-106914105 GCA_028534135.1 Potos flavus
TGTTTTTATCCTGTTTTATCCTGTTTTATAGATGAGAAAACAAAAGCACAAATAGTTAAATAATTTGTCAAGAGTAAATTGGGAATTGAATTCAGTCTGTTAAATTTCTCAGCCTGGAATGATAACTACTTTGGTATAATGTGATTCCTAAGATATACTAAGCATTCAACAAATGGTGGATATCATTTTTTTAATAAAATATATATTATATATATGTACAAACACATAATATACACACATACACAATGCATGCACATGTGAATGTCTATGTGTTTGAATATTCATGAAAAAATGTCAGGAAGAAGTTTAAGCAACCATCATTACATCTGGGAATGTGTTTCAGAGAGATTAGAGGAGGCTATTCACTTTTTAATAAAAATATTTCTATTCTTCAGAAATATTACAATAATCACACATTCCTTTAAAGGAAGAGTAAAAATATAGTTTTAAATTAACTTAGTTAAATCCTAAAATATATTCTCAAGTAAGACAAGTTAAAATTAGTACACTTAGTAATAAAGAACCAATTGCAATTACAAGTTCAGAAATGATAGGTAGGTAGGAAAAGTAGAAAAACCAGGTATCTCCTAATCAGAGTTCACTAGAGATGGAACGCATTTGTTACGTTGGAACCAAATTTAGGGGCCAGAGAGTCAACAGTGTTCCTTAACTACCCAGTGCATTGGCCACCCAAAGGCCTAGGCATCATTCCCTGGCTGCACCTGGGACACACTCCCTCAAAGATTCAGCTGAGCAATATGAGTAATAGAGACAGGCAGCTCCCCGTGTGCCTCATTCTACCTCCCTTCAAAGGTGTGCAGGGAAAAAAAAAAAAGTTCTACATGAAAATAAAAAGGTGTCATTAATGTATTCATCAGTTATTAAAAGAACTGGGAATATCTCTTTCCATATTCTAATCCAGACTATTATTGAATTACTGGTCCTAAATAATACATTTTAAAAGGAGTCCAGGTAATATACATTGAGTTTAGGAGAGGAATTATAAAAAACTATTAAAGGAAAATATACTGAGTGAGAAAGTTGGGAAGTAGTATAGATAGTATAATCTATACAAGAAAATAAATTAGGGATTGCTGGTGTGGGCTATTGGTTTTAGGTGGCTGTTGATAACTGCAGAGAACATGACAGAAAGAACCAAGTTAACTTTCATGGTAGGAATATTTCTAATAGCTTAAGCTTACATGGTATTGGATATTCATAGACAACATAAGATGCAAAGTGATTCAAAATGAGTTTCATTAGCACAAAGAAAGAGAGTCTCTAGAAGCAGTAGAACATATTCTATAAAGTTCCATGATGGCTCATTCTCAAATATCCATTATTTTATTGAAGGATTAAAATAGTCCGAGTATGGTGTGGCTCTTCGAGAGAATATATCTGCACTATGGTCTCCCTTTAGTTAGAGCTGCTCTTTTTTTTTTTTTTTTCTTTTTCAGAATTTATTTATTTATTTGGCAGAAAGAGAGCACAGGTAGGCAGTGCAGGTGGCAGGGGGAGAGGGAGAGCCAGACTCCCTGCTGAACAGGGAGCCCGATGCGGGGCTCAATCCCGGGACTCTGGGATCATGACCTGAGCTGAAGGCAAACGCTTAACCGACGGAGCCACCCAGGCGCCCCTAGAGCTGCTCTTTTGCTGTCATAGAATTGGCTTGTTCTCACAGAAAAGAGTAAAGAGTTGTAAAGAATAAAATATAGGGGGAAAAAGAGCACGGACACAGAACTCAAACTGGCCAGGACATACACCCTACATTTACTCCAGCATAATTATATGCCCGGGAAAATTTTCTGATTCCCTGAATTTCATCTGGCAAAAGTAACCTTAAAAAGTTGTAGTAACATTAGTGTAACAATATAAATGACAGTGTGACATATAATAGGTGATTATAAATTGTAACTGTTATTGTCACTTTTATATGCCTCCACAGTTTATTTATATCCCTTCAGTTTATTTTCAAAAATCACAATTTCTCAGTCCCCAGTATATTGAAACAGCTGGGTCACAAATAAGCAACCACATTCTACAGAAAATGGAATCTTTAACTAGCCAAAGGAGGAGCTAGAAGGCAAAAAGGAGAGTTATACAGGGAGAACAAGAGATAGTTTATTATTTCCGACTCTTGGATGACATTTTCTCTTTGGACATGAAAAGTAATGAGAATGTAAGGGGAAATGGAGCTACCACTTTTGTGCTTGTGATTTTTATTTTCTTTGTGAATCAGGTGCAGCTGAGAGGCAAGACCTGGCAGAATCAACCCCTGTGGTGGGCAGTTCAGCCTGTTCTGATAAGCCAAGTAACTATTCATTCAGTTGAAAGGGAAACTGGGTATGTTGATGTAGTCAGCTTCAGAGCAAGCCAAGAGCTAAGTGCAGGGAGATACAAACAGTTCAGTGCAGAAGTACACAAAAGGCTCTGACAAAAGGAAGCGCTTTCAGTGTAGAATGTACCTTAACTGATATAGTACCAAGAGTTTTTTCATAGTTTGGAAATGAAATTGCTTCTGTTCTCGTTGACATCTGGGGCTTGATCACTTTAAGGAGACATTTAAATAACATTGAGGCAAGTTGATTTTCTTTCAAAATGTAACGTTTGTCACTTTCAGTTTTCCCTTTTATTTAGAGAAAACTAAGAATTTTTCTGCCATGTACTGGTATTATAATATTAGAAAACCACTTTATCTAATGTTCATTCTGTCCTTTAAAATGTCAGACTCCTCATTAGGCCCTTGGAATACAAAAGCGATTCTGACAACATTGCTCCTTTCAGAGAAGTTCATAGTCTAGTGGGGGAAATAGATGTCTGAACACATAATTTCAATAATGTGAGAAAAGTGGCAATACTCACCATGCATAAAATGGCACACTTCCCTAAGAGATTTAGCAAAGGCCTCATAAAGATAGTAACAACTCAGCTCAGACTTTTAAGATAAATGGGCATTTTCCAGATTGAAAAAGCAAAACAGACATTATAGAGAATGTCATAAGGATGTTGAGCCTGGTGGTGGATATTGAGGAGGGTATGTATTGCATGGAGCACTGGTTGGGTGCATGAACAATGAAACTTGGAAAACTGGAAAAATAAAAAAAATTTAAAATTTAAAAAAAGACAGCCAAAAAAAAAGGATGTTGACTCCTAGCTCATTTAATGTCAGGTACTAAGGAAAATACAATGCATTAACACATTTTAGCCTCTAATAATTGCCCAGGTAAGTTTGTTATTACTTCTTGATACAAAAGTGATACAGGGATCACATATAATGACATTATGACACTCTCACAGCCACTTCATAACATATTTGCATAAATGATATTATCATACCACTGTAGAAAATCCAGAGCATTAATTAATTAATAAACACCTCATCTATGCCAGATCCTGGATTGGGGTGAACTGTATAGAGAAGAGTTGAAGTTACTCTATTAATAAAACAATGAGGCTGAAGAAGCAAGTATTGAGAGAAAAAGTAATTACTGGCATTTCGTTGCTGCCAGTAGATTAGGAATGAGAGATGGAGTGACATAAATGAATGGTGGTTCTTGCTTGAAAAATGTAGTATATGTGATGACATAATATCAAGCAGGTAAAACATTAGGAAGAACAACTTAAGGGAGGAAAAGAGAAGATTCACTTTGGAGCCTTTAGTTTTCCCTATGAAAATTGGCCATATTATCTGCTTAACTACCTTTCAGTTTGATTAAGAACACCAAATTAGATAGTGATGCTTTTAACTATGGAAATTTTAAAACAACTATCTTACTCTAAATGGATGAAAACTCACAGGGATATAAACTCCTGAGGAAATTCTGAGAGAGTCCTTCAGGGAGGTAAATAGCTACGCTAGCAATCTGATACACAGCAGATACTTAATATTTGTGGAGTAAAATAATAAACTAATGAATAAATGAATGTGCAGATTCATGGTGAGATTATCTAGAAAATTTACTGGTAGACCACAAATGAGAGAAAAGGACCTGAATTAATACAAAATAGAGTTGAAATTGATAAATCATTAACAACCTTAAGCTTGTAGAGTGTTACCCCTGGAGAAGTTCCATAAGGGGAGAAACTGTCTTTGCTAGAGAGGTTGCTGCTTTCTAACTTGGATAGTTGATGGCAGGCCCATATGCAGGTTTCAGTAGAAATAGGTATGGAGGAGCATTGTTGATCCTGGACAACCAGCCCTGAAGATTCGTCTAAGCTCATATGCTCTCTTACCTTTAGTGGATGGAAACATCTATTTATATCCTTAGATGTGTGGTTAGTCCTTGTGATTTTTTCATTAACCCTCTAATCTAATTTAATTTTGTTTCAATATGCTACTTTTCAAACCTCAGCTCAGATTCTCTACTCATTTTTATACAGAGATTAATGTTAACCTTATTCCTTGGTCAACAGTTACTTGGGTTCAAAGTCATAAGGATCTTTCCTTTCAGTTGTATTTTTATTTTTACTCTCATGACTCCTCCACTTCAAGTGTCATTCCCCCCATCCTCTTTTAATGTGTTTACAGTCATGGAATCTATTACCGTTATTTGCACTTGGAGCCAGCAATTATTTTGTATATAAAGTCATTTCTTTTGCATTCTCTCATTGTTTACATTTTTATCTATTTTCTTATTATGCAATAATTTTGATTTTTATTGCATCATTTCATACTATCGTATATCACCTTGTCACCATACTTTTATTTTATTGCCTTGATAATAGTTTCATATACTCATTTTAAGTGTATATTTTAATATTAAAGAATAAAATTATATAATTAAATTAAATTATTTAACTTAGAATTAAACATTTAAACTATGGCAGACATAGTTAAATTGTATCCATATAATAAAGCATATGGATATATTACAATATGAAAAATTATCGACAAGCACTGAGTGCTTGGTTGGTACTGCTGGGCAAGCTAAGAGTTGGTGATATAAATGGTAATAAGACAAGGATGGTCCCCATTCAGAAACTCCTTATAGATTAGAGAAAAATACAAATAAACATAATATTAGGGTGTCATATAATCAGCATGAACTATAATAGCAGAAAGTCAGAAAACTATGAAATATAAATACACATATTTGTATATATGTATATATAGGCACATATGTTCATAAATAAGTAAAAATAAATAAATAAAATCATTTTCATTTAATCTCTTTATTGCTGTCAGAGTATGACGTTGACTTCAATATAATGACTTACATGTTTCTAAAATACAGATATCCACTCCATTGATGAAAGATTATTTGTAGAATTAGCACTGTATTTTTAAAAATTCCTGAATGGATTACAAGTAGCTGTTATTAATTCAACAATATTTCACATTTGTAATACGTAAGAACGGTCGTTCCATTTGAAAACACACATTATTAGTGTCATTAGAAAGGATGTAAAAGCTATGTCCATTTGCATGAAGCATACCTTAAAATATAACCTTATTGGGGTGCCTGGGTGGCTCAGTGGGTTAAAGCCTCTGCCTTAGGCTCAGGTCATGATCTCAGGGTCCTGAGTGGGATCAAGCCCCACATCAGGCTCTCTGCTCAGCAGGGAGCCTGCTTCCGCCTCTCTCTGACTGCCTCTCTGCTTACTAGTGATCTCTCTCTCTCTGTCAAATAAATAAATAAAATCTTAAAAAAATAAAGTAAAATAAAATATAACCTTATTTTTAGGAATTTTCATACATTATAGCCTTTGAATTCTGATAAATGATAAATAATATAATAACCACATTAAAATGACTTTCAAATCATTTTTATTACAACCTAAGAAGTGTAGCAAGATAATAACATGAAAGATCTGATTAGGAATTAAATATTTTCCAAGAAGTAGCACTTGGGGGCAAAAACCCTGTCTACTCCTTCCTTTGCAGTTTCCCATAGGGACTAGTAAAGAACAGGAGGTGCTCACCAAATGTTGATGATTTTACTATAAATTTAGCTTTGAGGAGCTTCTGAACTAGATATGCTCTACTGTCCTTTCTTTCTCTGAAATTATCTTATTCCATAATATAGTGCTATTAATTTTCCTCCATCGAGAAATATAAAATACATAATGGTTCCTAAGTAAGAATGATCTGTTGAGTGCTTGAGTGGTGCAACTTACACATTACTCATGCTAGTATTTAAGACAAAAATTCTCATCAGGAAGAATTATTTGCAGATTAGCAGAGAGTGAGATGAGGCAGTTAACTTTTATTTTTTATTTTAAAAATTCTAGTTGTAATAGGACTACAAGTGAAATTATTTTGTTGGCATATTTCTTTTAATTTCTTTAGTTTGTCTTACTAGGACACACATCACATGTCTCTTAATGATCACAATTGAAAATAGGAATGTTGGAAAACTTCAAATTGATCATAAAAACTGATTTATTAATCCTGAGCTATTAGAGTTGCAATTCTAAATAGTAGTGATGCCAGGGATGTCCAGAAAAAATGTCTTCAAATGGGTTTCATTATACATTATATTTTTCTAAGCTTTGTTTGGCCACTGAATTCCTTGTACAATATCCTAAAATGGTGAGTGAATAAAACATCCAATCTTAACTAGTTTGAAAAGATTTTTTGACAATAAAAGCCCTATATACTTTTAGAAGTGAACATGTGTCAAGGACACTGTATATAAGTCATTGTCAAATAAATGACAAATAGGAGCTCTTTTAAGATTTTTTTAGATTGAGGAATCATGTTAGCTTTTCTGTAGTATGGATACTGTTTGGATGGACAGAAAAAAAAGTGGATGAGATGTACAGGAGGGATGAAAAGCCTTCTTAGTAAAATCTCAGAAGCAGACAAATGAAAGCTGGATTCAGTAAAAGTGATAATGTCACTTAGTCTGACACAGAGGTGTGAGTAGAGAAGAAGAGCAGGCTGTCGATGGATGCAAAGGGTCTGACTCAGATAACAATGGAAAATGGACTCCAACCAGCCAGAAGCTCAATAAAGGTATCTCTTGCTTGTCAAAAGCATCTGAGGCAGAATCACTTTGTTCACTTTCTCCCAAACCAGAAACAAGGGACAGAAAATATATATCTAGGTTTTCACAGAAATAAATTATGTCCATAATCTGTCATGCAAAGCATTGAAATTCTACTCCAGATTATAAAGATAGATTTATACAAACTTTCTGAAGTACCGTGCATCCCCCTAAGCTTTGTAAACATTGGCAGGTAGAAAAGTCATTTTATTTTTACTAGGTATATACTTTTGTCTGGTTTTATTGGCATGTTTTAAAATGCAGGTGGATATAATGAGATCATTGGATGGTAGAAACTGAAAGTAAAAGCCTGACTCTGCCAAGTCTGTTTTATGAGCTCACAATTTCTATTCTACAGGATTAAACATAGTAATGGCAGATAGTAGGAGTGGAAGAAAGAAAAAAAAATGTGTGTTGCCAGGGAAAGCCATAGACTTGAAAGTCAAATAGACTTAAGTTGTAATAAGTCTACCTTTTTTGCTATGTGGCTTTTGAACTCTATTTAAGCTCTTTGACTTTGAGATTTCTCATCTATATAACAAGGACAATTATTTCTATCTCATACTATTGATGTGTCGAGTTTCATACTTGGCACAGAAGCAGCACTCAAAAAATGTTAGCTCTTATCCCACAGATGTCATTACTTCATTCATGGTGGATTTTCTGTTAGACATAAAAAAGACAATGTCAGCAATTTTAAAAGTGCAGTATAAGGTTTTACTATGGCTCTTTGAAAACTTTTTTTTAATTAATAGCATCATTAATTCAATTCTGTACGTGTTTTTGCTGGGTTATGATTACTGTAGTCAATGTTAAACATTCAGTTTAATCATATGATTCAGAGTTCAATTAAAGAAAAGAGAATCCTCTTGGTTTTATATTAGCAAAAAGGAATTTGTTGCTAAGCATTAAATACTTACAGAAGTTTGGGAGGGGCTGAAAACAGTGCCTAGCCTGATTTTTTAGGAAATATTACCAAAAAGATGCTCCAGAACTGGGCTCCCAAGAAAGCCGCTATTTTTTCTACAGTTGGTAAGAAAGCTACATTTAGCCTCAGGGAGTCACCGCTACTGCTCCACCACTACCTTTCCTGTAATCCTTGTGTACAACACTTATGCCTCAAGCAAGCTCTACCCCTTTTTCCTCATAGCTCAATCTAAATGCAAGTTTGGTCCAGTCTGTCTGATCGATGGTAACTACTTCATTTTTTAAATTCTAGTTTCAAGGAAGATTAGAAAAGTAATTTTTAAGCATTTGAGCTCCTGCAGTATAGGAATTTTCATAGAAGGCATTTAGAATGGATCATTATCGAATTAATATTGTGTATCTACTATAATCGAACAATCACTAGGATTACTTCCATCCTTAAATTTTTAAGTAACAATAATTGGTAACAAAAGTCACCTTCCTAACAAATATAAACATACTTTATGCATATGAAATAGTATCCAGGTTTTATTGAAAAAGCACATTCTAACTGATGAATCATTGAACATTATATCAAAAACCAATGACATAATATACCTTGGATAATTGAATTTAAATTTAAAAAAAGAAAAGGCAGATCCTGCATGTTTATTTTTCCCTTAATTCAATTAAAACCCCATCATGATATCTATTGCATATAATTAAGGGATAAAAGTAAATCTAATACATCCTATTTAAGACAGGTAGGCAAAGGGAGAGAGAAAGAGAAATTTGATTAATAAAAAGGTATATAGGAAGAATATACAGGTAGCTAGCTACTTTCATCTCTATATTTGCACAAGGTAGTAAGAAAATTTTGAAGTTGTTTTTTCTCCTACTCATTCTGTATTTCCTTTGTTCATAGTAGTAACTGCTCTTTGGGATTCTTTTTCTGTTGGGGTGGCCCAAAACATTATTCCTAAAGTATCTAACTCTTGATGCTCTTACCTATGTGTACTTACTCCAGTCTTCCATTAACTAAGACCACCAGATATGGCAGTACATCAAATACTCCCCCTAGTCCCTATTGTATTAATTTGCCCTTGATAATCAGAACCAGTCATCCCAGATAGCATAGTATTATTCCCCTTTTTGGGGCTGCTGATCATACAGCATGGAAAGCCCAAAATGACCAGGTGGTGATCACAATGACAAGTTCAGTGACTATTTTATTTGGCAGAGCATTTACCTAAAAATTCTAAACCAGTAAAACTCGCAATGCAAGGAAAAGAAGATAATATAGTGTGAGTTAGTCATTAGGTATAGTATAAGAAATACTACTTTTAATATACCTGGTGATTCCAGTTTCATGTGTTCTGACTATGGGAGGACTAGCCCAGCCTCATTTATTGGTCACTGATATGTAAAATACTCTGTCTCCTCTTCAATGGGCTATTTCTAACTAGCACAATAGCCGTCTTAAGAGCTCATTAAAACAAACAAACAAAAAAAAAGAGCTCATTTAACCAGTTACTTCCAGGTGACAGAGTAATACTGGTGACTTCTATGAGTATAAACCAATTGCCTCACTACTTTGGCTGGAAAACAAATACAGTCCTTGAGAAGCAGAATATTCCGATGTTGAATAAGGCATTCTGTAAGTTTATAATGGCATTGCTGGAAGAAGCATGGCCAGCAGAGAAGAATAAACCAGAATCAATGTGTCTTCAAGGAAAACCTTTTATATTTGACATGCCCCAAGTTAACTAACTGCTCCTCTAGAGATATATTGCTATATGGAGGCCTCAGTGTTGTTCTCTGCTGCTGGCCTTGGGCCCTCCAAGTGGCATATTCAGATAAGCCTGGTAAGAGGAAAACTGTCCACATGCACTCCTTCATAGTCTCTATCCCTACCGGCATGATCACATTCTGCCCTAGATCCTTTAACCAAGTATGAATTCCCAGGAAAAAAGGCCAAGTAAAATGCTGTCTTATGTACTGACAGTTTCTCCTACGAAGCGAAGCACATAACACACAAACCTCTTATTCTGGGTCTATTTCAAGAAGTTCATGAACATACCCTTTTCCCCAACCTTTTCATAATTTACCTGTTTTTAAAATTTTTTTCTTTCTAATTCCCTGACCACCTGGCTAAACTATTGCGCACTGTTTTTGAACAACTGTTAATCCATACATTCAGCCAGTACTTTTTTCATGCAATGTGACATATGTGTCATTTGACTTTTTGCCAAATGGTAGAATCTTCCCCACTCTCTTTTCCAGCCAGTAGACTATTGCAGCATTTCAGGTACATTTTTAAATATTTCTAGCATATATTAAAAGGCCATTCGTAAACAAGGTTCTTTTTTCCCCTCTGTTTCTCAATCAACTGCTCATAGGGAACTCTCCATGTGGGCATGCACGAATGTGGGTAAGGAGGGGTACCAGTGGAGTAGAGGTAGATGCACTGAATTCAGAGACTGTTAGAGTGTCAATTTTACTTTTTCTTAATATTCTAAAATATGTATAGTTATAAATAACATATTCTTCATAATAAATGTACCATAAAACTTATTATAGTTATAAGTAAAAAAATTAAAGTAAGAACATAGGGGGCAGCCCCTCTTTGTTAATCTTTGGTATTCCATAAAAATTAGTCAGCAATTCTGATTACTATTACTGTTACCTGTTATGAAACTCATGATGCCCTTGCTTCTGTCTATTAAATATTTCCACTTGGCTCTGAATTCTGAGATTTCATCATATTCATTAAAATCAGAAGCCATATCAATATAGACCTTATTATCATAGTACAGAGTAGCAAACAGTATGCTGTTTTTCCTTACCAATGGATTTCAAGGAATTGGTGAAAAATCTCTCCTTTGGGCTTTCTCAGGAGTCATAATTAGTGGCTGTATAAATGAATCATCTATAATTACGATATTTCAACATTGTTAACTCCTTGAGGTGTTCAGATCTCTTCTTCTATGTTATGCCTAAGAAATGTTAGCATTTTGACAATTTAGCATAAGCTATATTTAGGTCCGTATTTAAGAAACCAATCAACAAAACAGAAAGATTCTCAAATGCCTCAGGTAGAAACAATGCTCAGATTTGCTTGTAAGTGGAGCCTTATAATATATTTATCCATAACTAAAATTGTATTCTTCCCACATTCACGTAGCATACTTGTAATTGATTCTCACAATTATCCCTCATTTCCATGTTAATATATGTTAGCAAAATCTTTAGTTGACTATGATGAGTAAATTTTATCCCCAGATCATCCTAAGATCTCTTTCTACAAATGTGTGTACTGTAGGAGGTAGTAATGGTAAGGCTAGAAAATAGGTGGTTCCTTGAGGTGACCACTGCAGATGACATCATCCTAAGTCTTAAGGCAAATCAAAATTAGCCTCATCAGGGGAGACGAAGCTACTCTATGGTCAAGAGAAGTTCACTGGGCATTCCAGGATCTCAGAGTCAACTAAATCCATACAAATGCCCCCATTCTAATTTATTTTAAGGTCTTACTATTTTCCGATAATTGGACATATGCCAAGATTATAAATGTTTCCAGTACCTTAATGTGGCAATCAATAGCACCAGACTCTCTGATCAATTGTGGTAATTATTACCACTATTCACCAAGCATTTCTAGTTTTTGCTTCTCTATACATGTCCTAAGATTATACTAAATGACCAAGTGGGGTTGAGTAGAACTATATTATTACTAATACTGAGTCAGTTGTGAGTTGAATTATGTGTATAACTTCCAGGGCAGAGCATTTAATTTCTGGCATGAGACATTCCAGAGTTTTCATTTACAACCCACGTATCCAACGTGTTCAAGAAGGAAAAAGATCAACATTCTGAGTCCTTTAGAGACTCTGAAGGGAACCTCCAACTCAGCAGTAATGGACATGGAGTTTAAACTATCCTTATTTTGAGCTATGCAGATTTGGGGGGTTGTTAATGCAGCACAGCCTAACCCATTGTGATTAATACACTGATTATCATGGGTGTGAGGCTTATGCCTTCACTGCATAAGAGATTATAATTTTTTTAAGGCACTTATAAAAATTCCCTGGGATTAGGACAGTGTCTTGAATAGGACTTTGAAACTTGGGCTTGTTCTTTTCCTATTCTCTGTTCTGTCCTATTCTCTAACATAGCTGAAGTAGTTTACTCACCCCAGAATTCATGCATTCTTCATTTTTTAATAAGAGTATATTGTAGCAGCTAATAATCTCACCAAATGTTTCCTTTCAATAAATACTTTCTCCCAGGAGACAACAGATAATATTGCTTTGATATAGCATACGATGGACTGACAGTGTTTCGTAACTCTGATATTAAGAAGGATCCTCATTGCCCTCAAATACTGCCAGGTCCCATTTCCTGGAGGTTTATTACCAGGCACAAATTGCTGTATCAGTTGGAGTTTAGTAGCAAAGGTGGAATACACTCAAGTTAACATGTGCAGAAAACAATGCATTATAACGAATGTAATTTCTTACTGAATTATTGGGAGGCAATAGGAATAGATTCTAGGTTGAGACCCCAGAAATAACTTCCAAGCCAATAATAACTGGGTTTCAAAGGGGGCTGCTTTTCTTATTTTTTTTTCTTTTTTAAAATTTAATTTTATTGTGGTAAGTGTATATAACATGTTTTAAGGTTCAACCACGTTGTAGCATGTATGAGTGGCTCATTTCTTCTTATGACTGAATAATATCCCATTGTGTGGATACACCAAATTTTGTGGGGTTTTTGTTTTTAATTTTTTTCATTGAAATCAACGTATAATGTTGTATTGGTTTCAGGTATATAGACAGTGATTAGATATGTATATACATTACAAAATAATCACCACAATAAGTCTAGTCGCCCTCTGTCATCATACAGATTTGTTACAATATTATTGACTATATGCACTACATTGTACATTACATCCCAGAGGAACTGCTTTCCTGCCACAATCAAGAAACTTCCTATTGAATCAGGAATTCACTACTACAGCTGCTTACTTTATAACCACAATACTTATGCTACAGTACACACCTGCCCATGTGCACACACATACACATAATACAAATGGATGTCTTATACCTTTCTTCTCTTTCCACTTAACTCAGTTTTGAACTCAAGTCTTCTCCAAGTATGTCTGGTTCGAAGAACCTAAATAATCATAAGGAATCTTGTATTCCTGTTCTGTTGTTTTAGTAACTCAGCATCTGCATTACAAGAAAGCATGTTAGAGAAGAGTAGGAATGGATATTGAACTGCCTGAGCCAATGTATCTGCTGGTTTACTTACTTGGTAGTAATTTATGGAGTGAATGACTAATTGTGAAAAAGCTTTAGAATTAGCACTTCAATTTTGAAGTGGTCCCTCAACATCTACTCTATAGAATTGTTGCCAAAGTTTTAGTTCAATTCACAACTTTTTAAGTATGTAACTTGTGCCAAGTTCTGGAGACACGATAATAATTATGCCAGTTCCTTACTCCTAAGGGATTAATAGTCTATAATGTAGGATAGACTAATCAATAGCTATAGTAATTCAGGTAGTAACACTTTACCAAGAGGTGAACAACATGCTGTGGGATTAATTTAGCTTTGGGTGGATATAGATTGGATATTTGGGTACGCCTACATGGGTAAATTTAGATCATAACTTAAAGAGTTTCTTTCTGGTCTTAGAGGAGAAAGGACATCTACTATTTTGAAGAGACAAGAACATGAGAAAAACATGAGAAAATATGAACCTCTAAATGGAAGTATATGATCCCTGACCCACAGTATGTATGCAATAAATATTTGTTGAAGTAAATGAGAAAAAAACCTAGGAAGCAGAGGTCATAATAAAAGTGAACAGAAAGTGGGCCAGAACAGTAAGGGTTTCAGATTGTTAAGGGTTTTTAAAACCTGTTTTGACCAATAGTTATGAGTGGAAATCAAGAGGTAACACTTTCAGGCCAGAGCATTTGATTGCTGGTACAAAAATCACGGTTTTCTCCCTTGCAAAATCACTGATGTCCAGAATGAGACTGTTCCAATCACAGGAAATTAAGGTAACAGAGCTCTTTCATACAAATAAATCTGTAGTCAGAGACTGTTCCAATCACAGGAAATGTAAGGAAACAGAGCTCTTTCATACAAATAAATCCGTAGTCACAGCTTTATAATGGTAACCCTCAAAGTACTGAGGAGGATAGGTTTTACTGCAGATGGCTGGAGTCAGACAGATCAAATAAAATGCTATGTAAGAGTCATTGTACACTATAGCAGAAGCACTAGTGGAGATGAAGAAGCTCATTTAAGAGACATTAAAGGGAGGAAAATGAAAGGACTTAGTTGAAGCAAATACATAGATGAAGAGGAAAAGGGAGAAGTCAGCAGCAAGTTTAAGATTGCCATCTTGGCTCTTTGAGTGAATGGTGATGTCTTGGTTGGGACACAGACATTTAATGTTCACCAAATATCTATGTGTGTTCCCATGTTGCCCATGCCTTTGGCAGTAAGGTGGGATCGCGTAATCACTTCTCATCAATGAGCTCTGAACAGAAATAATGGGTGTTCCTTCAGGGGAAAAACAATTTAAGTGGTGTGCAACGGCCTGGATCTTCCCTAAACTTGATGACAGTGGAGATCTAGAGCTGAGATGCCTGAACCTCTTCAGGACTAGATCTCTAAGTCACTTGATGGATAGAAGCAATGCTAAAATGGTATCTAATCCTTAACACATGTTGAGTTAAGTGAGATATGAATGTTTTCATGTATAAATTGACTAAGTTGCTTTTATGATAGCTTGTCAGCTTACCACGACTAAAACAGGGTAAACCGAGGAAAAACAGAAAACAGAATATTTATAGAGGTGAATAATGATAAAATTTATTGAATATTTATCATATGCCAGTCAGTGTTTTAAGCATATTCATTATATGTAACAACTCATTTGCTTCTTGAACAGCCCTATAAGGAAGTACTGTTTAATTTTACAGATGTGAAAACTGAGGCACAGGGAAGTCAGGTAATTTGATTTCATATAGCTAGTATGCTGTGGACTTGAAATTTTGGACCATATCTTACACGTGCTGAATTTGAGACAAGAATATCCAGCATGCATATAGAGATATGTTTTTCATGCTTAAGTGATTTATTTTTGTGACTAATTAGCATAGAGTTGATAGCTGAATCTGTAGACATGATAAATGTATTTGGAATCATATTAACACAAAAAGAAGACCAAAGTAGTGAGAATATAAGGATTTTGTTTTGTTTGGTGTTTTTTTGTTTGTTTTGTTTTGTTTTGTTTTGTTTTGTTTTGTTTTGTTTTGTTTTAGACCTGGAATGATGAAAACACACACAAACACAGCAGTATTAAGATTGGAGTGTCTCTCTCTGGCTCTAGGGTTCTAGATCTTGGTGGTTTTATCAGGCTTCCCACTCATACTTCTAAAGCCTGGGTACCATTAGTGGAACCAGAGAGCACTGCATAGAGTTGAACTCTACCAAAGACCTGTCATCAGTCTGCAGAGCTCTTCACCGTGAGGGGTAGTGAGATAAAGTGTCTGCCTCTGGAGGCATTAAAAGACAAGGGGAACATGTACTCTGATTGCTTCCTCACTACAAACCCACACTCCCCAGGGCTTGGGAACAGTAATCACAACCTATCTGTGACCTTAAAATTTCAACCAAATAATGAAAAATAAAGTGGTCCTGTAAATAATGCTTCTCTCTGTGGAAGAAAGTCTTGCAATTGTCTAACTTTGATAATGCCTCCTTTTCCACTTTTTCTATATCATTATTATTTCTGAATGCTGAACTCTTTTAATATTTCTTTTTTTAAGATTTTATTTATTTATTTGACAGAGAGAGAGAGATCACAAGTAGGCAGAGAGGCAGGCGGGGTGGGGGTGGGGGGACGCAGCCTTCCTGCTGAGCAGAGATCCCGATGCGGGGCTCGATCCCAGGACCCTGAGATCATGACCTGAGCCGAAGGCAGAAGCTTTAACCCACTGAGCCACCCAGGTGCCCCTCTTTTAATATTTATTATCTAAACTGTCTTTCTCCTGCCATATTTATCATTATCCCTCAGGTCCAGCCATTTTTGTGACCTCTGGGGGCCTTATATTTGAAATGTTTGATTTCAATAACTACATGCATATAAATATCCCCAAATATCTATTTATATTTTTATGTCTAGCTTGTGTTTCTGGTTCTTTCTAAAAGTTCTCATGCTCCAATGTTTACACACATCTTTAATTAGTTGTTCAATCAATATACAAAGAAAATTAAGTTCATCTGATGGTTAACATTTCTTAATATTCTTATTGTTATGAGATTTCTGCAGGGCAAAATATGCTATCAGGGAGACTATATGTTGCTAAAAAGAAAGGCTCTGGAGTCACAGAGTTCTTTAGCTCAATCTTAACTCTGTTACTTTTTAACACATAATAATTTGGATCGTCTAAGCTGTAAGTTCTGAGACTCAATATTCTCATTTGTAAATTGGGGACACCAGAGCCTGTTTCACCTGCTGTGAGTATGAAATCAATAATTCACAGAAAAAAATCACTATAAAGCTAGTATAAAGCAGTCTGTCTGCAAAAGTAAGTTCCCTTTCCACTGGTTTGTATTTTCAGTGAGAGAGATTTTCACTCCTGTTAGTCAACTGGATCTATCTTCTTTTTAATCATTCTCTTTGAAATTTGTTTGATTCAAGTTTTTGACAATTTGAATTTTAAGACAATTTAGAATATGCACTAAGATGAAAACTTTTTACTCAATAATAGTATGTATACCCACCTTTAATTGGATGGAATTATGAACATAATATTTTAAAATAATTTAATATATATTTTTAGTCTCTGTACTTTTGACATTGCAGAAAATTTTTCTTTGGCAATCACGAATGTTTTCATCTGTGGATTTTTCCACTCACGTCCTTTAAAAATATTATTTCATGAAATTCTTCTCTTTATTTATTTTTATTTTTTAAAGATTTTGTTTATTTATTTGTCAGGGAGAGAGAGAGAGAGTACAGACAGGAGGAGTGACAGACAGAGGGAGAAGCAGGCTCCCCATTGAGCAAAGAGCCTGATGAGGGACTTGATCCCAGGACCCTGGGAGTTGGGATCATGACCTTAGCTGAAGGTAGACACTTAACCGACTGAGCCACCCAGGCATCCCTCATAAAATTCTCTTTGTTAATAAAAACTAAATTCCTTCTTCTGACACAAATTAATTATCCATTCACTATATGTTGGAAAACTCACAATCCTAGTTTGCACTGATCTATGTTCAAATCTTGAAGCAGTTTCCCCATTATGTAAACTCCCCATTATGTAAAGTGTGTGTGTATGTGTGGGGGGTGTGTGTGTGTATAAAAACGTAGAAAGAAATTTAGGGTAAGTCTTTTAGGAATGTGATTTGAGTTACAATAGAGATTCCTTAATGCTTTTTATGTGCAATGATTTCGATCAAGTAATGTGATTTATGAAAATATCTTGGCCTTATTTTACTTGAGAATTTTCAATCAGTTTTCAGTTTTCAATTCTGACTTTTTCTGATAAGCAAACATCTATTGAGGAACATCAGCAATTTTGTAAATGGAAATTGAATAGAGAAAAATTATGTTTACTTCAGTGGGGAGTATCCTGACATTCAATTGCTTTTCTGTATTTTATTGTAAACCAATAATGGGCAAAAAAATGTTCATTGCAAAGGAGGTTATGATTAATTTGTCTGGTAAGTGGACTAAAGGTTCTCTTTTCAACCTTCATCTGTACAAAATAAAAGAAAAACATTATAGCTGTTGCTTTTTCTTTTTGGTTTATCATTTTTATTTCAAAATGCTAATAAATAAAGTTTATGCCCCAACTTATTATTATAATGACAAGTGGTATTTTTAATATAGTACATACTGCAGGAAATTATATTTCACTGCAGTAAAAGCTGGTTAACAAACATCTGTTTAAAATATTTTTTTTGGAAAAATCATAACCTATTTTTGATTGTGTTTAACTTTATAAGTTATTTCCTATTTTGTAACTTTACAGTAAATATAATTTGAAAAAGAACCTAATATTCCATATCTGTGGTTTATGCCTAAATGAAAAGTACACAAAATAATCTCACATAGAAACAGAGGACGCTCATCTGAAAGTCATATTTTCTGGAAGCAGGATATCAGAGAGGAACATCTATTCATTCATTTACTCACTCGTTTAGGCTTTACTATTAGATAGGTGATGGACACAAGAATGAGAAACACACCTCACCCCACCTTCACAGAGACTACAGCCAGTCAGGTGACACATATTTCAAGCATTTCTGTCCATGCCACATATACAATCTTTACTCATAAGAGCTGTTAACCATTGAGTCACACCTCTCAAGAAACCTAATAGGCTCAGTGATTAAGTACTGTGGTTTACAGATGATTAAAATAAGTAATTCTGACTTGAGTGAACCCACTAAATGACAAAGACATTAAAGAGAAATGAAAGCATTTTGGCTATGAAAGTGGGTAGAAAATTTTCCCCACACCTGATATTCCATTTATTCAACCACAAGACAGCTCACCATCTTATTCAATTCGCATTAATTCATTTAACATTTATTGACTGTTATGTGACATACACTGTACATGGCTTTGGACTTATAAAAATCAGAAGTAAAATGTGGCCCCTGGCTTAAACAAACTCATTGTATTGTACATATGTATGTGTATCCATGTTTCTGTGTGTGTATCTTTGGCAGGGAGATGGGGATAGGTAAATTAGGTTTCAAGAGTCAGAATCAATGAGAGGGGATATGGTGTCAATGAAGAACTTTTTACTAAAATAAAAATTACTTAAGAATAAGTGATAACAAAGCTATGATCACCAAGACAGCATGGTACTGGCACAAAAACAGACACATAGACAAATGGAACAGAATAGAGAGCCCAGATATAGGCTCTCAACTTTATGGCCAACTAATCTTTGAAAAAGCAGGAAAAAATATCCAATGGAAAAAAGACAGTTTTTTCAATAAATGGTTCTGGGAAAATTGGACAGCTATATACAGAAGAATGAAACTTGATCATTCTCTTACACCATACACAAATATAAACTCAAAATTGATGAAAGACCTCAATGTGAGATAGGAATTCATCAAAATCCTAGAGGAGAACATAGGCAGGAACCTCTTTGACATCGGCCAGAGCAACTTTTTTCAAGATACGTCTCCAAAGGCAAGGGAAACAAAAGCAAAAATGAACTTTTGGGACTTCATCAACATAAAAAGCTTCTGCACAGCAAAGGAATCAGTTAACAAAATAAAAAGGCAACCCACAGAATGGGAGAAGATATTGACACTATGACACTACAGACAAAAGGCCGATATCCAAGATCTATAAAGAACTCTCAAACTCAAAACCCAAAAAGCAAATAATCAAGTCAAAAAATGGGCAGAAGACATGAGCAAACACTTCTCCAAAGAAGACATACAGATGGCTAACAAACACATGATAAAGTGTTCATCATCATTAACCATCAGGGAAATTCAAATCAAAACCACACTGAGGGGCACCTGAGTGGCTCAGTAGGTTAAAACCTCTGCCTTCAGCTCAGGTCATGATCTCAGGGTCCTGGGATTGAGCCCCGCATCGGGCTCCCTGCTCAGCAGGGAGTCTGCTTCCCCCTCTCTCTTTGCCTACTTGTGATCTCTCTCTCTGTCAAATAAATAAATAAAATCTTTAAAAAAAAACACATTGAGATACCATCTTATGCCAGTTTGAATGGCAAAAATCAACAAGGCAAGAAACAGCAAATGTTGGAGAAGATGTGGAGAAAGGAGAACCCTCTTATACTGTTGGTGGGAATGCAAATTGGTGTAGCCACTCTGGAAAACAGTACAGAAGTTCCTCTAAAAGTTGAAAATAGAGCTACCCTATGACCCAGCAATTGCAGTACTAGGTATTTACCCCAAAGAAACAAATGTAGTGATCCAAAGGGGTACATGCACCCCAATGTTTATAGAAGCAATGTCCACAATAGCCAAAATGTGGAAAGAGCCAAGATGCCCTTCAACAGACAAATGGATAAAGAAACTGTGGTCCATATACACAATGGAATATTACTCAGCCATCAGAAAGGATGAATACTCAACTTTTGCATCAACTTGGATGGGACTAGAGGAGATTATGCTAAGTGAAATAAGTCAAACAGAGAAAGTCAATTATCATATGGTTTCACTTATTTGTGAAACATAAGGAATAGCATGGAGGACATTAGGAGAAGGGGAAAATAAAGGGGGAGAAATCAGAGTGGAAGACAAACCATGAGAGACTATGGACTCCGGGAAACAAATGGAGAGCTTTAGAAGGGAGGGGGAAATGGGTGAGCCTGGTGATGGTTATTAATGAGGGCACAGATTGCATGGAGCACTGGGTATTATATGCAAACAATGAATCATGGAACTCTACAACAAAAACTAATGATTTATTGTATGGTGACTAACATAACACAATAAAAAAAAAGAATAAGTGTTGGGCCTCAAATTGCTGACAGAGAAGGTAATGAAACTATTACAAAGATGCCATGATGGCAAGGATAAGGGCAGAGTGAGGACTTTATCAGAGCAAAGATGCAAGGCACCCATCCTGCTGTGGTAGCTGAAAGAAGG
>CM052899.1:106914605-106945815 GCA_028534135.1 Potos flavus
TAAAGAATTTATTTATTTATTTGTCAGAGAGAGAGTGAGAGAGAGATCACAAGTAGGCAGAGAGGCAGGCAGAGGCAGAGGGAGAAGCAGGCTCCCTGCTGAGCAAGGAGCCCGATGTGGGACTCGATCCCAGGACCCTGGGATCATGACCTGAGCCGAAGGCAGCCGCTTAACCAACTGAGCCACCCAGGCGTCCCTAGAAATTGCAGAGTTAAAATCAAAGGCCTAGCCATTACAACACAGCTTCAGGAAAAAGGCAAAAATATAGAGCACAAGGTAAGAATGTAACACCATTCGTTAATGTCTCTAAGTAAATTAAAGTGGCCTCTAGTACTTTGAGCTAGACAAAGTGCCACTGGTAGTATAAAAGTGTGATCCTATAGAAGCCTGATAAGTAAAAAGAACTATAAATATGTCTAAAGAGAAAGAGTAGCATGCCTAAACAAACAAAAACCAACAATCCGAAAACTTGTGGTTCTGCCTTTTGGCAGTTGAAGTTCGCTGGTATTAACTACATCAGAAATCCACAGAAAACTGTATTAACAAAGTCAACTTGGAACAAATGGGATGGTCTATTTCCATGCTAAAAATATCTGAGAGCCACTAACTTTCTACAGACAAGAAACAATCTGAGAAAGCTGCTAAGCTACCAAGCAATAGTGGTTCAAAAGTAGCTAAGGAGTAGGGTAAAGGAAGACCTCCCGGAGAGCAGTACCCAGAGTGGAAGAGATCAATGGAGAATGCGTAGCTGCTTCCAGGGAGCAAATCTGGATTCATATCAAGGAACATCCTCTACCCTCAGGGAAGGGGTATCTGCCAACATTTGCCCAGCAGGAACTTAGAATTCCTGTGGACTATTAACTACCTCTGCCTTTCATCCTTCTCCTTATGGAATGAAAATATTTATTATGAATATCCTTGCTTATTTCACCATTGTAAGTTGGCTGTGTGGACAGAAAAATACTTGTCTCTTTGGTTCCTAAGTCTTCAGCTCACGAATGTACGCTCCTGGACAGGATGAAATTGTACATCCTTTAAAACACTAAATAAGTTCATTATGGGTAAATCTGGAGTCTTCATTTTCTAATCATCTTTGAAACTATTGTAGTGTTTAAATATGAATGATCAGTAAACGTATTTCATTCACCAGTGTAGAATAAATTTTTTTAAAAGATTTTATTTATTTATTTGACAGAGAGAGAGAGAGAGAGATCACAAGTAGGCAGAGAGGCAGGCAGAGAAAGAGGGGGAAGCAGGCTCCCCGCTGAGCAGAGAGCCTGATGCGGGGCTCGACCCTGAGATCATGACCTGAGCCGAAGGCAGAGGCTTTAACCCACTGAGCCACCCAGGCGCCCCTAGAATAAATTTTTTAAAAGCCCAATGAGGCCCATTTAGGGCCTGGAATGCCTTGCCTCTTAAGATGCCTTGAGATCATTATCTTAATTCGAGACAAATAAACTAGTACTTATAATGGTGTCTTTCATGAACCAAGAAAATTTAAATATTATGAAGTATACTCAGTCAAGAAAGAATATATGGAAAATAAATCTGAATTGTACAAACTAGCTGGGTTTTGATCTTAGAGAAAATAAACAAAATCAGAATATTTATTTACTTTAGATACTTTTCAAGGTCTATTTAATATAATGTTGCAGTACTAAAGGTACAATTCACCAAGTAGCTTTACCCTATTCTACATTCAAAGTTGTCAATTTCTCATCATCACAGAAGATCATTCTTAGCTGTGGAACAATTGCACAGATTTTTCTGTACACAAATCGTAGAGGTCTATTCCCAAAAATATGTGTCATCTACTCTGAAGGAAAGTAAAGCATCAAGAATACATTGTTTTATAACAAAATCATCTTCCATAGTATTTGATTGATCATGGACTCATTCCCCAGAGTAAAATTAGTGTACTGAGGCAATACATCTTTTGGAGTTCTAACTTCATTTTTAAGATATACTATTTTTTAAAGATGTGAAAATATTTAGATGGCTTAAAATTTTAATAAAAATAGTTAATGATTTTGAAAATAAACCCACATGTTAGAGGAACTGATTATACCTAGAAGAATATGAAGCAACTTCACAACAATCTCCAAGGGGAAAGAATCATTTTCAGCTATTTTTTATTACCACGAAGTCAAAACAAGGTAAAACACAGTACAGGGTATTTAGATTTATCCTGATAGGAAATTGATTCTCCACTTCAGTTACAATGAATAATTGTCATTAATTCACAGTGTTAATTCTTAACATTACAAAGAATAGTACAAGTATTTTTATAAGTTTTAAAATGCATTTGTTTTAATGTTTTCTAATAAATGTTCATATAATGACTAAAATTTTATATTCTCAGCTTGTCTAAGTTACCAAAGAATTTTCACTTTAAAAGAGGATTATTGATAAATTCAGACGATAATATTTAACTGAAGGAATGGGCATAGCATGGTCATAACCAGTTCTCAGAACTTTCACCTTTGTGGTGAACATGGGCAGTGTCATTTGTCTAACTTGTCCCAGCGTATCACAGAATTGCCTATTTTCTAATTTTTATGGCTGATAAATTGCAGTTAACTTTTCCTCTCATTAAGGACCTCAAATTAGGAAAGCCCTGCTTTTAGTAAAAAAAAATGTAGTGAAAGACTTTTTTTGAACCCAAATTTGATTTTTTTTAACTTTATTTCTCTGTGGTGATAGATATAAAAATGACGATATAAATTATATAAAGTGAAAATTTATTCTTTTTAGTTTTTATTCATTTGCCTTTTTAAAAATATTAAATGGGTTTTCATTTTTTAAAGAGAAATTCTTGGTTTTCTAGGCCTTTCCTGAGGGGCTGAAATGAAAATATGTCATTATTTAGGAAGGCAGAGTATGGGGACCCCAGAAGTAAATCTGCTAGTTGTAACTTAGAATTCTTTAAATCATCCTTTAAAAATTATTGGAGGTTTAAAAAAGTAGTTATATGGGACCAAGAAAGCTCCAAATGTGGGTCTCAAATATCAAATATAACAGTTCATTCTAAAGTATCTCCCTACTTTACAGATGCATTAACATTATTGGCCAAATAATGACCTTTTGTTCAATAACAACAAGTGTAAGTTCTCTCTCCAGGTCACTGTAAGAGTGGGTATCATTTGGGGCACCTGGGTGGCTCAGTGGGTTAAAGCCTCTGCCTTTCGCTCAGGTCATGATCTCAGGGTCCTGGCATCAAGCCCCGCATCGGGCTCTCTGCTCAGCGGAGAGCCTGCTTCCCCCTCTCTCTCTGCCTGCCTCTCTGCCTACTTGTGCTCTCTCTATCTGTAAAATAAATAAGTTAAATCTTAAAAAAAAAAAAGAGTGGCTATCATTCTTGTTCTCCTAAGTGATTTTAAACATTATAATGAAATCTTATTCCCATTCTAATCAATATATTATACAGATAAACTATGTATTAGAAAACTGAATTTTAATAGTACTTGCCTAACTTCAGCTATTTCTTTCACCATGTTTAAACTTCAATATCACATTTACATGAATAATATCTACTTCCTAGTATGATTTTACATTTTGTTTACCTTGCTATAGTTCACTTCCATTGTCTATGTAGACTGAGATCTAGAATGCTGTTTCCTATTTCTCAAATTTTGATAGCCATCAAATTCTAAGATGTAGGAGTTTTGTAAAAACTGCTTAGATGAATTTCTTTCCATTGCTCAAATATATAAGTGGAAGTGACAGACATTCCTTGAACCTAGTCTAAAAAGGACGATCTGTTTATAACATATTGACATGGCAAGAGTTACCTTGGACATTCGATTTCTTTGTTTTCATTATCCCACCTTATTTTTGCCCTTTACTATGTAGCATCCAGCTCATCCTATGTTTCCAGGGGTTTTATATTGTATTTCTTACCCTTTCAGTTACCCATGGCCATGCATAAGTGTTGCTGCCTGCCCACTAGTTATCTTCTTGTAACATGATTATTGATGTTTATAACCTTTGTATATGTCAACAGTTTAACCCAAAACATAAATCCAATAATGGTAATAGTTTACAGATACTGTGATTTAGTATCATGGATATGTTCTGTGGATGGCAAATAGGATGCTTGTGAGCTCGTACACATCCTTGGTGAAACATGGACATTTCTTTCCATCATGATTCATTAGTAGAGAAAGATGTTAACTGAAGAAGTTAATACTTTTTTTGTTTGGGGGTTTATTTTTGTTTTTTTTAAGTAGTTAATTCCCAGTCTTTGGGATTCCATTGTTACTCTGATGCTTACTACATCCAAGTTATCAGAAAAGCTACTTAACCAATATTGCTTCAGTTTTTTCATCTATAAGACAATACTAATAAAATAATTGACTTATAGGGCATTTGAGGATTACATAGAACAATACATAGGAATTGCTCAGGATACTACCTATCACAACTTCATTAACAAATAGTGGCTATTGATATGTAACAGAGTGATTTGGGTACAGAAGATATTTAATGGTGAGAATTAATGTCTTAGTAATACAGTCAAGATAATTTGTTTCTTAGTGTATCTTGAATAAGTAGGAAAGTTGACTAAATTGAATATGATATGGTTGGACACTAATTTTTTAAAAATATTCTCATCAATGTAGAAATTCCAAATCTTGCTATATAACAATCAATAAAGAGAGTTAGAAAATAGCATTTAAAAAAATTAGTGCTGTAGGTTATCAGAACCAAGGCACTCTTGTGTTTTGTTACTTACTGGACATGTTAGTTTGATTTAATTGGAGCTCCGATTGCATATGACTAAGATCTGAACAAACTGACCTTCCCTCAGATAACAACTGTAAACCCTGTACAAAATACTACTACCCAGAGGCTCTGAAAAGTGAAACAATTAGGAAGATTCTGGAGGGACTTTGAAATTTGGACGAATGGACCAACATAGGTGAGTTACTCATTTAAGAATAGTTCCTAACAGCTTTTTAGCATCATATTAATAACAGTGATATTTTATTTTCATGTGGTCTCCTTGAGATGCCCTTTCTCCCAGAGACACTGCCATTGATGCTGGTCTGTAGCAGAATTATGTGCATAACAGCAAAACATAAAGGACCCTAGCTGAGACTCCATGCTGGGCTCCCTAGTTCTGAAGTGTTCTCTGCACACACTGGTGGTTCTCTATAGGAGAAAGTTCTTTCTGACACAGCCCTTACAAATGGAGGACAATAGAAACTGCACCTGACCTCTCTGGTCCCTTTGCTCTAAGACCATATGGCTGTGATTCATATCCTTGTTTTAATACCATTGCTATATTGTATTATTTTCCTTCAAGTAAGTGTAGATTTGGAAGCACCATCCTTGTGGGTTTTGTGAGAATTTTTTAACAATTGGACCCTACTTCTCTGTCACTGTTACCACATGTGGTATGTTTACTGTGACATAGATATAAATATAATCTAATAAAGAGAACTATGATTGCAATTAATTGATCATAAAGCTATACTCAATGGATAAAAATGTCAATTAATCATTTTAAAGGAAAAGCATGACCTGTGAATTCAAATATAGACAAATAATCATAATTTTTTAGTTTTTTTTATTCTTCACTATTAAATTGTGTTATTGGTCTTTGACTTGTTTTGATCAGTGGGAGATTAGAGTGAAAAATTATAGGTGTGCAATATTTGCAAAATTATACTATCTATGTTAATAACACTACATTGACTTTCCACAAAATGATCTTTTATTAATCAACATATAGAAGTCTGTAGTTTAGAATAGTAGCTGTCAATTTCTTTTTAAAAAATACTTTTGTTGTATTTTCATTGTGCATTAAAATATATCAATATTCAAAGAATATGGGCAAATTGATCTCTAAGATGCATTTGCAAAATA
The DNA here is from genome assembly GCA_028534135.1 of Potos flavus. Taxonomy (NCBI): domain Eukaryota; kingdom Metazoa; phylum Chordata; class Mammalia; order Carnivora; family Procyonidae; genus Potos; species Potos flavus. The sequence continues at coordinate 106,920,477 of CM052899.1, forward strand.
TTTCATTTTGATAAAATCCAACATTATGAAACATGGTCCATAATTTGATATTTTGGTCACTTTTATTTTCTATTCCATTGTTATGGGATAAAATCAAGTAAATTATTATTGCATCTGATTAGATTAGATTGTGTGTGTGTATGTGTGCATGTGATTGCTTCTGATAGTGAATGCCTTACTATGCACTATAATGTGCTCATGTGACCAGCAAGCTATAAAACCCCAACTGAGACTCCATTTTGGGCCCCTAACTTCTAAAAAGTTTTGTACGCATGTTGGTGGGTCTTGGTCTTACAGAGAATTTGTGTTCTTACAGAGGGAGAGTAGTTGGAGCTCCCACCTGACCTCTCCAGAGTTTGAACACTTTGCTATCAAGGCAGTTTGGCTGTGAAATATATATATGTATATATATTTTTTTACCTTTAATGTAGTTGCCTGGTCCTGAAATAAACTGTAAATTTGTCAGCATTATCATGTTGGGGCTTCTGAATTATTTTTAGAAATTGAAACCTGTTTAATTGCAACCATTATTGCAAAATCCCATCCATTGTGGTTTAAAGAAATGGAAAACAGTTTGAGGGATCCACAGTCTCTTGAAATTGAGGGAACAATCCAATTCTCTGTATAAAGTTTGTCTATATCCCTGCTGATCCCTGAACCACGTGTGTGGGATAGATGGCAAAGAGTAAACCCTCAGGAAATAAAGAATTGAATTGAAATTTGAGCTTCTACACAAGGACTTTGCAGCTTGAATCCAACCAAGTTAACTGCCTGCTAACATAATAACAACCACAAAAATCAGCACCGTGTAGATGAAAATAAAAGAGTTCTTATATAGAGTCTCCATAGTATAAGATCACAATAAGCAGGACACAATGCAACATAACACTGTATTTTATTCTACAAACAAAGAATCGGAGAAATCTGACCTATTTTTCAAAAGAAAAAAAATCAATGTAAGCCTCCCTCCAGATGACCCAGATGTTGGAATTAGCAAACAAGGACTTTTAAGCAACTATTGTAACACTGTTCATGAGGTAAATAAAAATGTGCTTTCAATGAATGAAAGAACGCGGGAAGAAAAGGAAGTTTCAGCAGGAAATAGAAAGTATATTACAAAAATCTAAAAAAAGGGGGCTTGCAATAAAATATGACCAATCTTTAAACAATTTATAAAGTGACAAATTACATGATTGAATTAATAAACAAATCCATCTGCGGAGTTCTTTCTCATATTACTAAAATGGATCCTGTTCTCTGCAGTACCTTGACTTCACTTGTGTTTAAATCAATGCTCCCATTCAAACCAGAAGCCTGCTTTGAGAACTGTGGAATTTCTTTCCTACAGAGATCAATAAATCCTCATGGACCGCAAAGACATAATAAAACAACAAGGGAGTGTTCAGGTATCATGTATCATATAAACTAAATATGCGTGACAATCAGAGAATTCTTGTCATTTAAAAAACCTAGTTGTCCTAATGTTTTTTTATTCTGATATAATCAGAATCTTGATGAGAATTGTCATAGATACTACCTTCACTAAAAGTTAGAGCAAAGTTAGAGTATCTTTGGAATGTATAGCATCATTTTACTACCAGCAGTTCTGGGTTTCCATTTATAATATTTAACTGCATTAGAGCTACATTTCTGATTTAATCTATTTCCTATGTCATAACAAGAGTCAGGTCAATCCTCATTTTTATAAGGCAAGCATTTTACATTTTATAATTTAAAAAAAATGAAAATGAAATATAAGCTGTATAATCCTACTTAGGTATTTTCAAGTAAATATTTGATTTTTTTAGATGGGAAATTATTTTTAAATGCATATTTGTGTGTATCTTTGTTAATTTAGCACAAAGTACTTAAAACCATTGTAAACAGCGTATTTTTCTTTAAACTAAGCAAATCAATTCAGACAAGTGAACATGTGTGTTTAAAGTTCAGCATTAGAAATTCTTTTAAATGTGTTCCGAAGGGTCAGTTTGTGACAAGATATAACACATATTTAACACAGTGGTAGATCACCTCATGATGAGCTGGGTCATTTGAAGCAATAAAACCTAGGATACTGCTTTTTTACTTTTCTTCACCAAAGAGCAGCATGAAGGCATAATTGAGGGATTCAAAATGATGTAGTTCTCTAAAACCTGTGGTGAAAATGACTATGTTTTCATTAAAGATTTTTTGTTTGTTTGTTTGTTTTGGTTGCTATTACTAATCCCTTTCTTTTTCTCCACTTACTTGCTTTTAAAGGATTTCTTTTTCAACCAAACTACCAAGCAAGACTTTCTGCTTCAGTTGATCCAGCTCCCACGTATGTTTGTAGGTGTTTTATCTTTTCAGGTACTCAGATCTTCCAAGGTTTATTCAGTCCCATGCCCCCATCCCTTTAATGGGTGGTGAGCAGTTTCTTTTATCTTGTGAAAGAATGAACAGTCACTTTCAGCTTCTAGTACATTTTATTGTCGTTCAAGTCAGTAAAATGGTGTTTAGACTCTGTGCTTATAGAACTATGGGGTGCACATGGCCAGCTTTCTGGGAACTCATAGAACTCTTTTTAAAAATGATTTTTTTCCCTAATTGCTAAAAGTCAGTTATAACCTCAATTGATAGTGATTTTCCTATTTTGAAGAAATACTTCTTCATAAGTTAAATGTACACTGTTCTTGGTCATCATTCTGCCCCACAAGATGAGATCATGTTATTTGAAGTAATGCTTTATAAGGGAGAAAAAAAGAAAAAGAAAAAGAAATCTTTCAAATAAAGGAGTTACTATCTTGACTTTTTATCCCAAATAATTAAATCAACCAAAGGGAATGAAAAACTGAGCTTATAACGGTACAGATATCTGATGAATACCATTTTGCAAAGCTAACTAAAACCTTATCTCAAGTCTCTTCTTTATTTCCTTCAGATATTATCTTACTTATGTTTTACAGCAGCTGTTTTATTATACATGACAGTAAAGTAAAAGTATTAATAAAGTGGAGAGCACATAATGAGTCTAAGCTTCATCTAAGAAATTGATGTTTGTTTTCCCATGCATGAGAAAAAAAAGCTCAGAAGTAACATTTCAGAAGTGATGCCTTCAAGACTCATAAGGTTTTCTCTAGTTCTGAGAACGACAAAACACAATTGGTGATTATTTGCCTAAAATAATACTTTTCATATACTTTCACTTTTCATATACTTTCACTTTTCATATATTAATGTGACCTGAACATGTGTTCATCTTATAATTTTTGACTAATATGTGTATGTGATCTTTCCCAATATCTAATGACAAAATTTACTTTATATACAAAAAGAGGAAAAAAAAATCCTGTTTTCATTACTGTTCAGTTTTATCATTATGTATTTTGCAAAAAAATATAAAGCATATTTCTATTCTCGTTTTGAGAATATATTTTAAAATAGTCAAGCATAGGGGCTGGCTGGGTGGCTCAGTGGGTTAAGCCTCTGCCTTCAGCTCAGGTCATGATCTCAGGGTCCTGGGATCAAGCCCTGCATCTGGCTCTCTGCTCAGCAGGGAGCCTGCTTCCCCCTCCCTCTCTGCCTGCCTCTCTGCCTACTTGTGATCTCTCTCTCTCTCTCTCTGTCAAATAAATAAATAAAATCTTTAAAAAAAAACAGTCAAGCATAGACATGAAGGCGTAGACATCAACCAAGTTAAGGTGTGGACATGAACAATATGGTCGAATAGAAGGCTTCGAACACTTCTTCTCCTCACAGACCACTGATTTAACAGCTACCCAAGGATCAATTCCCTTTCTGAGAAATCGAGACACTAGTTGAAAGACTCCTATATACTGGGTAAGTAAGAAGCTGCACACATTGACTGGTAGGAGAAGCTGAGACACACTCTTGCCATAAACCCCATCCCTGGCACAGTACCATGTAATTAGAAGAGAATCATTAATTCCAAGTTTCTACCTGAGGAACAAAGGATTTGGACTATTGGACCATATATTTTGTGCCTTAACTTTTCCAACTGCTACCCAAAGGTCTGGCTTATATCCTGTTTCTGGGAGCTGGCAGGGCCAGCATTTACTAAGTTACAAAGAACAAAGTGACAATATTGCATAAGCTTAAGGGGATGTCTCAAGACTCTTCACTTTCAACTCATGCTAGCAATAAACCAAGCCACCCTCTTCTCTCTGGAAGGAGAGACATCAAGTCCCTCAACTTTCCCAGTTGTTATTTAAAAGACCAGCTCCTAATATGAGACTGACGGGCCTTAGCATTCACTAGGCCTCTGGGGGCTACAGAGAACAAAGCCATGGTTTGAGAGTGTGGTTTGAACAAGTGCATAGGAGCACAGCACACAGCTCCCGTCCCATCCAGCTCAGTGCAGAGTGAACAGGTGATAAACCCCAAATCCCAGATTCTCCATAGGAAAGGAGAACTTGTACCATACATCTAACATCTCAACCTTTTTGGGTGCTGCCTAAGGGATTGGCTTCTATATTGCCTGTCTTAGGGCACTAATGGGATTTGGCTTACTCTAGATTCTTGGGGGATGTTCAGAACAAAGTTATAAGTTTGGTCAAGCACAAGTTTGAGTGTTATCCAAATATCTGGCCAAGCTGAGTGGTGAGGGTCTTCTCCTGTATGAAGCCAATTTGGGAGAAATGGGAGGTAACTGTTTTGTCTAATGCACAAACACCAGGAAAATGAAGAAATAGGGAAGTATGTTCCAAATAAAAGAATAAGATAAATCTCCAGAAATTGACCCTAATGAAATAGAGATATGTAATTTACCTAACAGGAAATTCAAAATGACAGTAATGAAGATACTCACTGGGGCGCCTGGGTGGCTCAGTGGGTTAAAGCCTCTGCCTTCGGCTCAGGTCATGGTCTCAGGGTCCTGGGATCAAGCCCCGCATCGGGTTCTCTGCTCAGCAGGGAGCCTGCTTCCCCCTCTCTCTCTGCCTGCCTCTCTGCCTACTTGTGATCTCTCTCCTTTCTGTCAAATAAATAAATAAAATCTTAAAAAAAAAAAAAAAAAAGAAGATACTCACTGAGGTCAGGACAGCCATGTATGAACAAAGAGAGAATTTTCAACAAGAGAAAGTATTTTTGAAGTACCAAATAGAAATCACAGAGCTGAAGAATATAATAATTGAATTGTAAATTCAGTAGAAGATACACACCAGAGAAAAAAGATATTCAATAAGAGGAGCAAAAAAGATATTCAATAAGAGGAGCAAAAAAAGAAAAGATGAAGATAGGTTAAGGGACTTATAGAACTACCAAACAGACTAATAGATTCATTATGATAGTCCCAGAAGGACACCCTATATCATACCATAAACAAAAATCAACCAAAAATCAATTAAATACTTAAAAGTAAGACTTGAAACCATAAAACTCCTGCGAGAAAACAGGGAAAAAATTCTTGACATTAGTCTTGGCAATAATTTTTTGGATATGACACCAAAAGCACAGGCAAAAAAGCAAAAATAGACAAGTGTGATTACATCAAACTAAAAAGCTTCTGCACAGCAAAGGAAACAATCAATAGAATGAAATGACAACCTACTGAATGGCAGAAAATGTTCGGAAAGCATATATCTGTTAGGGGGGTTATATCTAAAATATATAGGGAACTTATACAACTCAATAGCAAAAAACCCACAAACAGTCCATTTAAAAAATGGGCAGAGGACCTTGAATAGACATTTCTCAAAAGAATACGTACAAATGGCCAAAATATATGTGAAAAGGTGCAAACATCACTAATCATTAAGAAAATACAAATCTAAAGAGCAATGAGATATCCACTCACATTTATTAGAATGGCTACTATCAAAAAGTCAAGAGAAACAAGCATTGGCAAAGATGTGGAGAAAAAGGAACCCTTGTACACTGTTGGTAGGAATGTAAATTCATGCAGGCATTATAGGAAACAATATGGAGGTTCCTCAAAAAACTAAAAAATAGAACTACTATATAATCCAGCAATTTCATTCCTGGGTATTTATCCAAATGAAATAAAATCAGTAATTTGAAGAATAAATGCCACTTCCTTATTCATTGCAGCATTATTCACAGTAGTCAAGAAATGGAGACAATTTAAATGCCAAGGGATAAATGAATAAAGAAAATGTGAGGGGTGTGTGTGTGTGTGTGTGTGTGTGTGTGTGTGTGTGTGATGGAATATTATTTAGCTTTAAAAAAGAGGAAATCTTGTCATTTGTAGCAACACAGATTAACCTGGAGGACATTATGCTTAGTGAAGTAAGGCAGACACAGAAAGAAAAATACTTCATGATCTCAATTATATGTGGAATCTAAAATAGTCAAACTCATAGAAGCAGAGACTAGAATTGTGCTTGCTAGTGTCTAGGGGTAAAAGGAACTGTGGAGATGTCTGTCAACAGCTATGATGTTTCAGTTACACAAATTGACTAAATTTTGGAGATTTAGTGTTTAGTGTTTAAGTATTTAATTGATTTTTGGTTGATTTTTGTTTATGGTATGATATAGGGTGTCCTTCTGGGACTATCATAATGAATCTGTTAGTCTGTTTGGTAGTTAATAATAATGTTTTGTATGCTTAAAATTCAGTAAGAGGGTAGATCTTAAGCCTCTGACAAAGAAGAGAAAGAAGAGAAAAAAAGAGAAGAAAGAAAGAAAGAAAGAAAGAAAGAAAGAAAGAAAGGAGAAAGAAAGAAGAAAGAAAGAAGAGAAAGAGAAAGAGGGAGGAAGGAAGAAAATGATCATTATGTGAGGTGATGGATATGTTAATTAGCTTGATTGTGCTGATCATTTCACTATGCATACACACACACGGATATCTTTGTAAACCTTAAATATATACAATTTTATTTGTCAGTTATACCTTAATAAAGCTGACAAAAATTAGTTCAATGTGTAAAGGCAATAAATATGCTCAATGTTTAAGATACAGTCACAACATTGAAATAAAAGTGTTTCCAAAGGAAAATTGCAGTCTTTATAATACACTCTATCAATTTATCTAATCCCGTAGGGATTTTGTGCCTTTCTTTACCTTTATGCTATCTTGCAACTTAATGATTTGTAGATAACTGATAGCATTGCAAAATAATTTGTATGTATAGGTATGTAAACAAATTCTGCCATGTGGAGGTTCAATCTGGTTCCTCTCCAACTGCATTAGAAGTCAGTTTTGCATCTGTTTGCAAATTCATTTCAATATTCCAGATCTATAAAAATGTTTTTTTTTAAATTTTTTAAAGATTTTTATTTATTTATTTGACAGAGAGAGAGATCACAAGTAGGCAGAGAGGCAGGCAGAAAGAGAGGAGGAAGCAGGCTCCCTGCGGAGCAGAGAGACTGATGTGGGACTCGATCCCAGGACCCCGAGATCATGACCTGAGCAGAAGGCAGAGGTTTTAACCCATTGAGCCACCCAGGTGCCCCTAAAAATGTCTTCTTTGGGTCCTCCTTTGAACCATTTGTAACTTCTTATCAGTTTTCTCATTTAATTAATGGGTTACTAAAATCATTGCTATGTGTTCATTTTATAAATACATCAGAGCCACAATTCTTACTTGAGATTTGTTCTTTAACCTTAGATAAATTCCATAATTATTAAAGGCACTAGATATTTATATATTTGAAGGTAGTAAAAAAAAAAAAAAAGCATGTTATAAACCTCAGCACAAATGTGTTAATCATCAAAAATATATCAAATGAGCCTGGAAGCCAGAATTGGGAAGAAAACAAGTGTGCTTAGAGATTGTCTCCTTTGGTTTGTTCTAATCTATCTGGATGCTCCTTATCAAGAAAGGGGAAATAAACACTTGGTCTCAAGTGCGGCCTGAAAGGTTTAGAGATGAAAAGAATAGTCATTTTGTTGTTGACCAGAATAATATAGAGATTGCAGGAAATGGTCTGGAGACAAGATAACCGAGAAGAACTGCAACTAGAGAGAACAAGTAGCATTAAAGAAAAACTTGAAAAGAACATTGAATAAAAAGAGCAAGGATAGAGGGAAAAACAAAATGTGTTAAGTTCCAATAGTAACGAATTGTAAAAAGTTAGGTAAGCATCATTGGATTCATCGCTACATCTTGAAGAAGAGTTGTTTCCATTTTTGTACTTTCAATTTATTTCATTTCTGTCTGAATGTAAACCAAGAATAAGTGATTTTACTGAAGTGAAGACATCAAACCATCCAAAGAAACATAAACTCTATCTTGTTTAAAAGGGAAAAACAAAACAAAACAAGTTCATCTTTTTCCCAGTGACTTCCCTTTCACTTTCAGGGAACAAGTGAGCATTAGACAATAACTTAAGCTTAGTTTCCAAAATTGTGGTTTTCATATTGGAGAACAGTTATCCATCTAGGAAGATGTTCTCTGGAGTAAGTAGGATGTAGTTTAAAAGAAGTAAATTTCTAATTTAAATAGTGGTTTAGGTGGTGGATTTTGGAAGTTTTACACTTAATATTAAGACCAGGGTTGGGATAGGAGTACTCTTGGTAATATTTCATAAAGGGGACCACAGTTACTCATATATTACATTGTGTTAAATGAATAAAAAAGCAGACAATGAAAATATAACATATTTCTTAAACCTGGAAAGCTAAACTAACAAATATTTGTAGGCAAATATGTGAGAGTGATGTATTTTAACTTACGCTTCAATATTTTGTCTGAATGGAAACCTAGTATTACCCAAAGGATACCAAGTAGGGACAAATGTCATATTTTAAAATAAACAGCCAGTCTGGGGAATCTTGTTTTGATTGAGAATGATTTAAGTTAAAAAATCAAAAACAATATAGGAACTATGAAAATAAATTCAAACATTATGGATATGGATTATGAATCATCCATATGGCTAAGAGGAAAAGTGTATCATTGGCCCTCATTTTGAAAAGAAAAGCAGCTTTCATAATTATCACATTTTTACTTTGCATACTTGAAAACGTTAGGTCTCAACTAAAAAATATTCTCAATGCTTTACTGCCCTGAAGAAATGTGGCAGACTCAACTATATATCTCAGATATTTAATACTTGGACATCTTTCAAATATATATTATCAGTACTAGTTTTGAAGAGCAGTTTTAATGACTAACATGACTACAAGGCTCACCTCTCCCTCTGCTGCTAAGTAAGGGAAGATGTTATCTTTCCTATGGGAATATCATGAGGTCATCTTTCTTGCCTAATTTGATGTCAATCAAAGTAATCAAAGTAATGATGTTAGGCTATACCAGTTTACAAAATAAATCTTTCCATTTTTAGAAGTTAATCTGGAATTTAATAAAGTAGAGGATGGAATAAATTACAACACTAAGACTTGTTTGGATGCCTACAAAGTAGAAATAATTTTACAGAAACAAGAAGCATAGGTATGGAGAACATAGCCATAATATAAATGAAAAGACAATGAAATAAGGAGTGTGACAAAAAAGATGGTAGATATAGAGGACAGACGATTTAAAGCTAAATGTCACAACTTGGTTTCTAGAAACAACAGATTAGTTTATATCAAACTAACCTTCCTGCAGATAGTAATTATTTTTAATGTGTAAAAATATTTTTCAAAGCAACTACCTGAAAGCATGGAGAAAAAACAATATCAGGCCAAAACTAGAGAAGAGTTAACTCTTGAAAAAAGACATCTGTGCTGGGTGAAATTGATGTCTCTGTAACTTTTCATTAGAATCACTCTCAATCCAGTAGGTGTAAAGTGGCTACAACTCAAATAGGAACACACAGCTCTACTGACTTGAGAAATCAGACAATGAAGTGTAGCGCTGCAGTATCTGGAATGCGGTGGTGGGGAGGGGACATCCCAAAGAGAAGAGCTACCAAAGAGGGAGAGCACAAAATCTCCATTTTAACTCTACCCAATTGCTTGGCTGGCCCCAGAAAAGGATGTATGTCAAGGAACCATGGCAAAATCAAAAGCAGGAGCTGAAAGGAGATACAAGTTTGGCGTTTGAGCCCAGCTAAATTAACCATCTGTTTGAAGAGAAATCAATACTCTTCAGGAAGATAAATAAATCTAAATTCCCTACAACACACCAAATGTAATATTAAGCATACAAGAACAGCGTGGTAAGATTGCAGAAAATGAAAAAAAAAGGAAAAACTTGGAAGTAGTTAAAAAAAATCAAAAGCATATTAAATGTGAGAACCATACAAATGGTGCTTGATTTCTCATCAGAAGCAATAAATGAGACAATAAGGAAATTACACCTTTAAAATGTCTAAAGAAATTAAAACAAAAAAAGAAGACTCTATCAACCAAGAATTTGATATCTAAAAAAAAAAAAAAGGCAAGACCCAAAGGCCAAATAACAATTTCAGATAAATTTTTCAACAGGCTCTGCACTTTAAGAAATGCTAAAAATGATCTTTACACTTAGGGAAATGTCAAATGTGGAAACTATGATCTACAGGAAGAAAAGAACAACACTAGACATTGTAAATATGTGGAAAAACATAGGACTATATACTTTTTACATCTTTCAATTCTTAAATAGATGACTATTTAAAGCAATATTCTATTGATGAATTGTATCTAGAATATGGGCAAATGCAATACACATGACTATAGCAGAACTTAAGGCAGGAGTAAATAGAAATATAAAGTTGCAAATTTCTTGCATTGTACATGAGGTGATATATTAATAATTCCAAGTAGACCTATAAATTAAGGTTGCATATTGTAATCCCCAGAGAAAACATTACAAATGCTTCAAGGAAGTATAGTAAAATCCTATTATAAATTAAAATAGAATATTAATAAGAAATTGAAAAACCCAAAAGGGAAGGAAGGAGTAAAAAAATGCATAAAACTCAGGTGTGGTAAATTAAAAATAAATAGCATAGGAAAACTAGAGTTTCTATAATAATATCAGCCGAAACTGACTTCAAGACAGTGAATATTTCCAAAGAATGGCAAATTCATTGGGAACATAACAATCAGTAGAGAATGGAGAGTTTTTCAAGAAGTGATGCTAAAACAGCTGGTATGAAAAAGAAAACCATGTTTATTTCCTACTTCATAGAATACACAAAATGACTTGATCCATCATAGATTTATAATATAAAAGTTAAAATAATAAAACTTATAGAAAAAATAGAATATTACCACACATTGGGGACAGCCAAAATATCTCGATAGAGAACGCAATCACAACAAAAAAACCCAAAAGCAAATCCTAATAAATTAGACAACAAAAACATCTGCTTGACAGAAGACATCATTGAGAAAACAAATAAGAAAGCCATGGACTGGAAAAAATATTTGCAGATATTTTTTGAGAATTGTGTCCAGGATATATGAAGAATCCTACAATTCATTATTTTTAAAATTAAAAATAGCACATTAAAAATTGGACACAATTCTGGAATAAGCATGCTGCAAAAGAAGGTATATGAACGGGAAGTGTATTCCCTTCTCTGGTCTTATTCAAAGCTAGAAGTCTTTTACATCACCAGATATAGGTGAGAGAAGTATCCCTTTTGCTGAAATATACTGTTTCCAGAAACAGAAGAGGATTATCAGGCATTGTATTTCCCACCTCATGGGGGGATGTCCAAATTACAGTAATTTCCATTTTACTTTTGAGGGGATGTCCTAACTTTTTCCCTAAGGCCTTGGATCCTAAAAATTGTACAAATACAATAGTTCTCTATATCTTATTGAGAATGACTCCCACTTTTTTGTAGGGTATAGTCTTACCAAAGGTTCTTGTTTATCTGGTTCATTAAAATAATAGATCTATGTGATGGTTTGTGGAATAATAGAGGACAAGAGAATTAACAGCCCTGAGACAAACTATAATATATATTCTTGTCTATTCTATCTGAATATGAATGATTACGATGCTTTTTTTGTTTTTGTTTTTCTGATAGAGATAGTTGGGAATGAATTGTCCAAATTAATGGCTGTGTATCGGGTATATTATGTGTATTAATCTGCTTTTATATGTGGCATGACGCTGCAATTGAAGCTATTACTTGATTGAACTTTGGTTATCTATAAGTAATCTGCCAGGAGCCGTTCAGTTTCTGTAAGGACATGACAAGCCAATTAAATGGAGATGTAAAAGCAAGTGCCACCTTTCCTTCCTTTCAGTCCTTCAGAGTGATATTCATTCCTCTTCCTCCTGCCCACCACCAAATTATGTTGAATTTCCTCTCATGGAGAGAAAAGAGTGTGATTTCTTTTCACAGACTTCGTGTGGCCTTTCCTATTATTATAATTCTTCACACACACATACACACCAAGGTCCTAAGATGGGGATTGAGCCAATTGCTAAATATGCCAATCCCAATTAAACATTCAAGTACCGGGGAAATAACCACCAGGTAGTTCACTGAATGTAGGAGACACACTGTAAGCTGGACATTGTTCAACACTTGAATTATTACCCACTTTACCCATGTTAGCAGGGGGGCCATGATGACTCTTCTCTTCCTTAGATAGCAATACCAGTGCTATGTCTAAAAAAGTCCTAAAATCTTCTAGATATTCCACTTTCTCCTGTATACAAATAATCAAGATTTTAGGAAAACCTTTTCTATATATGATACCATATGCCATGATTTTGCAGGGTTCTTCCTTGTAGGAAACCGGCCACCTTTCCCATCACTAGGTTTGGGTTTGCAAACTGCCTCAGATCCAGAATCTGAGTTCATCACTTGACTTCATCTTTGTATGCATTCTTGATTTTCTCTGCTCATATAACGTGAGTAGTATCCTCGTTGGCTGCCCATCCATTTTTTTCCCAAGAGGCACCATGATCTATCAACCATCTGCAGTTTACTGCAGGTGGGGCATCTTTGGTTGTGTCTTCAGTCTTGATGGTTACTTGAAGTGTTTGTGAACCCCTGACTTCTGATGATTAAACCCTTGAGACCCTATGGTTTCAAAGTATGCTTTTCCATGAAAGAGTGATGTTCTATAATAGCCTGTCCAATCATCAGCCTTGGCATTAAGAAAAGACCCACCACTGCACATTTTAGTGACACTAGTGACCCTTTCATCTGCACACTACTATGCATGCTCTGAGTATTATGTGGAACATAATCATCCAGTAAGTGTTTCAGCCATACTTTTTATCTCCATTTCACCAACATCTAATGTGGCAAAGTCAACTTTGCTCAGAGTAATTTCTTTTCCCATTAGTTTAGAAACCAATCTAGTTATGAGCTGGCACTGTCTTTGGGTCCTTTATCTCATGAAAATATTCATAAGTCAATAACCCTATCCAGGTTATAGTCCAGACCCCATAAATAGGGACCCTCAGAATATAATACCTTCAGTTTCTTCCAGTAATCTTGCGTAGGTCAACATTTTAGAGTATAACCTCTTTCTTCCCTTAGCAATTCCAGCATATTCCCAGTGGGGTGATGCTACAAATGAGCCTGAGTTTAGGATTAGCAGACAGAAGAGGATATTGGGATAAGTTTTAGGAGGGAAGATCACATATTGTTTACAAAAGACAGGCCTCTGTTCTGTCTTCTAGCAAGGTTCACAAGTGTTGGCTCTACATGAGTCAGTTCAGTGTCAGAAGTTTCAGAGAAGTCTAAGGAGTCAAAATCTTTGGGTCATCCATGCAGATGTCTTTGTCCTGGTGTCATGGAAATCGGGTCCCTCACTTGGCATAACAGCCTTGCCTGAGTTGGACAAGTTGGTCTTTGGCTTCCACTCGCCAGCTGGAGAGTTTCTTTGTATGTAACTAAAGAGGCTCTTTGAGTTTCACACTTGGTTTTTAATTGTCTATAATTTATTCTAAACTATTCATTATACTTCTACTGAGTATCAGTGGTACTAAACAATAGCTTTATCCACGTAGCTATTTTCTCCATACATCTCAAAGTTTGATACAATGAACCTGCTAATTCATTTCCTTGCAAGCTAGTACTTTTTCATGCACCTTCCCAACTCTCCACCACTGAATGTTTTAACGTGGACCAGTGCCTTATGCTACAGGTGATTTATGCATCACCTGTCATTAGTGACTGTGTATTAACAGCCAGGTTATGAATGATCTTATTACCTGTTTTTTGGACCACTTCCAGCATCAGCTGTGGTAGGTTAAGTTCCTTAGAAGCATATGCCAAAATAAACTTTAGAATGTGAAATAGATTTTAGAAATCAAGATATATGGAAAGAAGGGAAAGAAAATAGAATTGAGGAGAGGAAGCATTAGAACTCTGATGTATACCAAACAAAGTCTTAGCGAACCTAGGGAGGACACTGCAGCAAGCACTGAGCATTAGAGTGTCCCTTGTCAGGTTGAAAGACCTGGTCTTTTTTTTTTTTTTTTTTTTTTAAGATTTTTATTTATTTATTTTGTAGGGGGTACAGAAGGAGAGGGAGAAAGAATTTTAAGCAGCCTCTATGCTCAGGATCTCATGACCCTGAGATCACAACTTGAGTCATAACCAAGAGTCGGATGCTTTAACTGGTTGCACCACCCAGGCGCCCCTGAAAAGACCTGGTGTTTAGATTCCTGACTTATTCAGTTAGTGAATGTGAGCTGCTCTGTTAAGAGAATTAATCAGAGTTCTCCAGAGAAATAGAGTTTGTGTATGTGTGTGTATGTGGTGGGGAGGCTTATTACAAAGAGTTGGCTCATGATTTATTTACAGTTCTAACTGGGTAGTTAAAGGAGTTTTGACAAGGATGAATGAAACAAAGGGTAAGAGGTCCTTGTGAGTTTCAAATATGGATAGTGGGAAAATGAGTAAGGGCGTTGAAGTTAAGAGTTTATGGTTACCATATGAGTAATAAAAAATATGGGTAATTAAAAGTGTGATTTTGTGGTAAAATAGTCAAGATGGGTCAAGGGTTGAGAATGAGAATGGGTATCTGAAGTAGAAGTTGAGAAAACAAGAAGCTTTTCTGTGGTTGTTTGGATAATCTCTAGACCTTTTAAGGACATCTAAGATGGTAGAGGATATGGAGCAGAAAGAACTGTCATGAAAAAGATGGCAAATTTTCAAAGCAGGAGGGATCGTAAACAGGTGGGCAGTAAACTATCATGATAAATTGGGGTAGAAAGCTGCATAAGCTTCAAAATAGGGAGCTTTACTTGTGAGGGCAAATATGGAAAGCTTCGAATATAGCAGTGGTCACAAGGGAAAACATTAATCTTAGGAACTGAAGTATGGAGAAAGGCTCAGCTTCCATTTTTGAGGGCTTCTGAGGAAACAGAAATATTAATCACAGAGGAGAGTTTTGTTTTGTTTTTGTTTTTTAAGCCAGAGGATGGGGGTTCTAGAGGGTGCAGCAGAAAGGATTAGAAGGGAAGAGGAAACTGGATTTTATAACAGAATGAGGACATGAAGAAAGACAGCTCAAAAAGCCACTCTTTCTGGGGCTGTATCTTGAGTGGTGGTGACCAAAGATAATAGGGCTATGAGCTGTGGTTGATGCAGTTATGTTCAAGAGTCACGCAAACCCTGCTGACTTGGGGGTTGTTGTCAAGGCACGAAGGGTCGCTGGCTTAGATAGTGGTCCCTGCCAATAATAGTCTGGGTGCTGTGATATCTTAGCAGAGCCATCCTCGCCTGTATGTTTGAGAGGATTCAGAAGAGGCAAAGAAATGTTGGTGGTAATATCAGAGGATTTTGGAAGACTACTTTGTGGACTTCACTGTTAGTTTAGGCACAGCAGACCTATGTATTTACTAGATCAACTCCAAAACACATGGAGGCAATGTTAATATGACTGTAATGTGTCACATTTATTTTAGATCTAGAGAATATTTATTTTATCTAATACTTCCCATTTCTATTTTATGTCTCTAGATAGAAATCATCTGTCATTCACAGTAAGCTTGTGACTCAAATTTTAGAATCTTCTCTATAAAGAGTTTAAAAGATTAAAAATGGTATTCCTTTAGCACTTTTCTGACTTATTATTAATTATTTAGTACATCTCAAATGTAGGCTATTTGCTGTGTGGATATCACAAAGTTGATCTACAAGTTCATTGTTGGTGATTGATATTCTTCTTGGTTCTGTGTCTCCATCAATTCATCTCTCATGCTCTTTGGCACATGTCTCTTCATGCTGCTCCCCTCCCTTCTTTTCTCTTCCCTCCCTTCCCCTCTTTTCCTTGTTTATTTCTTCTGCATTTTTCCTTTTTTATTTATCCTATGATTTATTTTCCTCTCCTTTTCTTTATCATCTTCTTTTTATCTGATTCTTAATATGTTTAATACCTGTCTTTTGGGTTGACATGTTAAGTAGCTGTTGTTTTGGGGTTCGTATGTCCTTTATGAGATAACTCAGAAACTTGTAAAATAAGGTGAAAAAAGAATTGCTCACTAAATTGGTGATGACGATACAGAAAAATAAAGTCAGAGCTAAAAAGCCAGAAAAGGAGAGAAAGAATGACAGAGAAATAAAGGGGAAGCGGTCAACAACAACAAAAAATCATTAAGAATGAAACATTTGCATTTAATTTCGATGAAGATATATTGAGTGCTTTGTAAGAAAGAGCAATTGCTATATGGATTGAGGAGAAAATAATGGTGACTAAAATAGAAAGTTTGCCATAGAGTAAAACACAGTATAATCCAAAACATTAGTATATTTAGTCATATCCCACTGCCCCCTTAGCATATGGTTTTATGAGTATTAATTCTTATCTAATTACTTTATTAACCATAGTTTATATCTCGATCTGTCCTATATACTCAAACCACCTAAAGGTTTACTCTGTTTGGCAGAGCCACAATAGCCTACCAGGGGAAAAAATTATTCTTTCAGTGATGTAGCAGTAGCTGGAGAAAATATTCCCCGCGGGACAAGAGAAATAAAGTTAAAGGCCAGTGGAGAATGAGCTTACTATACACAGTATACCAATAGTAAAAACTATTTTGAAACTGCCAATAGTGGAAATGATTGGTGGCCGTTTATTGAAAATTTAACCATAGATAGTTATGTAGATAGATAGATAGATAGATAGATAGATAGATAAATAGATAGATAGAAAGAAAGAGGGGCGCCTGGGTGGCTCAGTGGGTTAAAGCCTCTGCCTTTGGCTCAGGTCATGATCTCAGGGTCCTGGGATCAAGCCCCACATCGGGCTCTCTGCTCAGCGGGGAGCCTGCTTCTCCCTCTCTCTCTGCCTGCCTCTCTGCCTACTTGTGATCTCTCTCCTTCTGTCAAATAAATAAATAAAATCTTAAAAAAAAAAAGAAAAGAAAGACTAGGATAGGATAGATTGATAGACAGGAGATGGAATATCTGTATCTGATAAGGTAAACAGCTAATTGCTATTATGATTTTGAAAATTTTTGAAAATTGTTTTCTGTATATTAAATTTTAAATAAATACATATACATATTCATTTGAGTGTTGATTTTGTTTGAAAAATGTTTTTGTGTATCACTATAACATTTGACATACATAATATTATTTTCATTATAATATAGTTAAACAAACACAAATACCTTGATATTCAAAGGGGTTAAATTGAATAAAAATGCTTTGTCCACAATTTCCTAGAAATTCCAATTACTAATTTACAAATAGTATTTAATTAAAGGATAATTTTTATTTAGAAATTTAATTGAAAATACAAATTATTTTATTGAAAGAATTTAAATATCTCTTTAATATTCCACTCCCATAAACTGAATCCTCTGCCTGTATTTTCTATTTTCTGGAAAGGACTGTGCAGACTTTTGTCAGTTTTTTTGTTTGTTTGTTTGTTTGTTTTAATGTTTGATATTGTTCTGCAGTGAAACGATTGGAGTACAGAGAAAATTTCTCTGGAGATTTTAATTATATATTTAACTTCTTTAATGATTATAACACTATTTATTGTCTATTTCATCTTTATTGATTTTCAGTAGATTTTGGTTTTTTGGTTTTTGGATAATTAGTCCATGTCAAGTACATTGCCAAATTTATCAGTGTAAAATTGTTTAGAGTATTCTTTTACTATCCTCTTACTGACTGAAAGATCTGTAGTGGTATCCTATTTCATTCCCAATACTGCTGACTTATTTCTTCAAATTTTAAATTTGCCAATTTTGCTGAATGTTTATCAATTGTACTGAGTATTTTGAAGACCTAAATTTTTGTTTTATTTATTTTCTGGTTTTCTCCTATCTTAATTTCTTTCTTTTTTTTTTTTTTTATTTATTTGTCAGAGAGAGAGAGTGAGAGAGAGATAACAAGTAGGCAGAGAGGCAGGCAGAGGCAGAGGGAGAAGCAGGCTCCCTGCTGAGCAAGGAGCCTGATGTGGGACTCGATCCCAGGACCCTGGGATCATGACCTGAGCCGAAGACAACCGCTTAACCAACTGAGCCACCCAGGCGTTCCTCTTAATTTCATTTATTTCTAATATCCTTATTTTTTTATTTGTTCTGTTTGCTTTGGATTTATTTTTCTTCTCTTTATAGTTTCTTGAGGTACAGTTTATTTGTTTGAGATATTACCTCATTTTGAATGTAATTTGAGGTTATAAATTTCCCCTCTCATCACTATCTTATTGGATTTTAATTAAAATTTTATGAAATTTTTATTTAAAAAATTTGTTTTCTGACTTTCCTTTGGACTCATGGATTATTTAGAGGTGTGTTATTGAAGTCTTTAGAAATTTTCCTGTTGTCTTTCTGTTATTGATCTCTAATATGTTTCTGCTATCATCAGACATTGCACTCTGGTCTTCTTGATGAATGTTCTATGAGAACTTGAATTTATATGCATTTTGCTGTTGTCAGATGAAGTGTTCTGTATATCTGAATTAGATCCTATTGATTGATTTGGTCGTTTGAATCTCCAACATTTTGCTTGTTCTCCACTGAGTAATTTTATCCGTTGCTGAGAAAGGTGGTGGAAATTGCCACATTCCTTGTGGATTTTTTTCTCCTTTCTCTTTTATCATTTTTTGCTTCATATATTTTATGGTTCTTTGCATGAGGCCTACAAATAAAAGATCATTTTGTTGGAGTGCCTGGGTAGCTGTCATTAAGCGTCTGCCTTTGGCTCAGGTCATGATCTCGGGGTTTTGGGATTGAGCCCCACATCGGGCTCCTCACTCAGTGAGGAGCCTGCTTCTCCCTCTCCCTGTACCTGCTGCCCCCCCCCCCACTTGTGCTTGCTCTCTCTCTGTCAAATAAATAAATAAGTAAAACTTAAAAAAAAAAAAATCATTTTGTCTTCCTGGTGGCTTGATTCTTTTATCATTAGCCATTATTTTTTGTATTTAGTAATTTCTTTTGGTCTGAAATCTAACATCAGATATTAATATACCTCTTCCTGCATTTTTTAGATTAATGCTTATGTTTTATATGTTTTTTCTATGCTTTTACTTTCAGACTACTTATCACTGAATTTAAAGTGAATTTGTTCTAAGCAGCATATAGTTTAATAATTTAAAAAAATCCACTGCCAATGTCTCACTTTGGATTGGTATATTTAGATTACTGACATTTAAGTTAATTATGGACACATTAGAACTTAAGTCTGCCATTTTACTACTATATTTTCTGTTTGTTTTCTCTGGTCCTCATTATGTTGTTCATTTTTTCTTGTCTTTTGGTAGACCACTTGTACCTATTGTAAGAATTCTATCTGATTTATTTATAGTGCTGTTGAACATATCTTTTTGTATAGTTTTTATAGTTGTTGTCCTGAGTATTTTGGTATACATAAATAGCTTATTGCCATCTACTGGTATCAATATTTTACCATTTTGAGTGAAGTTTGGAAACTTTCCATTTTGATCCTTGTTCTTTACTTGATTTAAATATCTGTGTATTATGTATCAGATAAAAAATTTTTTGTGTCAACCATCAAATATTCTTTGTGAATCTCATCAGGATAGGAATCATCTATGTTATGTACCTATATATCTTTTTTTTTTTCTATTGTTCTTTCTTCCTTCTGGGTACTCCAAGAATCTTTCTTTTTATCATTTCCTTTCTGCTTGAAGAATGTCTTTTTTGGCAATCTTTACAGGTATGTCTGCTAACAAAAAATTATTTTAGTTTTCCCTTATTTGAGAATGACTTTCTTTTTATTCATTCTTGAAGGATAATTTTAATGAAAATGGAATTGGTGATTGACACTTCTTCCCCACTCCATCACCTGAATAATGTTATGTCACTTCCTCTGGCCTTTATGGTTTCAGATGAGAAGTATAAATTAGTGTTTCTCTATGGGGACATTTTCTGATATTATTTCTTCTACAATTATTTCAGCTCTGCTTTCTTTTTCTTCTCCTGGAACTGACCATATGCATGTTTGTTTTTTTTTTTAAGATTTTATTTTTTCATTTGACACAGAGAGAGAGAGCACAAGTAGGCAGAGCAGCAGGCAGATGGAGAGGGAGAAGCAGGCTCCCTGCTGACGTGGGCTCAATCCCAGGACCCTGGATTCATGACCTGAGCCTAAGGTAGCTGCTTAACTGACTGAGCCACCCAGGCACCCCAGCATGTTGGATTTTTATTATTGTGCCGTAGTTCCCTGAGACTCTTAATTTATTTTTTTCAATATTTTCTCTCTGTTGTTTACATTGGGTCAATACTATGTTCTGGCCTTAATTTCACTGACTGTATCATCACCACTATGATCTCTATCCTCTGTCATCTCCACATTACAACTGAGTCCATCCAGCAGATTTTAATTTATCATTGTATTTTTTAATTCTGTAATTTTCATTTGGCTTGTTTAAAATGTCTAATCTTTATTGATTTTTTCTTTTTTCTTTTTATATTTTTAAAATTTTACTTATTTATTAATCTGAGAGAGACAGAAAGAGAAAGAGAGAGAGAGCATTCACAAGCAGGGGGAGCAGAACCCTCCCTGCTGAGCAAGGAGCCCAATGCAAGACTCGATCTCAGAACTCTGGGATCATGACCCAAGCTGAAGCAGATGCTTAACAGACTGAGCCACCCAGGCATTTCATTTTTGTTTTTGTTTTTTTTCTTTTTTCATATTTCAAAGGAATTTGTAATTGATGGTTGAAACATACTTATGAGGATTAATAGTCTTTTCTCATTCAATTTGTGATTTTCCTGATTCTTGATGTTCCAAGTGTTTTGTTTTGCTTTTTTTCAATTTTTTTGTCGTATCCTGGATATTTTTTATACTATGTTGGGAGCCTCTGAGTCCTAGTTAAATATTTGACTTTAGTAGGCAGTCATCCTGTTTATGTTCAGCATATAGGCTCTGACTACATTTGTGGGCTGTGCTTCTAAATGCAGCTTGTTTTCAGAGCTTCCATGGGGTTATTTTGGTCAGCTTGGTTTATCTGGTCTCTGTGGGGTTCCATTAGTCCCTGCCATTTATGCTTCCCATGTGGTCACTTCAACAAGTAGACGTTACGCTTTTGTGGTAGGAGCTTTGTTTTTGGGCTGGGGGGTTATTGTGGCAGAATGGCTCCTTTCACCCTTTCACCACCCAGTAACACCAGTTGGGGCATCTGAATGAGGCCCCAAAGGAGAGCCAAATGGAGTTCTCAGGCCCACAGGGACAAAGAGACTTTCAGGGCCAGGCTACTTATTTATTACAGTGTGGTTCATTTTACTGGTCCCACCTGGCTACCCTGGTCTCTCACAGTGCAAGAGGGGACTTCAGGCCATCAGAGGATGAAGAACACTCTTCCTGGGCACTTATTTTTAGAAGGATTTTTATTAACAACAACCTTTGCATAGTTCTAAGCTCATCTGAGGTTGATGGAGGGACTCCCATTCAATCTAGGAAGGAATGAGCCTACCTAGGCTTCCTTCTGTTGCTAGGTTTGGTTTTTAGAAGCACTAGGTTTGAATCACCTTCTTCTGTTGAAAAGGAGTTGCAGGATGCTCTAATGCTGTTTTTTTCTGTAATCTTAGGGTTCTGAACCAATTTATCTTCCTCTGATCACCTTTCAGAGATCTTCTTTGATTGCCTTTTGCATTACCGTTAAGATTTCTAGTTGTATCTACCTGGGAGTAGCATAGGGAAATAAGCCTACATGATCATGTCTAGGTCCCCATTTTATTTTTAATTCCAGTGAAATATCTGCACTTCACTGGAATTTAACATATGCCAATGGATCACAAGAAATTTATAGGAATTCAACACCAAAATACCAGTTTCTTATTTAGACTTAATATGTACATGGCCTATACATATCAACATGGAAAAAGAAACACCAGCCCTAGGATTTTATTATTTTATAATCACCCTTATTAACATTACTAACTGGATCCAGTAAACTGATGAGCAGAATACTATATTTGTGGATGTCTACATGGCATTTAGTTTTGAAGTTTCGGAAATCAAGAAAATGTACAATGGTACTTAAAGCTTATTTGTAAGCAGGGAGCTATAACAAGGGGAGGTATAATTATGAAGGCATAGATGAAAGAATATAAGATTGAATCAATTTTTTCAATGTCATGAATAGTTAAATGACCATTTTGATTCAGTTTGTCCTAAAAAATTATATTGATTTGATTAATTAATTTTTTTTTACTTACTGGTGGATAAAATCATCTCTGTGTTCATTTATTTAGGAAGACAAGTCCTTTAGTAATAATATAGGGAAAATTGAGGGTGTGATTAAGATTTGAAAAATTAGTGTTTTCCTGATAGATGCTGATGTGGGGTGTATAACAGAAAATTAAGATTGTTTTATCGGTAGATACAACTTTTGAGAATTGAAATCATCCACACAGATCACTGTCTACATTATCATGGCTTTACTACTACACTGTGCTATCAACATAATATTATTATTGTCCCAGGTAGGTAAAAGTTGTAAATAAAGTTATTGTACATTCCAGGCACTTCCTGAAACACTCACGCTCTCTTCACTAGAACGCATCAAATTATGATTATTACCTGAAGTCTCTGAAATCCTTACCTCAAAATTCACATCTTCACTGTATCTATCAACTTTTAAATTATTATGCCATGATTTTTTTTCAATCCTAACCAATTCCCATTTATTGAATGACCTGCCTTGAACTGCCCTTAAAAATCTTAATATATATATCTTAGCTTTGTCCTTCTCTCTTTGGTTGTTACTAAGGATCTACTGCCAGGGTGTTCTTCCTTTATGCAATAGACAATAAACCCAGCTTTGACGTTTCAACAAGTTGTGCTGGTGATATTTGAGGGAACAAGCACTTGACAATATCTAAGAACGGCTTAATAGCCATTTAAAAGATTTAGTAACCATATTTCCCTTTTGAAAGTGCTTCTTGAGCATGAGCTATATACTCCAGAACCTTCCTTGGATAATAGGAATAGAACTTTTTGTGTGCTGACTGTTGTACCAGTCATGTTAAATGCTTTATAGACATTATTCACTGACCCAATGAGGTATGTACTATTATTATCATCCCCATTTTCCAAATGTGTAAAGTGAAACTTAGAAGGGCAAAACAATAAGCTCATGTTCATCAAAGGCAGGATTTGGCCTCAGGGCATAAGGTCCAGAGCCCATGTTTCCAACTTCTTTCTCACAAACACTCTTCTAGGTTCTGTTATACTTTTAAATGCTGGATTTCATTGAATTTTCACTGCCATCTCCATTTTGCAGACAAGGTTACTTAAGTCTAGGATTAAATTACATACCCAACATATAGTTTCAAAAAAGCAGGATTTAAAATTTAGAAAAACTCACTACTTTCCCAAGATTACAGAGAGCTAGGACTTGAAGGTAGGAATTTGAATTCTGAAATGAGTAATCTTTCCACTAAACCCTGCTAAATGAATTTAGTTTATTAAATTCTGAAACATCCTAAATGGTTACTGAACAGGCAAGTGCCCACTTTAGGAGTCTGTGAGTCAAACTAATGATTTTGTACTTAAAAATATAAAGGTAGTTATCTACATAGGCAAATACTCTTAAAACTATTATTACAAAAACTTCTAGGTCTTCTTAGTTAATTCTTCCCTTGTTATAGCCTTGTGTTCGCAAACAAATGCATGTCAAACACTGCACTACCATTTCCTGATTTCTTAAACTTTAAATTAAATTTAATAGAACATTAAATGCTATTTAGTCACTCACAGGAGCAATACCCCATTCACCAGCCTATTTATTAGGTGCAGCTAGTAATGCTAATGGGAGTGATTATAAAATAACAAAAGCCCAGAGCTGGTATTTCTCTCTTCACATAGGAAGGGCAAACTTAGTAATTACCTCGTATGCTTCATTTAGCAGACTGGCCAGAGGACAGGAAAAGATTTATTCAAGAGATTTCACATAGTAAGGGTGGGAGGTATCTAAACTAAGGACCTTCTGTTTGATTTTTGTCTTTTATATAGTTCCACTTGTGCCATTCCAAGTTATTTCAATAATTCACACATATTAAGATAAGTAAGTTCTTTCCTAGACTCTTTTTAGTAGCACAAATCCTGTGCTATCAAATTCCTTTGATATACTTTTTTCTTTGAATTGGTCATGAGTCCACATATCAACTTTTTTTAAAGATTTTATTTATTTATTTGACAGAGAGAGAGAGATCACAAGTAGGCAGAGAGGCAGGCAGAGAGAGAGGGGGAAGCAGGCTCCCCGCCGAGCAGAGAGCCCGATGCAGGGCTCGATCCCAGGACCCCAAGATCATGACCTGAGCCGAAGGCAGAGGCTTTAACCCACTGAGCCATCCAGATACATGTCAACTTTTTCTGCAGTTTGCTGCACTTAGAAAAATGGTGAGAACTGCTCTACTCTGAATGGTTATCTTCCAAATTTAGGCACATTCTAAGCTGTCCCAGATAGATGACTTCTCTTTGTTCAGGCTCAAAGTAAGTGTGCACTGGCTTCAACCACTACATTTAGAAATTGTGAAGAAGAGTGCTTATGCACTTCTCACAGTAAGAATGACTGTGAGAAATCACTATAATTCTTAATTTTGTTTGTTCTTATTTATCCTGTTTATGACTGGGGATTACTCAACTCTGAAAGATAGTTTTGATTTTGACAAGGAAAAAATAAAGAGAGCCTAAACGTCTTCTCTCCTTACTAAAATTGACTGTTACTTTTAAAATGTGATGAAGATTCTTTTCCTTGATCAAAGTACTCAGGCTCCTCTGAACTCTGTTCTTAAGTAGGCACTGAATTTGAGCTTCCTTGTTTGTCTCCACATTATTCAATTTTAACAAGATGCCTCTTACATGGGTTTAGCCAGAATTCTGCATCTTCAATATCCAATCATCCTTGCTGTCTGATGGGCTTCCTCATCTGCCACCATCCCCCAGGTGATACCCAGTCACCTCAGCTGGCCTACAGCAAGAATCCTGTTAGTTCTGTATAGCCGGATTCCCTCCTGTCGCGGCCGGTGCGACAATCTCGAACCAGGGTTGAGGGTAAGGGAATGAGGAAAAAAGAGTCAAGAGACAAAGTGTGGGAGCAGGA
>CM052899.1:106946315-107106042 GCA_028534135.1 Potos flavus
AATGTGTGGCTCTTGTGAGCCATGTGACGAGTCTTCTGAGGAACACTCAGCAATGTACTGCTTAACTCAGTAGAAATACATTTGAAAGGCCTCTATCGGATAGGTAATACTTAGATCATAGAAATAGGAAAAGAGTGGAGGAAAAAAAAAGGGCCAGTGAGGAAATAACATTCCTAGCATGGAGCCCTAGAATGAAGCACATCACACATATAGTAAATGGTCAATATACATTTGTTAATTGAATGAGTTGTTGGACCACCTTATGTTGCTATTGCTACTTCTACTGCTGTTAAAGCTAATAGTCTTCCTCACCTTACTGATTCTTCTACTATTATCACTACCAGTATATTCCATTCAAATCTCAAGTATTTCTTTTTTCTCTCTGTATTTCCTTCTTTCTCTCTCTCTTATTTTTTTTACTTGCAAGTAGAGAGTCATTTTTCCTCTTGAAGTCTATATCTTTGTGGGAGAAAATAACCAGTTTCAGGATGTACATAAATGTCATGCCACAGTAATTCTCCAGACATATCTGTTGAGCTATTTTTCCCTCCCCAAAATGAGATAGAATCAGGACTGGGTACAGGAGTGAGATGGTATAGCCTCAACTGATCTCTAAGCACTGGAACCTAGCACTGTTCACAAGGAGTATTTAATACTTGTTATACATATCTAGGATAACTCAAATAGGAAAGGGAGCATGTGGAGCAGCCTCTTCCACAATCAAGATAGAATGGAACTAAACCAATATGGCAAGGCAGCATCACTAATGACAAGATCCGTGACTGTGAGCAAGTTGTTTGACCTCTCTCTGCCACAATTTACTTACCTATAAAATGTAGATAATGACTTATGGAGTTATTGTAAGAATCAAATATGTCAATACATCTGAAGATGTGTTAGTTAGTGTTCCTCACACATTTCCTTATTTACTCTCAGAAGAACTCTGTGAGGGTCCCATGTTGCCCATTGAGACATAAGCTTAAAAATGTGACTTAGTCAAGGTCATTTAGTTAACAAGCAAGAGGCAAGGACAGCCTTTGAAACTAGAGACATATTTAAAGAAGACATATAGGAAAATAATATAAACAAATGTTGACTGTTGATGTCTCAAAAGCTCACCAAAAAACCCACAGAATTATTGATTAAACAAAACTAATTTTATTAGACTTGTGCAATAACGTAGAACGCCACTGTGACGAGGTCTTAGTAGTATTTTAGGGGAAGATATTAAAAGGACTTTAGTGCCTAGGCTGGATGATTTTAAGGTCGATCTTGACAAGTAGGCAACTTGTTAGTATGGATAGAGTACATAACCTAACATTTTTGGGTTGGTCATCATAGTGAGGGCATGTACTGAAACAAGTATTGATGAGCAAGCTGTGAGATAATGGAACTGTTGGTTGGTTCACAGTCTTCTAGGAAGAGTTTCTTGGAGCAAGCAATTGGGATATTTTTATTTGTTCTCAGCATTCTTCAACAGAGACAGGAATTATGTCTGCTTCAGCTCTGAAAAGGAAAAAACAAAATAACAGGAGGAGGCTAGCTAAAAGAGTGTCACTAAAGATTATCTAGAGAAATCTCTCTTGATTTATAAATGTTCGGCAAGAAAATATACAAGTTTGGACATAAGAATAAAATCTTGTATCATAGTTCCTTTTTTTTCTGTTAAGGCTTTTTCTAGAGGAATGGGATATAAATGATTTGAGTTCTGATTTGACACGAGAATCCAACTCAAATTGGAACTTATAAAAATGAATGACATAGAAACCCTCAATGGCACAATTTTGAAAGCCAATTTAATGTTAACTTCTAAACTATTAGTATATAAATTTCCCTTTTAAAACATATATTTCTTAATTTTTTTTCTTTTATTTCTCATTGTTGCCACTTATTACCCTATTTCACTTACAATTGTCTTATCAGGAGTAACATTGTTGAAGTTTTTTAATTTTATATTTAAAATGCTGATAAAATACCTTTTAAGATTGTTACTTTCTTGAAAAACTTAGACAAATGAACTTACTTGAGAAATGAATAAACAATGTTCACTAATCTCTCATGTCACTGAAGCACAATGACTTATCTTCATTGCACAAATAGATTGAGCCTGGATTGTTATGGGTGATTGATAGGACCGAAGGGCATGAGGTAGAAGAGGAAAGGCCACACACTTGATTCAACTGTGATATTAAAAATTCTCCAGAGAAATTTAAAATTGATAAAAGAAACTTGATATATTTAAAACAATCCAGTGGTTTCTTTTTTTATTTATATAAAAAGTGACCTTGCATGTATGTGTGTGTATGGATGTGCGTGTATTTGTGTGTTATGTTCAAAATACTGTGTGTGAAATACAATGTTGAGAGGTAAGCAGGAATGAAGATCTACAACAGTGTGTGCTTTATAAAAAGTTTTTTTTTCTAGTGAGATCCTTTAAGTATGTACACAAATAACATCTAGATAAGGAAGTATATGAAAAGCCCTCAATGAATTGCTCACATAGAAAATTCATTAGGAGCCCAAAGACAGAGGACATCTTCCAGTTATAATATTGAAAAGTTAGGAAATGTTGAGTAGGATTTCTGTAGGTAATCTTTTCTTGTGTTGTTCTGCAGCATTCAGAATTTAATGCTGTTCATTCAGCAATCTGTATATAGCAAATGTTATTAAATCTACTACCGAAAGTCCTTGGGATGTAAGAGTGGAGTAATAAAGGAGAGTTCATGGACTTGACCATATAATGGAAAAATGAGAAATTAATCAGAGAGCTACATTACATAAATATAAAATTGCCACTGTGGACATTGTTACCTAGAAGAGATACATGCAGTGCTAGGAGGTATTGATCACTGACCTTATTTGAGAAATCAGGGAAGCACATTACAAAACAAGTGAGGATGCATCTAGGATTTGGAAGAAAAAGTAGAAATTAACATGGTATAGATGGGAGAGGGTAGAGAAGGAAAGATGATTTTAGGAAGGGGAAGGGAGTATGGTGAGTTCATAGACGTAAGGAGTCCAGTGAGGCCTGGTCACAGAGAGCAAGAAAGAAGATAGGACATGGTGAGACAGGAAATGGTTGAGAGTAGAGTTGTTGGACTTAATTCTCATCCAAAAAAGAAAATACTTTAAGTGGGGGATTATGCGATTAAATTTACATTTCATATGATTATTCTGGTAAGTTTGGATACTTGGCTGGTAAGTGCCATGAATGTAGAGTACTCCATTAGAAAACTGTATCAGTCCAGACAACAGTAACTTGGGCTGCAGTACCGGCAGTGGAGATTAAAGTAAGTGGACATATTCAGGAGGTGTGGTGAGGAATTTGATACATAGGGCAACTGGAGGAAAAGCATCTAGGATGACTCTTGAATTTATGGTTTGTCTAGCAAGGTAGTAGTGCTAACTTCACTTTAGTAGAGCAAAAGACTTGGAGTGAGATGATGAATTTAGTCTGAAAATATTAATTTTCAGCTACATTAGAGATATTAATTAGATGTTTATTATAGGCACATGCCTTGATTATCAAATTTAAATAAGGCAAAGGGGCCTTAAAAGCACATTGAATGAAAACTTTTTTTTTTTTAATTAGGAATAAATACTGGTATCAAATATGGCAAGGTTACTCTTTAAATTATTTTTTAAATTTTAATTCCATTACAGTTAACATGTCATATTAGTTTCAGGTGTACAATATAGTGATTTGACAATTCTATATATTACTCAGTTCTTATCAAGTAAATGTACTCTTAATCCTCTCCACCTATTCTCCCCCCTCTGGTAACCATCAGTTTGTTCTCTAAAGTTA
Organism: Potos flavus; assembly: GCA_028534135.1. Taxonomy (NCBI): domain Eukaryota; kingdom Metazoa; phylum Chordata; class Mammalia; order Carnivora; family Procyonidae; genus Potos; species Potos flavus. The sequence continues at coordinate 106,950,124 of CM052899.1, forward strand.
CGAGTTCATTCTTTGGTTTGTCTCTTTTTTATCTTTTTTATTTTGTTTTATTTATTTTTTTATTGTGCTTATTCTGTTTCTTAAATTCTACGTATGAGTGAAAGCATATGTATTTGTCTTTCTCTGACTGACTTATTTCGCTTAGCATTATACTCTATCAATCCACCCATGTGATTGTAAATGGCAAGATTTCATTTTTTATGGCTGAGTAATATTCCATTATATATTATACTATATATACTATACCATATATACTATATGGATAGATAGATAGATAAGTAGATAGATAGATATCCATCCATATATCTTTATCCATTCATCTATCAATGGCCATTTGGGTTGCTTCCATCATTTGGCTATTGTAAATAATATTGCAATAAACATAAGGGTTTATATATCTTTTTGAATTACTGTTTTGGTATTCCTTGGATAAATACCCAATAGTGGAATACCTGGATCAAGTGATAATTCTATTTTAAATTTTTGAGAAACCTCCGACTATTTTTCACAGTGGCTGCATCACTTTGCATTCTTACCAACAGGGTATGAGGGTTCTTTTTTCTCCACAGACTTGCCAACATGTGTTGTTTATTGTGTTACTAATTTTAGCCTTTCTGAAAGGCTCAAGGTGATATCTCATTGTGGTTTTATTTGCATTTCACTGATGATGAGTGATGCTGAGCATTTTTTAATGTATCTGTTAGCCACTTGTATGTCTTCTTTGGAGAAATGTTTGTTTATGTCTTCTGCCTATTCTTTACTTAGATTATTTGGGTTTTGGGTGTTGAGTTGTGTAAGTTCTTTATATATTTTGCATACTAACCCTTTATCAGATATGTCACTTGCAAACATCTTCTCCCATTCAGTAGGTTGGCTTTTAGTTTTATTTATTGTTTCCTTCACTTTGCAGAAGCTTTATTTTGATGTAGTCCCTATAGTTTATCTTTGCTTTGTTTCTCTTGCCTCAGTAGACACATCTGGAAAAATGTTGCTATGACTGATGTCAAAGAAATTACCATTTGTGTTTTCTTCTAGAATTTTTATAGATTCAGGTCTCATATTTGGGTTATTCTTTTTTAAGATTTTATTTATGTATTGGAGACAGAGTGAGAGTGAATGAGTGAGGAGGAGAGGCAGAGGGAGAAGTAGAGGGAGAAGCAGACTCCCTGCTGAGCAGGGAACCCAATGCAGGCCTCAATCCCAGGACCTGAGCAGAAGGCAGATGCCTAACCAACTGAGCCAACCAGATACCCTTCACATTTTGAGTTTATTTTTTTTGTACGGTGAATGTAAGTGGTCCGGTAACATTCTTTAGCTTATACCTGCCCAATTTTCCCAACACTAATTTTCAAAAAGACTGTATTTTTCCCATTTTACATTCTTGCTTAGTTGTCAAGGATTAATTGACCATATAGTTGTGGGTTTATTTCTGGTCTCTCTATTCTGTACCATTAATATATGTCTATTTTTGTGCTAGTACTAAACTCTTCTGATTACTACAACTTTGTAGTGTATCTTGAAATCTGGGATTGTGACACCTCCAGTTTCGTTGTTTTTTTCAAGAATGCTCTGGTTTTTTGGGGTCTTTTGTAGTTCCATACAAATTTTAGGGTTAATTGTTTTATTTCTGTGAAAAACACTGTCAGTATTTTGATAGAGATTGCATTAAATCTGGTAGATTGCTTTGGGTAATATGTACATTTTAACAATATTTGTTCTCACAATCCATGAGGGAGAAATCCAAATTTCTACTTGTTTGTGTCATCTTCAGTTTCTTTCATCAGTGTTTTATAGTTTTCAGAGTATAGGTCTTTTACCTCCTTGGGTAAGTTTATCCCTAGGTATTTTATTATTTTTGATGAAATTGTAAATGAGACTGTTTTCTTAATTTCTGCTACTTCATAATTAGTGTAGAGAAATGCCAAATGCAATTGATTTCTATATATTAACTTTGTATCATGCAACCTTACTGAATTCATTTATTGGTTCTAGTAGTTTCTTAGTGGAGTCTTTAGGGATTTCTGTATATGGCATCATGTCATCTGAAATTGTGAAAGTTTTACTTATTCCTTACCAACTTGAATGCCTTTTATTTCTTTTTGATGTCTGATTGAAGTGGCTCGGACTTCCAGTACTATGTTAAATTAAAGTGGTGACAGTGTATATCTTTGTTTTGTTCCTGACATTAGGGGAAAAGCTCTCAGTTTTTCATACCATTGAGTATGATGGTGGGTTTTCATATTTGGCCTTTATTATGTTCAGGTGTGTTTCTTCTGAAGCTATTTTGTTGAGGATTTTTATCATGAATAGATGTTGTACTTTGTCAGTGCTTTCCTTGCATCTATTGAAGTGATCATAGTTTTTTTTTAATCCTTTCTCTTGTTGATGTGAAATATCATGTTGACTGATTTGCAAATATTGAATACCCTTGGATCCCAGAAATAAATCCCACTCGATCATGGTGAATTATTTTTTTAACATATTGTTATATGTGGTTTGCTAATATTTTGCTGAGGATTTCTGCATCTATGTTCATCAGAAATATTGGCCTGTAGTTCTCTTTTTTGTAGTGTTTTCTTCTGGTTTTGCTATCAGGGTAATCCTGGACTCATAGAATGAATTTGAAAGCTGTCCTTCCTCTTCGATTTTTTGAAGTACTTTGAAAAGAATAAATACCAACTTGTTTTTAAGTGTTTGGTAGAATTTGCCTGTGATGCTACCCGGTCCTGGGCTTTTGTTGTTGGGAGTTTCTTTGATTAATGTTTCAATGTCATACTTCTGTTTCTTCCTCGTTCAGTTTTGGAGGTTATATGTTTCTAGGAATTTATCCATTTCTTCTAGGTTTTCTAATTTATTGGCATATCATTTTTTATAATATTCCCTTATAATTGTTTGTATTTTTGTGGTGTTGGTTGTTATTTTCCTTTTTTGTTTCTGATTTTCTTTGAGTTCTCTCTCTCTCTCTCTCTTTTGATGAGCCAGGCTAAAGGCTTATCAATTTTGATGTTTTCACAGAACCAGCTCCTAGTTTCATTGACTTGTTCTATTATTCTTTTATTGGGTTTTTTGTTTCTTTGTTTTAGTTGCTATTTCACTTATTTCTGCTCTAATCTTCATTGTTTCCTTCCATTTACTGGTTTTGGCTTTTGTTTGTTCTTCTTTCTCTATTTCCCTTAGGTATAAGTTTAAGTTGTTTGAGATTTTTCGTGCTTCTTGGGGAAGGCCTCTGTTGCTATAAATTTCCCTTATAGAATAGCTTTTGCTACATCCCAAATATTTTGGACCATTATGTTTTCATTTTCATTCATCTCCATGTATTTTTTATTTGATTTTTTTTTGAGATTTTATTTATTTACTTGACAGAGAGAAATCACAAGTAGGCAGAGAGGCAGGCAGAGAGAGAGGAGGGAAGCAGGCTCCCTGTTGAGCAGAGAGCCCGATGCGGGGCTCAATCCTGGGACCCTGAGATCATGACCTGAGCCGAAGACAAAGGCTTTAACCCACTGAGCCACCCAGGCGCCCCTCTTATTTGATTTCTTAGTTGACCCATTCATTGTTTAGTAGCATGTTATTTAACCTCTATGTATTTGTGCTCTTTCTAGATTTTTTCTTGTGGTTAATTTCTATTTTTATAGTGTTGTGGTCAGATAAAATGCATAGTATGACTTCAATTTTTTTTAATTTGCTTAGACTTGTTTTGTAGCCTAACATGTTATCTATTCTGGAGAATGTCCCATGTGCACTTGAAAAGAATGTGTATTCTGATGTTCTAAGGTGGAATGTTCTGAATATATCTGTTGGATCCATTTGGTCCAATGTGTCACTCAAAGCCACTGTTTCTTTGTTTATTTTCTGTTTGGATGATCTACCCATTGATATAAGTGACATGTTAAAGTTCTCTACTATTATTGTATTACTCTCAAGGACTTCTTTTATGTATTTTGTTAGCCTCTTTATGTATTTGAGTGCTCCCAATTTGGGTGCATAAATATTTACAATAATTATATCTTCTTTTTGGATTTTTCCTTTTGTAATTTTATAGTGACTTTTTTGTCTCTTGTTACAGTCTTTGTTTTAAAGTCTATTTCGTTCCATAGAAGTACTGCTACCTTGGCTCTCTTTTCACTTCCATGTGCATGATAAATGCTTCTTCGTCCCTTCACTCTCAATCTTCATGTGTCTTTAGGTCTTAAATGAGTCTCTTGTAGACAGCATGTAGATGGATCTTGGTGGTTGTTGTTGTTGTTGCTGTTTTATCCATTTTGTCTCCCTATGTCTTTTTTTTCCCAAAGACTTTACTTAATTTTAGAAAGAGAGAGAGAGAGAGAGAAAGAATATGTGCTTGAATGGGGGGAGGGCAGAGGGAGAGAGAGAGGGAAAGGGAGAGAATCTCATGCAGACTCCAGCTGAGTTTGGAGCCTGCTGTGGGGCTCAGTCTCACCACCATAAGATCATGACTTCAGCTGAAACCAGGAATCAGAGGCTTAACCAACTAAGCTATCCAAGAGCTCTTTTGATTGGAGTATTTATTCTATTTACAATTGAAGTAATTATTGATGGATATGTACTTATCTCCATTTTGTTACTTATTTTATGATTTTTTTTTTTTGTAGTTCTCTCTTCTTTTATTCTCTTGCTCTCTTCTCTCACAGTTTGCTGACTTTCTTTAGTGATGTACTTGGATTCCTTTCTCTTTCTTATTTGCATATCTATTACTGATTTTTGATTCGTGGTTACCATGAGGTTAAATATAGCATCTTATACATATAGCAGTCTATATTAAGTTGATGGTTGGTTAAGTTTGAACCCAGTCTAAAAGCACTAAATATTTACTCCTCTCTCCCTCCATGTTTTAGTATATGTTCAGGTGTTATACTTTACACCCTTTTATTTTGTGAATCATATTAATGATTTTATAGATATATTTAATTTTACTGCTTTTGTGCTTCCTACTTTTCTTAGTCCTGCTTACAGTCTACTTTCTACTCAAAAAATCCTCTTTAACATTTCTTGTAAGGCTGGTTTACTGGTGATGAATTCCTTTAACTTGACCTGCCTGCTCCTTTGCTCTTGGAGAAGTCTCCCAAAGATTCCTTTCCCACCAGCACTTGCTCTGAGATCAGTAAATAAGTCTCCTTCCCTTATACTTCAGGTGTTTTTCAATCTCCTTCTTCTATGTTGTATCTCAAGGGAGCTATTTGTTGTGCTATCTCTTTAAGAGCAAGGACTCAGTCTCCTATAGCCCTCTGACTCTCTTAGAGCCAAACCCATTGATTTTTAAAGTTCTAGGTGTTAAACCCCACTGATTGTAAGAACTTGCCACATTAGTTAATCTCTGGATTTCAAAGATAAATGTTATACGGATTCATCAGTGCAGGTCTCCTGTGCCTGGGGTGCCTATTTTGGGATCTGTTTCTTTCCCTTCTCTGCATCCACATCCAACCCTCCTGCAAACAGTCCCTTGGGTTAGTTGGCTCTGGACCTCTTCTCTGCCCTTCTACCTTCTTCAATGCGACTTCTCTATATTTCACTGTGGTGAATCTGTTCTGCCAATTTAGGTCATTTCTGGGGTATTTACACTGATGTAGTTGTTATGTAGGTGTATCCATGGGACAAGGTGAGCCTAAATCCTGTTACCTTGCCATCTTCCCTTCTTGAGTCCAGCGGCCAAAGGTCAGATATTATTGCTGGTCATAGATCACCAGAACAGCTACCACTATGTCCATGTTGTGGTCATTAATTTAGTTTCAGCAAAGTGATACCATTTGCAACGTTAACTTAACATTGTTAGTAGGAAGATAGTTGGTTTAATACTTGTATTTATTAATGTTCACAAATATTACTATTAAAGTTCTTAGAATAGAGACTGATTTATATAGTGACTATAGAAGTTTCTGTTAAGTAAATATAAAATTCTATTTATAAATGGAGTTTAGTTTCTGAGGCAAACAGAAAATATAAACAAAGATAGCTTAAACTGAGTTCCTGTTTTTACACAGTGTTAAAAAAATAAGAAAAACTTCTCTTATTTTGGAATCTGTCAAAATTTTCCCCATTTAAAACAATCTGCACAACAGGAAATTTTAGAGAGATGCTCCACACAACTTATTTGGAATCTGATTTAAAAAGAGAAGCGATGGACTAGGAATCAGGAGATGTTACTTCAAGGCCCAGATGAACAAGTAATTAAATATGTGACTTACATCAAACTCACTTAACCACTCTATTCCACTTCCTCATTTGCAAATTGAGATTTGAACTATATAATATTTGAGGGAGGGAATCCCAAGATGTGGTCTATTGACCATCTGAATCAGCATAATCTGTGTTACTTAGTAAAAAAATCAAGTTCCTTTCCAAACATTCTTAATTAAAATTACCGGAGGCAAGGTTGGAAACTACATTTTTAACTAATTCAATCTTATCCTGACTAATTTTTAAGAATTACTTTTCTGAAAACTATTGCAGATCCAAATTTATGTTTCTCATTTAATGGTTTACTATCCAGACTCCAGTTCAAAGCTTTTAAGGAAGAGCAATTTCCTACCTCAAGAAGCAACCAATGAAATTTGGAGACATTTCTAATTGTTCCATTTATTGAGCCAAACAATTGTGTTTCTATAATTAATACCATCTCAAAGCATTTGAGAGTGAAAGTATAATAATGGTGGCAAACAGAATATTAACATAAGGATAGTGTGGCATTTTGAGCTCAGAGTGTTTATTGAAGACATTAATGCTTATTATCATTTTGGAATAGAGATGTATAGACAGATATACATTATAAAGCCAGTGAAAGTTATTGGCTTATAAGAACAAAATCATGAATCCTTTCTAAAAGTAGAGCGGAATTTAGTCATCCATATAGTGTGAGAGGAAAAGAATTTGACTACTAATGAAGTGAGAGGAGCTAACATTTAGGGAATGCTTTTTGCTTGAATTCAGCTTTGTGATGTAAGTTGTTTTTTAATCTACATCTTAGGATGTAGATTATTCAAAATACTTATTCATTTTATTATTTATTTCATTCAAAATAATCAAGTGTGATATTTACCACTTGATGTCAGCAAGAAATCTCCTGTATCTTAGATGAATTATGAATTATTCTTGAAACATATTTTATCTCATGGAATTTGAAACTAAGAAAGTATATGGAGAAGATTATTAATGTGTTATTAGTACACATGTTTTGAGTATCTTAGAAGTTTTTTATTTATAAGTAATAGTATATGCCATTACTATCACTATTGTTATTTTATTTTCATAACATTTTAGTACTTTTATATGTTCAAAATATAAAACTTGATGAATATATGTATATACATATATATACATAAACCATACTATATATATATATTGTTTCAGGAAAGAATTCTCAAGATGATAATGTTACATGTCTACATATTGTTTGCTTATTTATTTTTTCTATTTGTTTTAACTTCATTTTAGCAAGTATCATCTATGTCCTCAACAAGTTATAAATAACTGCTTCATCGTTGACCTTACAAAATCCAATATTATCCCTGATACATAAACTTATATTAGCCAATGCAAGTATTTGCAAAATTGATATTAATCAAATCAGAAAAAAGTGCTTATCAGTAGTAATCAATTTAATAGGCCATCTATCCCTGCGCAATTCAGAATTATGTGCACTACATGTAAACGTGACTCCAAATTGTGTGTCCATTCAGCAGGGAAGATTTCCTGGTAAAAGTTCTCTCCTCTATCCACCTGTGTAATTTTTCTCAACCTAAGGGAGAATAATTTGAAAGAATGGCCTCCATTATCTGAAATGTCCACCACTCTGAAAGTTGTGTGCTTCCCACCTATTATTGCTAGGACTCTTGACCCATTGCAGCTGTTAGAGGTCTTTAAACTATTTTGTAAACTCAGATTTGAATGTTTATAAATGAAATAGGAGATAAAAATATTCTATGCTGGCGTAATGTATGGGAAAATAATAGGATGGATCATCAATCCTAAAAGAGGACGTTTTTTCCCTTCCATTTGTTTCTTTCCTGAAAACATTATCCGAGCCATGCCATTGTGTACTGTGTTAGCTAATAAGATTTGTTTCTTTCTGTTGAAAATAGAACCCTTAAAGGTATTATTTAAGTCAAATCCAAGGCTTTATTTATTTCTCTAAACTAAAAAAAAAAAAAAAAACCAAACAAAAAAACATGTAATTTGGGTCACATTTCAAGTAATGGTGTGATGACAGATTTTGCCTTTCATTCTAATCAAATGTGTATGACTTGGTGATATGATCATTGAAGGAGATGGTTGCAAATACTAACCTAAATTATAAAACTAACCAGATTTTTTAAGGAATGTAAGCTTTCATGATTTTATTATGGTCATTAAACTGGAAAGTACTGGGTTTTTGAACCCCTTACATAGCCTCTTCTCAAATACATCAAATCTAATGTTTTTTTATATTCTCAACCAGAATATAGTAAACTTTATGGATTATATGTATACACTACCTCTGCCTTCTAAAAATTATATCTTTATTTGAGACCCAAATAAAGCAATATTCCACTGAAAAAGTTAGCACATAAATACTCTCAGCAGGATCTGAAGTAACATCCTATAACCAAACATAACTGCATTTCTTCAGCAAATTGCATGAATAGTTAGACTGTACAGGATCATTATAGGCTAAACATAACACCTTTCCCATCAGTTCAGTTTATGTTTTGCTACCAACTGTGTTTGCCACAGTTTTACCAAAGTACTTTGAATTTTTAGGAATTTTTGTATTCTAATTCTATGAATAATGGATTGTTGTGGTATTCCAATATTCTATAAATCTTGGTCATCCATGAATAATGAATATGCCTCCAGGGAAGAACTTTGGCACTGGGGAGTCTGGATGCTTCTTGAATTCTATAAATAGTTGCACTTATTGGACTGCACCTAAACACAAGGGAATTAATTCTCTTTATACAATGTCCTCTGTATAATTTTATGAGCAATTTATCTTTGTGCTAGGATTCTGGTTCTTTTTGTCAAAGTGAAAGTTATTTTTAACATAAGAAACATTTGACTTGCCCTTGCATCTCTAGTGACTCTAGCATGGAGAAGGAAAGTTCATTATTACAGTACAGAATGAAAAGAAGCCTGGAAAGTTCAAATAAGTTAGACATGTTTCTATTGATTATAACACTACTGAGAGTAGAAAGGGATAGATAAAAGCTAGAAAGTTGGAATTAGTTTGAAATTATCTCTCTAAGGACTAAGCCCTTTGGACAAAGCAGTGGGTAAATTACAAGTTGCATTTTAATAACCTCCAAAAACAAAACTATGGATGTGCTATATATTTGTATGTGTTCTAAAAGAAAACACAATTGGAGTTTTATTTATGCCTATTCTTTAGAAATATTTAGTAGATATTCGAAGGAAAATTGCGAGAAATGCCTCACAGTTGCCATAGTGGTATAATCAATATGTTTTAAATACAGTGAACTAAACCTTGTTTTGAAAAAGAAAGAAAACATGTAGCCTTGGTATTCCTATGAAACAGCACTGTCTAGTAGAACTTGTTGTGATGATGAAAATATGGTAACCACTCACTACATGTTGGTATTGAGGATTTGAAATGTGGCTCCTATGTCTGAAAAACTGAGTTGTTAATTTAATTTGATTTCACTTAATTTGAATTTACATGTAAATAGACATATGTAGTTAGTGGCTATCCTATTTGACAATGTATATATGGAATTTAAAAGGCATTAAACAGGGGTGCCTGCAGGCTCAGTTGTTAAGCGTCTGCCTTCTGCTCAGGTCATGATCTCAAGGTCCTGGGATCGAGTCCTGCATCGGGCTCCCTGCTCAGTGGGAAGCCTGCTTCTCCCTCTCCCCTGCCCCCACTTGTGTTTCCTCTCTTGCTGTTAAATAAATTTTAAAAAATCTTTAAAAAAATAAAAATAAATAAAAATAAAATGCATTAAACAGGTGAGCTTTTCCCCACAGTGTTGGTGTTATGATCTATTTGGATAGACTATTTTTTTAAAGTTTATTTATTCACTTTTTAGAAAGAGAGAGTATGTAAGCGAGAGCAAGCACAAACAGGTGTAGTGGTAGAGGGATAAGAGAGAGAAGATCTCAAATAGTCTCCCCACTGAGCACGGACTGTGACCTGGGGCTTGATCACAGGACCATGAGATCACGACTTGAGCTGGAATCAAGAGTCGGACACTTAACTCCTGAGCAACCCAGGTATCCCTGCCCTTTTTAAGATTTATTTATTAAGATAAACTCATTTTTAAAATCACAACAATTCTGGGGCATCTGGGTGGTTCAGTTGGTTAAGTGACTGCCTTCGGCTCAGGTCGTGATCCCAGGGTCCTGAGATCAAGTCCTGTTTCGGGCTCCCTGCTCAGCAGGGAGCCTGCTTCTCCCTCTCCCTCTGCCTGCTGGTCTGCTTACTTCTGCTCTCTCTCTCTGTCAAATAAATAAATAAATAAAATCTTCAAAAAATAAAATAAAATCACAACAATTCTAATTAGTTAACTGATACATGTTAGAACAAATTAAAATATGATTCTGGTGTCCAATCACAGTATTTAATTCATGTCATATTAAATAACAGGATTGGGGGGTATGATGTGCTCCAGTGTAGACATAAATCTTAGTTACATAAGTCTAAGCTACATCAGTGTTCCTCAAACTTGACAATACATAAGAATGAGATAGATAACTTACTAAAGCACAGAGATTCTTATTTGATAGGACTAGGGCGGGACCCAAACATTTGCATTTCTTCCAGCTCCAGGTGATGCTGCTAGTAGTGATTCATGGACTACAGTTTGATTAACTCTGTAGTTACTTAGTGCAGTGGTCCTCAGAATGCAGAACTCAGATCAGCACCTTTATCATCACAACTTCTCAGAAACACAAATTCCCAGGATTTACTCCAGACATATCAGAAATTCTAGGATGGGCCTAAGAAGCTAAAAAGCACATGACTGATTATATATTACTAATATAGTCAGGGCAGATGAAGTTATATTTTTTACTTTGATTCTACTGGAAATCAATCCATTACTTTACATGTATTTAATGAACTATGATTTAATTGGCTAAATGCAGAAATAACCAATATTTATAGAAAAAAAATCATGTTGTGATAAGGTTTTGAGTTTTTTAATCTAATTTTTTCAACTTCATAAATTTTTTTTAATAAAACATTTATTTATTTTATTTTAGAGAGAGAAAGAGAGCAGGGGAGGGAGGAGCAGAGGAAGAGGGAGAGTCTTAGACAGACTCTGTGCAGAGGGTCGTGCCGATGTGTGGCTCCATCTCATAACCTAAGATCATGATCTGAGCCAAAATGAAGATTTGGTCACTTAACTGACTACACCACCCAGATGCCCCTCATTAAATGCTTTCAATATGAAATATGTACTATAAACTATGGACTACTGAATTTTAATACGCACTACTTTATGATGTGTTTACATAAAGATGTGTTTCAGGTGTTTTCCAGAAGACTTCAAAAGGATCTACTTAATTCTCTCTTCCTTATGCATTGTAGAAACTAGAGCACTTGCATCTGGAGAACACATAGATCTCAAAGATTTACTTAAAAGTGGTGACTGGATAATTCTCTTACCCAATATCCTGCTTTGGCAAAAATGTGGGGAATCATGTACTCTCAGACAAAACTTATGAATATAAGTCAACGTGGACACTTTCAGGGTCAACTTGGCAAAATCTATTAAACTGAAAATGTTCTAGAAAATCACTTATACATATGCATGAGGAAGAATATATTGTATTTAATGGCAAAAAGTTGCAACTAACCAAAATTTTTATATTGAAGAAACTACCCAGATAAAATATGGCTGAATCTCATTATGGAGTACTATGCAGTGGTTAACAAAAATAAGTAAGGCATATATTAACTGTTATGGAAAGACATCTAAGACATATAATGTGTTGGGTGGGAATTTCAGAAATAGTACACCATGATTCACGGAAAAAATAATTACAAAAGCAATGGATTTGCTTTTTTATTTACATATGTACATCAACATGAATATATTTATATTTACATGAATATTTACATGAACTAAATTTAAAAGTAGAAGCCAATATAAAATTTGATTCGTGCTGATCTCCAGTACAAAGTTCCCTGTAATATAATATCTTTAAAATGTTAGTAATATGTAGGCATACAGAATTGTAGTAATTCCAGAAGCATTAACGTATCTGCAGCCTATAGGCCAGCTTGTTTTTTGAAAAATCAGACCACAATGTCAGGTCATAACCAAGATCTAGATAAATACTATAGGATAAAAAAATTATTTTTATACTTTATCACATTTCATAGAATTATCCTTTTACACTTTTTTGTCAGTTTGCTCTACTATCTCCTGTATGATAAAATTTCTCCAAATTCATTTTCCAGTGTCAGGTTTTTTTTAATTTTATTTTAGTCTTTGTATGATTTCAATAAATTCCTTTCTAATATTTTTCACATTTTAAGGCAAATGCAATGATCTATTTAAAAATATATTTATTGTAAGAAAAATTGAGTAAGACAAGGGTACTCCTGACACACTTCATCTGACATATTATTGTTCACTTTACCTTTCTACTACACCTAAGCTGAATTATTCATTATTCTACCATTTAGGTGCTCAGAGTCATCAAGTGTATTTATCTTAGTGAAATATACACTGAACTTACACATAAAGGTTTATGTAGCATAGAAATAGGCAGATGTAGAAGATCATCTTTGTTTTTTGAAACATTCTTCTTAACATTTTAGACATAATGGAAACATGTACCCCATCTGGGGTTACTAGTGTTATTTTAATATTGAAATTAATTCTAATACTGCTTAACTTAACTGTGATGATTAGTTTTATGTGTCAGTTTAGCTGGCTATAGGACCCCGTTATTCAAAGAAACACTAATCTAAGTGTTGTTCCAAAGCTATTTTGTAGATGTGTTTAACATCTATAATCAGTTAACTTCATGTAAAGGAGATGATCTTTGATAATCTATATGTGGCTGATGTAATCTGTAGAAGGGCCTTATGAGCAGTTCTGAGGTTTCCTTGGGAAGAAGGCCCTCCTGCGGACTTCAGTATTAGTTCCTGTCCAAAAGTCTCCAGCCTGCCCTTATAAATATGTGGAAGTGACTTTGGAATCAAAGAATGATAGGGAATGAAAGAAATTTGAGGCACAGGACAGAAAAAGCCTAGATGTCCTTGAACAGAATGTTAGCAGCAATAGGAACATTGAAACTGCTTCTGGTGACCTCTCAGAAGTGAGGAGCATAGTAGAGAAAGTTTCTGTCTTTTTAGAGAATACCTGTTTTGTTACAAACAAAATGTTGGGAGAAATGTGGACATTAAAGAAAGTAATGAGTAACATGTTATTGAAGCTGGAGGAAAGATGATTTTTGTTATAAAGTGCCAGAAAACTTGTCTAAATTTTGTTCTAGAACTGTGTGGAAAGCAGAACCTATCTATAATGAATTGGGATAATTAGCTGAGGAAATTGCCGGGGAAAGGGTTTTATGTGACCTGGTTTCTTATTGTTGCTTGTAAGAACATGCAAGAAAAAGGGGATAAATTGAGGAAAGAATTTGTGGGTATAATAAAGATATTTGGTTTCTGTTTCAGTTCCTGGCACAGAGCCCCTAAAGCCCTTGGAATTTCCTGAGTGATGAGGATGATAGAAGTGTCTCTTGTGCTAATAGGGTGACTCCCGGTTGGCTCCTAGCTAGCTTCAGGATGGGGTCTGTTTGCCAGAAAAACCAAGACTTGATTAGAAGAAGCTTGGAACTTTCAGCCTCATGCCCTAACCTCTAAGAAAGGTGTAGGATCTGGCTAATGACTGAATTAGCAATAGCACAATCATGCTTATGGAAAGAAATTTCAATAAAAAACTTAAACAATAGGGTTCAAGGAACTTCTGGGTTGGCAGACACATTCATGTGGTGGCAGGATGGTGTACCCCAACTTCACGGGGATAGAGACTCCTGCACTTGGAACCCTTCTGGAACATGTCCTATGTATCTCTTCATCTGGCTATTCATTTGTATCCTTTGTAATAAACTTTGATAATAAGAATAACATTTTCTTGAGTTCCAAGACTCACTCTAGCAAATTATCAAACATGGATGGTATATTGTGGAAACTTCCAAACTGGTGGTGAAGTTGGGCAGAAGTACAGGTGACCTCAGGTCCTGATACTTGCCACTGGCATCTAAAGTGAGGGCAGTCTTGTGGACCTGAGCTGTTAAATCTTTGGTGCCTGACCCTAACTCCAGATAGTTAGTATCAGAATTGAATTGACTAGTAGGACATGCACTTGGTGCGGGAGACTCGGAGAACTCATTGTCATGAGTTGGAAAAAACCCAAAACCAAAAACTAACCAAACAAAAAAACCCCAAACCTCTCAGATATGTTAAGCAAAAAGGAACTAGCACTTGTCGATTTGGTAAATTCTCAGCCTGTCAGAATTGAAAAAAAAAAAAAAGCAAAATGAGGATAAAAATAAAAATAAAATAAATTACAAATAATGGATTGAGTATTTGGGGAAGCTGGGGCAGTGTGAATATATTTTACATGTGCAAGAAACATGAATTTTGGGTGATAAGGCAGATTGTAGAGGATTAGATGGTAGCTCCCCAAAAGATATGTTCGCATCCTAATCTCTGAAACCTATGATCATTATCTTGTTTGGATTAAGTTATCTTGTGATTAAGTTAAGGATCTTGAGAGGAAGAGCATATCCTGCATTGTACAGTTGGGCCCTAGATGCAATCACATGTGTCCTTACAGCATAGAGGGAAATTAGACTAAGAAACGCAAAGGAAGGCATACATAGAGAAGAGAAGGAGGCAACATGCCCGTGGCCACTCTGGAGATTCCCAAAAGCCAAGGGAAACCTGGAGACATCAGAAGCTAGAAAGGACAAGGAATGGATTTTTCTCCAGGGCATTCAAGGGTGCACATCCCTACCCACTTTGGTTTTAGACTTCTCATCTCCAGAAGTGTGAGAGAATAAATTTCTGTTGTTTTTAGCTACCCAATTTGTGATGATTTGTTATAGTAGCCAGAGGAAGCAAAATCTAATTTTATTTTCCAAGAAAGTTGCTATTTATATGTATGGAAAACTAAGTGAAAAAAGCCAAATAAATACCTTTTCCTCTGTCTTTATTAGTGCTGTTTATACTCTAATTGCCTCTTATCAAGTGGTGCTAGAGGTTAGAAAAATGTGACAGAAATGTAGAGGATCTTGTGTACCTACCTACGTATTTCCTGTGAAGTAGAGAACAACAATAGAAAGAATGATGGTATAACAGGATTTGACTGGTACAGTCATGACTGAAAATTGAAACCTCTCATAATAGGAGCAAAAATAACTGCTATGATCCTAAAAGGGTGAAAAGTGCAGTCCTTACTATTCGGCTCACAATTTTTCAAGTTATATTTTTCCACCACTTTTAGAAAGCCAATTTTAATATTATAAGTATGATCACCTACAAGGAGACTCTAGCATTGAGTCTGTTGGCTGATACTGAGATGACATAGCACATATAACTGTGCGTATTTTCTAGGTCAAACATGTAAAAGAGATGAAATCTAAAGGCTCAAGACTGTGATTCTCAAGTTGGTATAAAGTAGTAGAGAGAATGACAGATTTACTTGTTTTTTTGTTTTTTGTTTTTCAAATTGTTCATCCACTTTAGGGATCTCATAGATCCCCCTTAGGGGAACATCCTTCACTGTATCCAAGAAAATTACTGCCACTGTGAGCTTTTTATTGAATATAATATATATTTTTCTTCACGTATGTTGCAATAAAAACAAGTATTAGCAAGGGCTTAGCATTTTATTTATAAGTCATCATTGTGGATATGAAAATATATGCTAAAATTATTCATCCTTATCCCTAATCTATTTACTATTTTTTGTATATACAGAGAAGATTTGTATAATATTTGCCACTCCTAGATTTTGCAAGACCAATACTCAAAAGAATGGTTATTTCCTCCTGGGCCATTTGTTTGCATTTCAGAAGACAATTAAATCAGTATAAAAGGCTATGGCTTCATAGTATTAACAGTTAAGATTACTGTGGTTGAAATACAGAATTCAGTGTTCTCTCTTTCTTCATGGCTGAAAAATAAATCATTCTGAACTTTGTGTGATGTACAATGATAAGGTTCAGAGTGGTAGACAGCACCTTTATCAATTCCATTAGCAGTTTTTAAGCCCCATATGCATGCACAGCAGGACACCATATTCATTTGGTTGAGTGTTTTAAGTATTTTTTAGATTTTTTCACCAGATTGGGAGCAAAAGTGGGATTTGGGGAGCACTGAAAATTAGTGAGTGATGAACTGAGAAAAAAAAAGGTCAGTAAGCTGATGACGGCAGCTTCTTAGTACTGAATTACCTCCTCCCTAAATCTTTTAAGCACCACCTATTAAATGACAAGAGTAAACAAGTTCTACTGATACAATAGAAAAATTGGAAAAAAATGCTTCATTCTAAAGATGAAATTTTTATAAACCACAAATCAGGAGTCCTGCTACTTGACTGTTGATGTAAATGTTGCAAAATGTGGGTGGTGTAGGTTGAAAGAGTTGTAAAGTTTTCCTACTTTTTGTGATCTTTTTAAATTATTTATCATCCTTTTCAAATATTTTATTAATGTTTCTGTTTACAAACATGTTTGAGGATCAAATATGGCATTTTCTGAACATGAGGTGGAAGATGGAGGAGGATAATACTAGGCTTGGATCTATGATTACTTCTAATAAGTTTGGTAATAATGCAATTTCAAAGTCATTTCGAAGTAACTGAACCAAAGCAACAAAGGAAAAAACAAAACTATAGCAACAGTAATAACAACAACAAACCCCATCTTTACCATGAAAACTCGTATCAATTATTTTTACAGAAGTTGACAATCCTGGTTATCTAATTCTATCATACATAGTGGGTTGCAAACAAATAAGTGAAGCAAGAGAAGCGAAAAGGCACAAATACAAACCACAGTCACTTGACAAGGAAAGGTGCTAGAAATGGTTCTTGGAAACTTAAACTCAGTAAAGGTTTGTTAAAAAAAAAGTGTGCTCAATGAAGAGTTTAAAGAATCTAATTATTTAGTGGCAGAAATTATTACCCTAGAAAGGGAAAGTCACATGGTTGGTGAAAACATAATGATGAAGACATGTAAAATTACAGTGATAAAATGCTAGGTTAAGATGCAGTTAGAAGAATTGAAGACTCAAAAAAAAAAAAAAAAAAAAAGAATTGAAGAGTCCACTCTCTATTGGTATAGTAAATTGAAAAACTGAAGACATATCACCTGAAACTGAAGAGATATGAGAGCAAATAAATAGAAAAACATCTCTTCATATTGATGAGTAAACAGATTTCATCATTAAATATCAAACCTTAGTATTTATAAAAATTGTCAATGTTAATGAAATTCACAAATGATGTTTTCTTGTTGCAAGGTTCTGTCTAAAACATATCTAGAAGTTTCCGTCCAGGAGGAACTGTGTTGGCTTCTTTACTAATGTTATTCCATTAGTGGTTGGTTCCATGAGAGGTTTTGCCTCTTGTTATAAAATAAAATCTTGACAGTGTTATAATACACTGCTTCGTTCCCAGATAAATGTTGGTGCCAAAAATATTTGGGAAGGAAATGAAAACCAAAATGTCTGGATGATGCTACAAAATGATTGACTTTATTAAAGGATGATCAGTTCCCTTAAGTATGTTAAAAAATATGAAGAACTGGGACAAAGAGCACATTAATCTTTTAATACAGACAGACACCTGGATTCATTGTAGAGAGAGTTCTCAGCAAAATATTTAAGCTGCAGGGGCGCCTGGGTGGCTCAGTGGGTTAAAGCCTCTGTCTTTGGCTCAGGTCATGGTCTCAGGGTCCTGGAATCAAGCCCCGCATCCGGCTCTCTGCTCAGCAGGGAGCCTGCTTCCCCCTCTCTCTCTACCTGCCTCTCTGCCTACTTGTGATCTCTCTCTCACTCTCTGTCAAATAAATAAATAAAAATCTTAAAAAAAATGTTTAAGCTGCAGGTGAATTTCAGTAGCACATTTAAAGAAACATCAATCCAAATTTGGTTGAATGCTTTGAAAGTAACATGGCTGCCCAAAATAACCTAATTAGCAGTCATTGTTTCTTCACTTGAACTGTTGAAAAAGTCTCTGTCAGGCTCTGGACTGACAAGATTCTTACACTTTAAAAGGAAACTGAATCTTTGAAAAATCATGTTGGAAATGGAAATCTTTAAATGTTTCCACTTTTGCTTGGGTTTGGCAGTGAAGAAGGATATCAGCAAATATCATCTCAACCTCACATTAATTAAAGGTGGTATTAATCATCTGTTTAGCAGAATATCTCTTCAGGAAAAACTTAATATCTAGGGCCTTTGCTAACATTAGAAGCCTCTTCATACTATTGAGTCAGTTATATCAAGTAACAGAATAAAATAACCAACAACCTAGAGAAAAAACTTAGAAAATGGAACCAGACCATTGGAGTAAGAGACAGGGATTTTAAAATAATGTTAACTTATATGGTCAAAAATATAGATAAGATGGAGAATTTTAATAAACCTGAAATTTACCAAAAAATCACATGAATAATCTGAAATTGAAAAATAAAATAAGTGAAATGATAATTCAATAGGCTTTAATAACACACTAGACAAAGCAGAAAGGAAAAGTAGTAAGGTAAAATGTAGTTCAGCAGAAAATAACCAATTGAAGTCTGGAAAGAAAAAACAATAAAAAATGAGGAAAAGGCCATAAGAGTTATAAAGCATATGGAAGAAATATCAAATATTCAGATAGTTGGAGTCCCATGTATGGAGACAGAATGGGACAACTCATAACAGAGGGAAAAATCATTAAAAAATTAAGAATTGAACACAGGCATATTAAAAAAAACATCATGACAAAGTTGATTTATTCTACAAATTCAAAATAGGTTTAACATTTAAAAATGAATCACTATAATTCTTCACATTAACAAGGTATGAGAGGAAAATCATGACTATAATGATAGATGCCAAAAATATATTTTAAAAAATTCACTAAGTATTCATGAATTTTAAAAATAATTAACAGATCGGGAATAGAAGGGAGCTTACTTAATACAATCGCATATCTACCAAAAATCCTACAGTAAATGGCCTATTTAATAGTGATATATTATAAAATTTCATTGTAAAACTAGGAATGATAGAGAAGGTTTCTAACACCACTTTATTCAACATTTCATTGAAGGAACTTTCGTGATGAAGGAAAGAGAAAAAATAGGGATTGGAAAGGAAGGAGTAACACTGTTATTATTCACACATAACTTGATATAGTGTGTATGAATCCATAAGTATATTAGAAAGAGAGCTAATATGTGACTTTAAAAAGGTCACTGGATTAAATATTGACATATAAAAATAAGTTGTATTTTTTACTTACAAACAATTAAGAAATGTAATTTTGAAAATATTATTTATTTAAGAAAATACACTAAGAAGCTTGTGTTAGACTTCTACACTTAAAAAAATAATAAGATAAAATAAAGATTAATAGATGGAGAAAAGTCTACCTATATGTCAGTTTATCACTTCTTCTTGGGTAAGACTATAGATTTAATACCTTGTCAATAAAAATCTCAGCATGTAATTTGATTTCTACTCATGTAGAAATGAGATAATCAAGAATAGTAAAGATATGGGGCGCCTGGGTGGCTCAGTGGGTTAAAGCCTCTGCCTTCGGCTCAGGTCACGATCTCAGGGTCCTGGGATCGAGCCCTGCATCGGGCTCTCTGCTCAGCGGGGAGCCTGCTTCCCCCTCTCTCTCTGCCTGCCTCTCTGCCTACTTGTGATCTCTCTCTGTCAAATAAATAAATAAAAATCTTTAAAAAAAAAAAAAGAATAGTAAAGATAATCTTGAAGAAATGAACCCTGTTGGAGGATATAATTGTTATTAATACTTAATAGTGAGATTGGGGTACCTGGGTGGCTCAGTTGGGTAAGTGCTTGACTTCCAGTTTTGGCTCAGATCGTGACCTCAGGGTCCTGAGATGGAGCCCTGACTGGGGCTCTGGCCTTAGTGTGAGGTCTCCTTAAGACTCTCTGCCCCTCCCCACCTGCTCTCTCTCTCAAAAAAAAAAAAAAAAAAAAAAAAAGACTTATAGTAAGGTTATAGTTATTAGTATACATGGTATGCCATATACATATACTTTACATAGTGTAATATTTACTCAAGGATAGAAAAATAGCTAATTAAATAGAATAAATAGTACAGAAACTGGCCTGATACCAGACAAAGATGCCTCTATAATACACTAAGGAAAGATGCTCTTTTCAATAAGTGAAGTTTGGTTAATTATGTACTTGCATAGGAAAATATAAACTTACCTACACCATACCATACAAAAAAATCAATTCCAGATGCATTTAGACCTATTTGAATGATAGAGCAATATTTCTATAATAAAACATATAAAACACATATTTATGACTTTGGAGTAGGCAGAGTTTTTAAACTGGCTGCAAGAAGCACTGATCCTAAAAAAATATATATATATTGATAATTAACTCTGTTAAACTTAGAAAATTTCGTTCATGAAAAGAACAAGGAGGGAGAGAAGACAAGCCAAAGACTTGTATCCAGAATAAAGAAAGAATTCCTAAATATCAATAAAAAGAAAAAAGACAATCTAAATTTTATAAAATAAAGTCTGAACTTATTCTTTATAAGAGATGATATCCAAATGACCAAAGTCTGTGTAAAGAATTTTAATCGTCATGAGGAAAATAAAGAATAAATATATAATTAAACACCATCATGCACCTACAACAGTGGCAAAAAAAAAAAAAAAAAAAACTTAAAAAAGATAATTTCAAGAGTTGGTAAGAATATGGAGCAAATGAAAAGCTCATTTACTAATAGTTGGAATGTAAATTGGCACACTACTTTAGAAAAATGTTTGCAATATTTAGTAAATCTGAGCACTCTCTCCCTCTGATCCAGACCAAGGATATTCATGTCAGTTTGTTCAAAAAACTTCAAATAACTCAAATGTCCACCAACAATAGAATAGTAAGATATAGCTATAAGCAGCAAAGTGATAAATTTCACACACTTAATGATGCTGAAAGAAACTAGATATAAAACAGTATGTACTATTTGCTTTCATTTTTATAAAGCTCAACCATAGGCAAACCAAAGTAACGAATTGCTTTTGGAGGTGCTAACAAGTGGGAGAGGATGAAATGCAGACTTCTGGGATAATGGTAATATTCTATATCTTCATCTGGATCATAGGTCTATGTTCACTTACTAAAATATCAACGCATGGCGCAATTTATATACATAGATTTATATGTACTTCTTTATGTGTGTGTGCTGTACTTCAATGAGCATTTTAAGGAGTAAATTCGGATTTAAGTAAATTGCAAAAAGTATTTGCCGGCTAAATCATTTTTATAGCCATGCCTACCTTCGCATTCTGTCTTTTCTGTTGATTTCCGAGACTATGCATGTACAGATCCTAAATTATTTTATTCATTTTATTTTTAGAATAAATTTGGAATTAGCATGATCATTTTCAGTAAGGTTAAAAAATTGATATTTTCCTGAGATTATATTTATCAGTATAGACCTCATGGAATTAATACTGAGTTTTCCTTGCTAATGATAGAATATGCATTATCATTTGTTCATATATTTTGGTTTTATATTCTTAATTTTCTTTCTTAATATTTTATCTCTTTTTTTGCCTTAGTAGATGGGTTCTTTACTTTTTTATTTATTAAAGTTTTTTCATTTCAGTATAGCTGATACATAATGTTACCTTAGTTTCAGGTATAAAACATAGTGATTCAACTTGTCTGTATAGTATGCTCTGCTCACCACAAGCATTGCTACCATCTATTGTCATACAATGCTATCACATCATAGACTATATTTCCTATTCTGTGCCTTTTATTGCAGTGACTTACTCATTCTATAACTAGAAGCCCATAATTCCCATTCCCTTTCAACCATTTTGCTCATCCCTATACACCTTTACCCTCTGGCCACCGTCAGCTTGTGGTCCTTTACTTTAATGGATACTTCATAGTGTTTTTGTATGGAAATATAGGAAAGCTACTTTTCATTTAAAACTTAACCTTGTAAGTAGCTATGCAAGCACATTCTCTTATAACACGAAACTATTTTGTAGTTGTCTTTCTTGTGCATCTAAGTATCCAGTTTGATTATCTGGAAATGGTGGCAATTTTTTTTTTTCTCTATATCCGAGCTTTCTATTTTCAATTTCTTGTTTGTTTCTTTTTTCTTGTTGCATTGTCCACTCTGCTCAAAAAAATAATACATAATTTATAAAAACTTGATTAGGAATCCAGTGTGATTTGTTCAGAATCAATCCGAAAACAAGAATAGAGACTAGGATGGCGGACTGAAAATTAACATGTCCATCTGCTATGGTCTTCTGACAAAGCGTTATGTGGTGAAGAAGAGGAAAGAGGATGATAACCATTACAGTTATTGTAGCATTTGCTATAAGGAGTGAAATGAATTGTTTAAAAATTGGCTATTTTCTTTCTAGAGACACATATTAAAATTAGGGTAATCTATATCAAAATTTCTGAGTTAGAAGGTCACTATTGAGAAACTGAGGCCTGAAAATAAAAGTTTATTTCAAAAGATCTCATGATTAATCACTGTAAGGGTCAGATTTCCTATCTCCAAAACTAGTACCTGGATAAAAGTGTATTATAGAGTCATTTTATAATCTAAGAGCAATTAATTTAGTATGAATTAAATATAGACATTTTGACAAAACACAAGATTTAATTATCTTTAAAACAATGCCTCTCTTGAAATAATTTTGGCTGATTCTTTTTTTTTGTCCAAAATAAGGTAGAACTTAGCATCCAATGTTCACATAAAACAATCTGTCAAAAACAAATAGAATATTAGATATACAGAACTATTTCATTTCCTTATCTTTGAATAGCTATTAAATATGTGAAAATTTATGACTACAAAAGTGTGTAGCTTTTATTCTGAGCCCTACTTTTGAACATCTTTACAAAGAGAAAAAAAAACTAAAACTAAAGCAAATGGGTAAAGTGCTTTTCAGGATGTTGTTTATTTATTTATTCATTTAAGAAAGATGTATTTATTTATGTATTTGAGAGAGAGAGAGAGAGAGCTTGCATGAGCAGGGGCAAGGAGGGAGAGAGAAAGGCAAACTCCCTGCTGACCTTACTGAGGGCTCCATCTCATAACCCTGAGATCATGACCAGAACTGAAATCAAGAGTCAGATGCTGAGCCAACTCAGCCATCCAGGTGCCCCTGGGATGCTATATATTTAATTATAAATCCTTCATTTTGATGATTGAATTTTTGTTTTTGTTTTTCTTTCATCTCTATCACATTCTGGAAAGGATGTATTAGACTCACTATAATGAGCATTAGGTCATGAATAGTGATGATTAACATTTCTCAACTTGTTTTTCAAGAATAAGAGAATTATAGGAGAAATAACATCAGGCTTTACTAATCAGCAAAAATACACTTGCATTTGGACTATGAATTCTGTAAAGTCAAGTAATATAAAACAAATTTCTATAAAATTACCAGTACCATGCATATTTGTCATTTTGAAAGTAAGTCAAGATTGTGGACATCACGGGTAGAGATAATGACTAAACTTACTTGTTGTTGGACATCTTATAAATTGAAGATTGAATCACTTGTGTTCTTAAGGAAGTTAAATTGTTGACATTGTCTTTCCTCAATCAAAATATTCTTATGCTTCTGTGCTTGGGAAAGATAATCAATTTCAATTTCTCTAAACAATTTCTCTTTTCCTTCATCCTTTAATTATTTTGACCTGGGAATTTACCATTAATTAAAAAATAATGTATCTAGGGGCGCCTGGGTGGCTCAGTGGGTTAAAGCCTCTGCCTTCAGCTCAGGTCATGATCTCAGGGTCCTGGGATCAAGCCCCGCATCGGGCTCTCTGCTCAGCAGGGAGCCCGCTTCCCCCTCTCTCTCTGCCTGCCTCTCTGCCGCTTGTGATCTCTGTCTCTGTGTCAAATAAATAAATAAAATCTTAAAAAAAAAAAATAATGTATCTACACTGACATTTGGCAAGCAGTGGATCAATGCTACTGTGAGATGCATATATCATAGGCCATTTCCATTCATAAGTAGTTCTGTCATTTGGACTAAAAAAGCTTTACTTAGTGAATGACTTAGTAGTCAAGATGGTAAATTGTGCTTCTTTTAATTGTCTTAATAGTCAAAGGCCAGAGAGGTGAAATAAATGAGAGAAGGTGAATGTAATCAATAAGTAATAGGGAGCAGTGGGGAGTGTGGCCAACCAAAGAACAAAGAATCTGCATGATGTGCCACTCAGTTTTGGAGTAATACAGACTATCCAAGAATGTGGGCAAATTGTTGCCAGGTCTTTCTGTTTCAAGAGAAGCTGATAATAAGGGATTTTTGTTTGGCTCCTCAAGATTTTATTGTCTTCTTAGTATAACAAAATATAAAGCTTAGAACTGGATTACTTGGCCCTTTCTGTTCTATATCCTCCCAATTCAAAATGCTTGCATCTCTTAATAGCCAGAATTCTCTTTGATTTGTAGTTGGGCTCAATACATTCAAGTCTCAGAACAATGTTATTTAGCTTTAGCCATTTTCCAGAAAATTGGCTTAATCTGCCCTCCACAGCCACTCTGCTTCCTGTCATAATGCCACTTTCCCTGGGCATGAAGAGAATCCTTACCTTTCTTGTACTGTGTCACAAGATGTGACACAGTTGTGATGTTGGTGCTTGCCACACTTCTCGCAGAAAGTCAGGCAGGTTTTAGGAACATTTTCCTGTTTGTGAGAGCTCTATCAGCTCTGGGGAAGAAAAAAAAAAAAGCCCCAAATCTCTTTTTGTAAGAAAACATGCTGGGCAAAATAAAACATAGCTATAAACCAGATCCAAACTCTTAGGGTTCTAACTACCCATCTCTCTTTTTGATAAATGAGAGCAATATTCAAATATGTACTCCAACCAGTGTATATCTGTAGTCTTAATACATATAAGACATCTTTGTAAGTTCATTGTATGAGCTTCCATTCTAATCTGTAAGTGGGCAAGGGTTATTGCAAAAAATTACCCTTGGCTGGGGACTAGTTTTGTCATAAAAACATGAGACCTAAATACAATTGGGCAGTGCTGGCTTGCCAGGGAAGAAAATAAAGATTGTTATCCTAGTCCCTACCAGTGGGGGGATAACTTCTCCCTACATATATTTTACCAAGGTATCCTCTAGGGTTTTCAAATATTTGCTCTTAAGAAGCCCAAATTGAGTGTACTGATAATGGCAAAAGGGGGACTGAGGCATGGAATTATAAAGAACTTTCTGTATATGTGAATTTTAAGTCTTTTAAGAACATTTAAGGATTTTCCCCTCTTTTTCATGACATATCTGTGTCTGCAAATGAAAATATTTTAAAGAATATTAAAATTACTGTCCCAAGTAGATGTGCCAGTTTATTTTGTGGCTTCCTAGGGAAGACAAAGAATTCCTCAGCCTATGTGGTAGACTGGAATAGTCCATAATGTGACTCCTAAGCACTGGTCCAATAGAATGGCCTAGGCCAGTACAATCCAGACAATATCATTACTATTTTGTAGCTCCCATATACATTTCCATTTTTTTAAGCTCTAAAGAGAGCCAGGCAACTAATCATCAAAAATATGTTACTTCCAGAAATCAGTTACAAACGGAATAGTCTGCAACTTAATAAATGCAGCATAGTTTTATTTGCTCCATTGTCACATTTGTTACAGCTAGTGGTGGTACGTATGCCAGAATTATCTCATATAAATAAATAAAAGGCTAAAAAGTATGCACTTTTATAAGTCCTTGAACATTACATAGGAAAAAGGAGAAATTACTATGAGCAATATTGGCTTTTAAGAAAAACAGACTCTAGCAACTATTTCAAATGGCTAGCAACCTTACTTCTTATTTATTTCAATCCC
The DNA here is from genome assembly GCA_028534135.1 of Potos flavus. NCBI lineage: Eukaryota > Metazoa > Chordata > Mammalia > Carnivora > Procyonidae > Potos > Potos flavus. The sequence continues at coordinate 106,976,198 of CM052899.1, forward strand.
CTTAGCTATTATGAATTATTTAAATGATGTATATTTATACCGTATAAAACCCGATTGTGTGTTTATCTAGAGGCAAATTATAGAATAATGTATTTCGTGTAGAAGTCCACTTTTGATGTCTATTTTTCACACTAAAAATCTTGAAGCAGCATGGGTCAACGGTCTAAAACTTGTGCCAGTCCTTTTTATTGTAACATAAAATTTGGAATCTTTCTCTGGAGTAGGCAGAAGGTGAGTAATCTCTTATAGTGTGCACAAAGATGTTTCTTTTTGCTGTATACTTGCATTCCTGTTTTTTGTATAGATATAATAAGAGTAGTGACAAAAAAAATCTAAGTATGTGTATGTTCACACTGTGTATGACGTGACTTCTTAGAGAATATAAAATTATATATAATAGTAGATAAGAGAAATAGTTCTGAAGTTAAAGTAGGGAGTTTGTCCAAGTAACTCACTTTGAACACTTAGCATTGAGTAGCTTTGAAAAAGTTATCTAACCCCTCTGAGTCTTACTTTCTTCAAGTGTAAAATGATAAAAATGGAAATTTCTGTTCCAGAAAGTTGTTACCAGAACTGAGCCAGATGATCCATAGGAAGTACTATGCATTTGCTCCTTATTAACTCCTATTATTATAATTAGCATTTAGTATTGATCTGAATGAATACGGGCAGTTGGTTTTTATTGAACCATTTAGTTATAATGTCATTGTCAACCCTCAGTACTGAAATTTACTGTTATCTCAGGAAAATTACCTCACCTCTCCAAGCCTCAGTTACTTATCTGTAAAACAGTGCTAATAGTATTACCTCTCTTGTTCTGGTGTCTTGAGGATAAAGAAGATGACACCTGTCAAGTGTTTAGAACAGGGTAACATACGGTAAACAGTAAGTATTTGTTAACATAATTCTTTGTTTTCCTACTAAAGGATTGTAACCCAATGAATTAGCATTCAATATTCTCATTTAATTTCTCTTCTTTCTATTAAAGAATTGCTTTTCCAATTTCAAAGCAATTTCTTACATGAAAGTTAATCATCATTTTCTTTGATACTAATAAGTAAAAAACTGCACATTTGTCTTTGCTTTCTACCTGAAGGCAAGAAGTTTTTTGTTTGTTTGTCGTTTGTCTGTTTTTGGTTTTGTTTTTTGGGGTTTTTTTTTTTTGGCATCATAGGAGAATGGATGACTGGGTTGTTTCTTTACCTCTGGTATCCTCTCCATCAGGGCCATACTATAGAAACACATGAGTTGAAATTCACAGAAGACCATTGTTCTTAGCTAATAAAACACAGATGGTAACCAGACCATTTGATAGCTATTGTATTTGTCAAACCAAACAAGCTATTGCTTGAGTGGTATTGACTGGTGCAAACCCTTGGAAGGAAACCCCAGCACTTGCTGGCCCTGCTGGACTCGTAAGCCCTCTAATGGCAGGTGCTCCACCACCTATATAAAGTGACTGCACAATACTGACAAGCATACCCCAGAGGCCCTAAGGAAGACCTGAGTGTGGGGACAAGGAAATGATTCAGTGCCCAATGATCTATAGAGGTTGCTCTTTCTACATGACAAATCTATTCAACCTCACCTATCTTAATACAAATCAATCTCCAAGTGATAGTATCAAAGCCCATTTTGCAGGTTCTTTTAAAGATCTCCAAATCTCAGCATTTTATCTTTTTATATGCTTTACTGGTCTTTCTCCATTACCTTATATCTTTCATAAATAAGAATATGTATTTGGGACTTCCAAACAAATTAAATATTTACAATAATGGAATTTTTATTGCCCTCCAAGCTATACTCAACATCTTTGAATATAACAGCAGGTAATGTTTAACTTTTTTGTGTGTGTGTGGGCAAATGGTAAAATAAACATGTAATTCTATGAATTTAAAAGTAATCTATCATGTTTTACTGCTTAATCTTTATGTTATTCCTCAAAATAATCCTTTCCCAATATTTATAATAATTGTTTATTGTTTCATATTGTTATCGCATATTGCCATAAAGTACTTAGAAGGAAGTACTCATACTCCATGCAATGTACACTTTAATTCAATTTTCCAAATATATTTGCAGAAATTAAATTGTCAGCAGGATGTGACAATCATAATGGTGCAGTTTATAATTTCGATGATTTTTAGTCATGTCTATTTATGTTATTAAATGTTAATATGATTCCTCTATCATTTATGTTATTTTTTTTTCAACAAATGTACATGGACAATTAGCACATAATCCACAAAGTGAGTTAATTTGCACAGTGTTTCCTTCAATTTTCTTCTGTAATATTCTTTTATATCTCAGGCACTCACACACTACTTTTTTTGTGTGTGTGTGTTACTCACACACTACTTATACAAATATTGATAAAAATACTTAGAGACTATACATGTGTGAATTAATACAAGAAGCAGATCCCTGTTAACCTTAAGTAGAGTATCCTTGTTTCTTGGCAGTGGCAAACAGTCCTCCCCACCCTTTTCCTACCCTCCATATCCCCCTGCCTCTCTGTAGAACAGGCAATTAAAAAGGGCCTAAAGTTTCATCGGCTTTAGGAATTTAGGAAAATTTCTCGATATATGTAAGTCTCACTTTCTTCATTTATGTAAAGGAAATGATACTCCTTCCTTCTCAGGTTTGCTCTGAATCTAAAATGAGAGGATGCATATAAGATACATAGCACAGCATAAACAAATTTAATTTTCCTCCTCCTTTCTCACGTTGTTGAACCCAGTAATTAATAGTCACAAGAGGATCCCTTAAATATAAATTTAATTTGAGATCCAATTACAAGGATATGTTGGCCTCTGAAAAAGAAATTGATGCTTGATGAAGGTGATTCTTACTGGAGTGAATAGAACCGCTTGGAAGATTAGAGACTTCAAAGCCATGAGTGTAATATCAGCACATTGGTTCTTGCAGAGACAAACTGCATGGCATTTAGGGATTATAATACCAAAAAAAATCATAGATTTATAGTAGATCTTAGAAATACTCTGAAGCAAACTAATTACATTTTTTTAAATGATAGTAAAAAAAAGGGAAAGAGAATACTGCTTTTTGGTTGTAAATTTAACTAACTGAAAGAATAGAGCTTACAACTGCATTGGCAAAGTTAAAGGTACACTCACTTTTTCAAAAGTTACATTGGATTTTGGAAGAGAAATCCATGATTTCACATCATTCAGGACTACATATGTTAGTGTGAGGAAACTAAAAGAATGAAATCTATACCATGTAAGCCATGTCCGGCTAAGAGAGAGACACACCATCCATGATCAAGTTCAGTTAAATGGCCAGGGGATGGGGTAGTACCTAGAATCATGATGTGTTCCAAGAGAAAATCCCAATTTTAAAACTATTATTATATCTAAAGAGAATAGAGAGGGGGGAATAAGTTAGGATGACAGATCCTAATTTGGAGAAAAAATAGAATACAAAAATTTGGAATATAGGAAAAAAGATTATATTTTCTTTTATATTACCTCACTTAAATATATATATGTATATATTTTATATATGTATATATACATAAATATATATGTATGTGTATATATAAAGTACATATATATATTTAGTATTAAATATGAGAGGTTCATACACGTGTGTAAATAAATGTGTTTGGTGAAAATAGTAAAATCCATTTGGAAGATGTAATCTTCCAAATCTGAAAAGTGAATTGCTCTCTCAATCTTATTTTTTTTATTGTGTTATGTTAGTCACCATAAAATACATCATTAGACACAACATGGGGAGTACCCTTACCAGTGGCAAATTAGGGATATGTGTCCCCCCTCAACACACACACATACAAAAAAGTGGGAATTTTGTTCCAAAGTGACAGGCCAAGGCCAACTCTTGATAGAGGCAAAGAAGAAGGGCCTCTTTGTTAGTTAATTATTTGAGCTGACCGAAATTGTACTCCATGCTCCGCTAATGCAGAGATAGGGCTACGGCATTTCCTCTCATTTAAAATAGCAGACTGAGTTTGGACATACGGCATGATTTGAGAAGGGGGTAAAGATGTAGGGAGGGCAGCTTTTTATTCACTGCATAAATGCTGCCTGTTCATCTGTAACAAGCCTGTGAAGCTGGTGGTTGCAAATGAGAAAGGAGAATCACAGGGGTCCCTATTAAATTCAGCTTCTTGCTCTTGATTCAGTTTTATCACTGGCTAAACAAAGCTTGGTTTTCAGGGATTTGGGTTTCATGAGTCCAGACCAAGTTCCTTCTACTCAATGAACTGGGTCAGTTTGTGACCAGTCTAACTTAAAATAGATGACTTGTTTAATCTGTTGGGTAGATTGAGAGTCACTGAGGATTCCAAATCCCCATTTACCTTTCATTCTGGAATGCTCTACTCTCTCCAGCATGAGCAGAATTTGACTCACACACACTTGGAAACTCCAGATGGTTTTGCCTCTAAGATATACTCAGTGTATTTCGGTTCCTACATTCATCATTTCATACTGTCCTTGATTGAAACTGGACTTGAACAGAACTCTCCGGAGTTACCTCAGAGCCGAAAAGCTTAATCTAGTCACAGTTTATTAATGGTGACAGTAATACATAATGAAATGCCATTAATTCACACATGTAATATTGGTTTCTAATTTGAGGCATCACATCTAATTATCAGTAGATTAGTTACTCAGATTCATAGCCTGATGACAATGGGGAAAATGTGCCTGCTTCTACTACATGAACTGTCAGAAAATAGAATGATGTCTATTTCTTATGAGGGCAACTAGGAAATCTCTGAAGCCTTCACATCGTTATAGATTTATGGCTCAGTCCATAAAGAGCTCAGGAAAATCAGCTCTGCTGCTTGTTATTTCTCCGCAGCTCTCATCCCAGACTGCGCTTGCAAAGAGCTTCATCTTAGAAAAAGCACTTTATTTCAGTGCAACAGTTAGAGGCCATTATCCTGCTGGATTTGGGAGTAAAAGGGCATCAAAACATGGCAGCCATCTTTCTAAAAGCCCTGACTTCTGAAAGTATAAAGGAGTTCAACATTTGATCAACCTTTTAGGGGGCATGCTTCTTATTCATGGCATGAATTCCTAACCTCTGACTCTGCGTTTGCTTAGCTAACGTGGAGCGTTTGCACCCCAGAGTAATCTGGCTTCCACTTACAACTATTGTGTAAGGCTAGTTTCAGAAAGTGCTTTTGAATTCTGGGAAACTACGGTCACAGACATATTGAAGTTACAACTACATATTCACAAAGACTGGCCTCTTTACAAAGGACTCTAAACGTTTGTAGCAAACATTGTCTATATTGGCTTCAAAGCACCCACAGCCAGTCAGCTGGGAAGTATGAGGATGTCAGGTAAACATAATCAAACCATTTGTGGAAAATGTGAGAGAAGAAAGAGGAAGGGTAATGAAGCAGAGAAACAGCAAGGCTGTTTCCCAGTCTATTTAGCTAGATTGTCTGTCTCTTAATTGTTTTCTCCCTGGAGGTTAAAAAAAAAAGAAAAAGAAAACAGAAAAAAAAGAAAGAGAATTTCAATATGATAAAACTAAGCTTTATCATTGCCGCTTTCAATTCCTTCACAAAGAAATATGTACGTCGTTATAGTTGTACCCAATAGCAACTCCATAGCCAAGGATTTGTCAGCAGTTCCATTACAGATCTTTATTTTTGAACATCTCTATTTCAAAGTAAAATATTTGCCTTAGGGTAAAACCGGAATGAATATTCTCAATCCAGGAGCATTTTGCTTTGCTCCCTATTTTAGGAAAATCTTCAAAAAGTGTTGTCAATTTTTTTCTGAAGACTTTCATTTATGGGGCTCCTGGGTGGCTCAGTGGGTTAAAGCCTCTGCCTTCCACTCAGGTCATGATCTAAGGGTCCTAGGATCGAGCCCCTCGTCGGGCTCTCTGCTCAGCGGAGAGCCTGCTTCCCCCTCTCTCTCTGACTGCCTCTCTGCCTACTTGTGATCTCTTTCTCTGTCAAATAAATAAATAAGTCTTAAAAAAAAGAAAAGACTTTCATTTATATCTTATGTGATATGAAGATTCTCAAAATTAAGGTTCAGTTTATTATCTAGAATATAATGACAAAAAGTGGTAATATCCTAACCTCAAGTTTTCCTTTCTATCATGATGAATGTAGTGGAATGTGAATCATCTATGAAAATGGGAAATAAGGGTGGCATGGGTAAATAAATCATCTAGTAAATTCTGAAACATCGTGTAAATAAGTCATTTTCTTCTTTCATTTTCAACAGCCCTCACCTGCTATCAATCAGACTGGTAAACTTGACCAAAGATGGTATGATTTCTACCAAACTTCAGAGGTTTATTTTACACTATTGAGCAGGAAAATGGGCATTACAAGCAATAAAAAAGAAGAAGAATTCAACAATGATCTAAAATGAGACCCATACTCATGGACTGACTTTGAGGAAATCCATGAGTACCTGATATTTATTTAACAGGTTTTGTGTATGCGCATGCGTGTATGTAAATATGCCTAAGTAGGAATCTGACTATATATATATAGATAGATTTTTTTATGACAAAATCAGATATTGAGTGACAATGATCTAGAAATTTCATTAATTAGTTTGTGAACAAGTAATATATGACTATATTCTAGTGGAACTAACCTAGTACTATTTACACCTAGCACTTCTAAAAAGTACCTTGTACCTCTACTAAAGTCTAATGTAATCTGAAATGTTTTTCAAATGCATACTTCATAGCTAAGTATTCATCATTTTATGCAAGAAAGAAAAATAGTGAGCCTAGGAACTTTTAACTTAATGTATTGGGCAAAGAAAGCACCTGTGAACAAAAATGTTGAAGATAAACATTTACAAAAATCACAGCTAATGGAAAAATGTATAATAAGAAGAAAGATATATCTATGTCCTAATCCCAATGGTGCAACTTAGGGCAATAGCAGACTTTCTGGTTCTCATTGTCCTCATGTGTAAAATAAGGTTGCTTATGGCTCTAACAATATATTATTGCAAGACTTGATAAATTAATGTGGGTATTTATTTTTTTCCTATCCCAATTTGTGTTAAAAAAAAATTCAATGAAAAGGCTGCTCTTAAATTTGTTCAGAAATATTCAGACAAATTTTCAATCATTTTGGTTGTAAATGCTGATGAAGGTTGGGATTGGTATCTTATTTTGCTTTTCTTCGCTTAATTATTGTTCTGTCTTTGTGTGTCCAAGACTGCATGAAAGCAGAAAACAGTATTTGTTCCTCTTTTTCTAAGGATTAACGGTGATATGTAACTGGCAGTAAGTATCACAAAGAACCAGATAGAGGGCGTACTGGAGCTAACAGACTTGTCTGCTAGTCTTTGAAAGGTTAAAGTACACATCAGAGGTGCAAGGATACATTGGAAACAGCCTGATGCTACTGAATGAAATTAGAAGGAAAAAACAAGGATGAATGGATAGAAGCATTAAATAAATCTCTGTGCTCTTGGACAAGTTGCTTAACTTCTTTGTTGCTATTTATACGCCCGTAAAATGAGAATAACAGTACCTAAATCATAATGTTATTATGAGGAGAAAACATTATAATTCACTGTATTAATTGTATAATTATTAGATAATATTTTTTGTTATTTTGATTCTCATAGTCTTAACTTTGTTCTGAAAGTTGTAAGATTATTTCTCAAGAAAAACCAATTCATAAATGATTATTGGTAATACTGAAAGATATTGACAGCATAGCCTTTGGAAATATATACTGGAAGAAAACTAAAACAAAAACAAAAATGAATAAACAAGACAAACAAAACCCATTTGCTCTACTAGTAGCAACTTTGATTTAAGGGTAGTCTGTCTGCTCCTTCTTCCTTCACTTACCACATGTACATTTTAGGAAAATGCTTCAACTGGATGTTAGTTAATGCACATTTGCTTATGTAGTCACATTTCAGATGCTTTATATGAGTATTAAAAACCACACAATGAGATGATTGAAATAATCTTTGTTCCCAGAGCAAAGTATAATCTTTGCACTAATTTTTAAAAATCTTTGTATTCTATACATTAAAATTTTGATTTTCTAGGACACCTGGGTGGCTTAGTCAGTAAACCTCTGTCTTTGGCTCAAGTCATGATCCTAGGACCCTGGGATCCAGTCCTGCCTTGGGCCCCTTGCTCAGTAGGGAGCCTCCTTTTCCCTCTGCCTGCTGCTCCCCCTGCTTGTGTGCTCGATCTCTCTCTGACAATAAATAAATAAATCTTTAAAAAATCTTTAAAATTCTGATATTCCTTAGTTTATAATTCTATTCCTGTCTAGATCTGAATTTTAAGGACTTACAACATTTGTGAAGGCAGAGGGATAATTATAAACCATCAAATCAATGATCTTAGTATTCAGAGTTATTTCAACTCCACCCTCAACCCCCTATTCAGCACTGTTCTATAAAGCTATCACAGTAAGAATCATAAAAAGTACATTAAAATTTCATCTGATTTTGATTTTGCTTTTGAGTATATATATCTCAAGCAGTTCAGATGTTTATGGTTGCTTGTGCCTTATTATATTTAGTTAATGCACTTAATCACTCTGGTGAAAATGCATGTAATGCTCTAGGGTTTTCATGGGGAGTAGTCCTTATTTTATCTGTCATTATTTTGCTCTTAAGAAACATTTCATTACCCTTTTCTTTGTATTATGTTCAGAGAACACATAACTTACACAGTATTTATTTCATTTCTCTCAGTTTTATCTCCTTAGTGCTTTTTCTCCTATAATCCCTCTTCTTCTCTTTTATTTACATCTTTTTCTATGAGAATATGCATAAATATAATAATATATAGTATATATTTTAATTAAATATGAAAATATATTTGCTGTTTTGTATATTTTATATTATATTTTTACATATTCAATAAAATATATATTTTATAAAATAACTTAAAATATGAAAAAAAATATATATACAGACATACCCATCACCCATCATCTCTACGTCTAGAAGTTTGCCAAGGTATGTTATCTATTGCTTGTAACAAATTACCTCAAAATTAAGCAGATTGAAATAACAAATTAACTCTCTCACACAGTTTTTGAGGTTCTAAATAGTTCTGGCTCAGGGTCCATCATGAGGTCACAATCAAGCTGTTAGCCTAGGTTGTATTTCTCTGAAGGCTTGGCTCATGCTGGAAGATCCACATCTCAGCCCACTCACATAGCTGTTGGAGGGAGCTTCAGTTCCTTACCATTTTGTCTCTTCATGCCATGTGTGGCATGGCTGGCTTTCCCAGAAAGATTGATGCAAGGTTGAAAGTGACCAAGATGGAAGCCACAGTGTCTTTATAATCTAATCTTGGAAAACACATATCATAATTTCTATTGTATTTTACTGGTCAAATAGATCAAATTATATGTCAGTGAACTATATAATGGTGTATCTAGGGAGAAGAGAATTCATGATTATCTTGAAAGTTGGCTCCTATAGCCAGCATTAAACCCAAATATTCAGATAATAACTGGATTTTTCTTTAACACTTTCCATCTTATGGGGGGAAAAACACTTTTGATTGTGTATGTGCGTGTTTTAGTGAGATATAACTCACATAGTATAAAATTCAACCTTTTAAAGTGTAAAACTCAGTGTGGGTTTTGTTGTTGTTGTTTGTATATTCACAAAATTGTGCAGCCATCACCACTATGTAATTATGGGATGTCTTCTTCACTCCAAAAGAAATTCTGTACCAATTAGCAGATTACCAGTCACTGCATATCCTTTCCTTCCTCCAGTTCCTGGAAACTACTCTTCTACTTTATTTATAGGTAGAGCTTTTCCATCATTTGATATAAATGGAATTACAATATGTGGCTTTTGGGGTTAGTATCTTTCACTTAGCATAATGAGTTCAAGGTTTATTGATGTTATAGCATGTAGTAGCTTTTCCTTTTTAGGATATACCATGTTTTGTTTGTCCATTCATTGGTTGTTGGGCATTTGGATTGTTTGCACATTTTTGATACTGTTAATAATACTGCTAGGAATATCTATGTACAAGTTCATGGATGGACATATGTTTTCAATTCATATACCTAGGAGTGGAATTGTTGGATCATGTAGTAACTCTAAGTACACTACTTTGAGGAACTGCTAGATTATTTTCCAAAGTTGCTGCACCATTTTATACTCTCACAGGCAATGTATGACAGTTGTCCATTTTCTACACTCTCAACAACACAATAACAATTGCCTTTTTTATTTTAGCTGTCCTCATGGGTAAGAAGTGATATCTTACTATAGTTTTGATTTCCCCTTCTCCTTAAATGTGCCCTTCTGTAGACATGTATAAACATCTCTGTTCAAATGTGCAGCTTTTCAACCAATAAAAGAAAGGAAGGAAGGAAATAATGAATGAATGAATGAATGAATGAATGAATGAATGAATGAAAAAATACTGACTTGAAGATACATGTGTTCACATGCTCATATAAGTGCATTATATTTATTCAATAAGAATCCTTCAAAAATTGAGGTGACTCATGTTAAGTTCCTAAGTAATCAAATTTAGACAGGAATTGATACTCAAGACATATTCATTGTTTTAAGTTAAATGCATTAAATAGAAGACAAATGATATTATCATCAATCTTGAGTTCTAAGCCAAAATCACACTTAAACTTGTTAGGTTCCAGTAGAAAGAAAAGCAGAGCACAGTGCCTGGATTAGGAACATAGGGTCAAGATTAAGTTCTCCATACTGAACAAGAATCCATACTGAACAGATAGAAACAAATGATGTTGCTACAAGACAGGGGTGGTAGTTTCAGACTCAAATCATCCATTTTGGAAATTAGGAGAAAAGAGTATAGTCAGAAAGAGTCAGAAGACCAATTTAGGATCAAATAGAGGGAAAGGGGTTGAAAATCAGGGGAATAAGACTGTGGCTGCAGAATGTACGTCAAAGACAGTGTGGAAGTGTACTGGCTAGATCTCCCTTCACAGAACTGGATGATCAGCTGTAAGGAGTTCACTTTGCTGACACCCTCCACGTGCCTTGTGGATAGAACACAGCATTTGCCTGAGGCTATGCTCTTCCCAAGGCTGCCCCTAGCCAGAGGGTGAGCATGGTGGTGATATTAAGCCCAACCAGCCCTGCCCTGTGCAGGACTCCTATTACAGGAGACTTTGTGCTTGAACTCCCACAGGGGCTTACTGAGACTTTTTCAGAGCTGCAATGCAGGCTGAGACTTTGCCTACCCAACAGGTATCAGACCTGTAGAATTATCTGAAGGATTTCAGGAAGCCTACTCCTGTTACACTCTTCTCCCCTTATCTCCCATCAGCATTTCCTCCAATAAATTCCTTGCATTTCTAACTCTGTCTTTACATTCTTGATGTGCCAACTAGAGGAACCAACACGTACAAAGGGTGCCAGTTTTTTTCATATGAAGCCCTCTAAAATTTGCTGTTTTCTGGCATGGTGATATAGAGGAGGGTTTTGCAGATACTGAAAGGCATGACCCATCATAGATAGGGAGCTTAAGCTTCTTTAGAATCCTTCTGTTTCTAACACCACTATATATTCTTACACTATTTTAAACACTTTTATGTAAATATTCTTAAATACAATACACCCCAAAAATAAGAAGGTAGACTTCTCTTAAGCATTCAGAGTCTTTTAAAGTTTATATTGTTGTACTGTGTACCAACAGGCTGCTGAGAATTTTGAAGCTCTTTTTTCATAATATCAGTGTTTATAGGCTGCTATTTCAGTGATGTCACCTTTTTCACTTCTTACTGATATGTGTTTCTATTCTGGTCCTATGTGTCTAAATGGGTAGAACATGTGTGATTTGGAACTATTGCAAGTCTGAACACCCAATAATTGAGTTTAGTTCCTATTATTAAATCTGTCCGCAAATCAGGGACTAGCTTTGATTCTTGATTTCATTCATAGGAACTCTCCTGTTTGGGTTTATTAAATCATGAGTCCTTGCTAAATCAGGGTGGATCTAGAGGCAGAGTGGTGAAATGGTAGTAAGAACATAGATTTTAGACTCGGATAAACCCTTACTATTTATATGTCTTTGGGTAAGGAATTTCACAACTCAAGACATTTCCCTTAACATCTATAATATTTATTTAATAACATCACATATGCTTTGTCGCCGTTTAGTTTAAATAATATAAATGCCTACAACATTTATCAGCATGCTGCACAGTGCTTGATACATATAGTATTAGTCCTCTTTAACTTCTCTACAGTAGTGGTGAATCCTTTCAGAAGTTAATCAGAAACTTTATCAAATAGATATTTCTTAGCCAGCTTTGCTAAAACAGTTTGCCTGCAGGTTGTGTTTAACTAAACGTAATTTGTAAGAAATAAATCTTAAATAATTAATATTTGCTATTAGAACCATGCATGTGATTATGCCATAATGATACCTAAGTCTTAGCATGTCTGATTTTGTGAATTTATTTCTCAAACAGTGTTTGTTGAGAGTGAAGTCACAGGAAAGTTGAAAGCGTATTGGTTTGGAAGGTGGATGGTATCAAGTAATGGAAGCCTACGCTAGCACTTTTGAATTTCTACTTTGAAAAATCAATGAATAGTTTCAAAAATATAAATACTTCCCTCATTAATACAGAACAGTTTGAGTGATCAAGTGTATATTTAGAACTAATAGGGAAGATTGAATGAACATACTCAAGATAGACTTTCAGGTGTTTTTCACATGGTGAATATGAATTTAGTTATAAATATGAATATCATAATTTTAAATTGTCTTTCTTGTTTCTTATATATTGTTTAATTGCACTAGTAAAGGACAAAAGATCAAAAAGGGTAAAAAAGATAATCAGAAAATAATGTCGAAATACAAAAAGTTAATAGGGACATAAAATGATAATAATTCTGCAGTCAAAATTTTATATAGCACAAGAAGTATATAAGTATTTGGTAATACTTAAAAACTTTTAAGAGACAACAGAGTGATAATTATATTCAACTGCAGTTATAGTCAACATTTAACATTGATTAAATTCAATGTGGACTTTTATTTCTTTGGAATGAAAGTTATTTATAGAAGTGATGCATTTTTGCAGAGAAATGTTGGCATAAAGCATGTTGAAGTACTCTAGGTTTTTTTTGTCATGAAAAAGAATGAAATTGGACCCCTTTTTTGCATGATACACATAAATCAACTCAAAACGGATTAAAGATTTGAATGTAATACCTGAAGTCATAAAACTCCTAGAAAAAAACTTGGGAGTTAAGCTCCTTGCCATTGGTCTTGGCAATAGTTTGTGTTTTTTTGTTTTCTTTGTTTTGTTTTTTGTATTTTTGTTTGTTTTTTGTTTGACATCAAAAGCAAAAATAAACAAGTGGAACCATATTAAACTAAAAAGCTTCTGGACAGCAAAAGAAAGCATCAACAAAATGAAAAGACAACCTATGGAATGAGAGAAAATATTTATAAAACATGTATCTGATAAGAGTTAATATCCAAAATATATAAGAAACACTTACAACTCAATAGCAATAACACAAAGAACCCAATAAAAATATAGGTAGAGGAACTGAATAGACATTTTTTTTTTCCCAAAGAAGACATACAAATAGCCCAGAAGGTACATGAAAAGGTTCTCGGCATCACTAATCATCAAGGAAGTACAAATCAAAACCACAGTGAGATACAACCTTGTTAGAATGGCTATTACCAAAAAGATAAGAAATGTGTTGATGAGGATGTGAAGGAGACCCTTGTGCAATGTTGGTGGGGATGTAAATTGGTGCAGCCTCTACGGAAAACAGTATGGAGGTTCCTCAAAAAATTAAAAATAGAACTAATATGATCTAGCAATCCCACTTCTAGGTATATATCAAAAGAAAATTAAAACAGGGTATCAAAGGGATATCTATACTCCCATATTCATGTAGCATTATTTACAATAACCAAAATATGGAAACATATGTGTCAATGAATGGATGGAAGGATAAAAGAAATGTGGATGGAGATTATATAAATATATATATAATTATATATATTTATTTATATATGGCTATAAATATATATATATATATTTAGCCATGGATAAAAAGAAAATTTTGCCATTCGTGACAATATGAATAGACCTTGAGGACATTATGCTAAATGAAATAAGTTGGAGAAATGCAAATACTGCATAGTATCACTTATATGCACAATCTTTAAAAAAAAATGTCAAACTCATAGAAACAGAGAGTAGAAAAGTGGTTGCCAGAGGCTGGGCATGGGGGCAGTAAGAAGAAGTTGGTAAAAGGGTGCAATTTTCACTGTAAGATGAATAAAGTCTGAGGGTCTAATGTATAACATGGTGACTATAGTTGATAATACTGTCTTGTATAATTTAAATTTGCTAAGCAAGTAGAACTCAAATGTTCTCACCAAATAAATAAATAAATAAATAAGAGAGGTGATGGATGTATTAATTAAATAGGTAGGGGAAATTCTTACACAATGTATACATATATAAAATTACCATGATATACACTTTAAACATCTCACAATTTTATTTTTGGATAAAGCTAAAATTGAAAAAATAATAAAAATGAAACACACACGATAATCTGTTGGATATTTAAAGTAAAATGCACAAATTTCAATAATTTAGTTTTAAGGCACTTTTGCCTCTCTAATGTTGTAATATAAGTACGTGAATTTATTATATCTTATTGTATTTTAAATTGATTTTTTGTTATGAAATAATTTAAACATATAAACTAAGGAGAACTTAATGAATACCTGTGCAATGGTTTTCTAGCTATATCAAACATATATATATATATATATATATATATAAAAATATACATATATATATTTTTTTTTAAACCAAGTTAAAACTAAAGATATTAGTAAGGCTACTTAAAGAACACTTTTTATTTTTCATTATTATTTTTTAAGATTTTATTTATTTATTTGACAGAGAGAGACGGCAACAGAGGAAACACAAGCAGGGGGAGTGGGAGAGGGAGAAGCAGGCTCCCCGCTGAACAGAGATCCTGATGCGGGGTTCAATCTCAGGACCCTGGGATCATGACCTGAGCTGAAGGCAGCCGCTTAATGACTAAGCCATCCAGGTGCCCCTCAAAAAAAAATAAAATAAAATAAAATAAAGAACAGTTTTTAAATTATTCCTCACCTCTTAGAGATAACAGTTTTCATAATTTGCTGTCATTATTCTCATATATGTGTTTGTACACATACTTATGTATTCATAAATAATATACATTATTTGTTTTTTTTCATTTTATATAAATAATACCATTTTGTTGTATATCTACAACTCTTCATTTTCGCTCCATGATAGTACATTGGCTTATTATTCTTCAATTTATGTACCCTTTGTCTTATTAATGGATTTATAAAGTGTTTCTCAGTATTCTTAGTTATAAACAAAACTGCAATCAATACTCATATATTTCTCCCCTTAAGCACATGCCTGAGAGCTCTTTAGAATAAACCTACTGGTAGAACCACTACATAGTATGGTACATTTCAATTTGTCAATTTATATTTCATTGGTACTATATGAGAGTTGTCTGATTTCCGCACACTCACTTGGTAGTGCCAGTCCTTTATTTTTTTTAATCCAATGTATATGAAGCATTATCTCAGTTTTTATTTTCATTTGCCTGATTTTGAATTGTTCTAGTAAGACAGATCACCTTTTCAGGTTTTCAGGTTTTCCTTTCCATGAGCTGCTATCCTATTTCTTTGATATGTTTTCCTGTCAGACCTTTTCTTACATTGACTTAACATAGTCTTTTAAAATACTAATCTTCTTAAAAGTCCGTACACACACACATACACACACACACACACGTATATATATATAATATAAAAATATACATTATATCTTTTCCCAATCTGTGGTTTATTACAGCTTTGTATGTGGTCATTTTATTTATATAGAAGTTTTAAATTATCATGTAATGAAATGCATCTTTATTATCTTTAGGGATATTATTTTCTTATATTTTAACTAAGAAATATTTTCTTACCTCGAAGTCATACTGATATTCTTCTATATTTTTCTTTTAAACCCTTAAAATAATATTCACGTTAAACACAGGTACATATATGTGATTGATGTTGTGTGTGCAACAGAGCACTGACAATATTTGTTGAGTTCGTACATGTTTTAGATACTATTAGAAGCTCTTTGTGTATATTAACCTGTTTACTTCTTAAATATTGTATGATGTACGTGATATTTTTACTTCCATGATCCAATATAAATTGAAATGAAAAATAAAACAACTTCCCTAACAGTAGCAAGCGTGTGATGGGGACACATGGCTGACTGGGATTCAAACCCAGGCATTCGGCCTCTTCTCAGTCAAAACACAATCTGGATTTTTAGTGTTAATTCATGTCTCAAATCCATCCTGATGTGAAATTTCAAAGTTCATTTTTGATAATCAAGTTTTTTTCCTGCAAAAAGCAGTTAAATAAATTGTTTACCATTTGTCCATATGTAATAAACGATATTACACATTACATTAAAATGAATTTGGTACAACACTCTTTAGTACTATCATAATTAATTTAATTCACGAAATGTATTACGTGCCATAAAACTCAACTGAATTATTTTTAAATTTCCTAAAGAGATTCCAAAATTGTATATGAAAGTTAGTTATGACTCAAAGTTTAAGAAATGATTCTCTAAAATATTCCCCTATGGGAAAAAAACACCTTACTTCTCTTGTCTGCTAATCTCCACAACTTTTTCTCTCCTATCAATAAAAGAATTGCTGAATTGCTATATAAGTCTTGAAACTTCCTCTTGAGTTTAGATAAATGGATAATTATATCATATTTATTTTTTTTCTGTGGTTTCCAAATGTTCCTTTGTATTGTTATTTTATATCCTGTAATAACAGATTAAAATTTTTAAAAAGTACTGTCCAGTACCTTGTATGGCTTCTGTGGCTTTGAAATGCTCGCTTTCTCGGTCTATCCTGCTTACACTGCCTCATGCGCTGTACCCTGCTTGACTGATGTCTACACTGATTGAGAATCTTCTCTAGCCTGTTTCTAGTTATCAATTCTATATACAGATAGTTTGAATAGTTCAAACATACGGCACTTTATACAGGGTCAAAAATGGATGTGCTTAGTACCAGGTTTCATTTTAATTATCAGATCATTAATATTAAAAACACAGTAGGCTATTTTTATGATTCTGAAGCTGGAGTTGGGTTTGCTATTAGTTTTATTGAACAATTGCAGGATGATGTTACCAGTAAAGGAGGATGCCGAATTCAGAGCTGCTATCAAATTTGCTTTAAAAATGCAAATAAAATAGTAAGTAGGGTACATGCAATGGTTTGAGGTCTTAAGTGGATTGATAGTTAATACTTAAAATATTAACATTAATGTCCTTCTTGTAAGATTGAAACGTAAATCATGGGTAGTAGATTCAATATACTTCCTGGAAAATGAAGGTTGTCCATAAGCCATTACACCATACTCTCTTGTCAACTTAAGTAGCAATTTTAGTCATAGGGTAAATGTGTAAAGAAATATAAACGCATAGGGAAATATAAATCTTTAAGTATAATTTTTTCCCTAAAAACAGGAAGTTAAATTTGATGCTCTCAATAAAGTGCCAAGACACACAAAGTTAGATAGGTCAAAATTCAGTGCTAGAACAATACATAACTTTACACGGAAATATTACAAAATGGTTATATGATTCTGAAAACTCTCACCCCTGCTGAGGGTATTTGAAGAAAGAATTTCTTTAGAGATAGCTGGGCTGGGCTTGTGCTCCCCGCCCCATCCCCAGGATCCAGGATCCCCTTGTGCTCAAATCTAAAGAGGAAGACCTCTTGAGATCTTTCAGAGAGTTTAACATCTATTCTGTGAAGTAGAGTGGGTACAGTGAATCTGGGTTGAGGGCAGAAATAAAGGAGAGAAGACAACTTTGGTTGGTAAGTCCTTTCAGGGTGTATTGGATATATGAGTATTTCCCTCGGACCTGATTTGTGCAGAAAGAGAAAAAGAGAGAGAGAGAGAGAGAGAGAAGAGAGAGATTTTATCAGTTATAGTTGAAAAAGTCCAAATGGACAAAAGTTAAATAGGCAAGGTGGTACTATATAAAATGTGATTATGATTACATCCCACTTGTGGTGCTTTTTCACTACATTCATTGTACCAGTAAGCTTGCTCTCCTTACTTACCAGATGTGTGTTTGTTTACTTCTGTATATACCTGTTCAGCTTTCTCCTCTTTTTCAGTATTTTTCTTGACTTTTGTGTTTTCTGCTTTGCACTAACATCATTATCTATTTGCAAATGTCTCCTTAAGCAATTCAATTTCTAAATTCAGCATCTGCTTCCTTTATATTCAGTGATAAAGCAAGCAAAGTTGCAGCATCAAAGAAAAATTACTAGTCAAAAGATTTGAGGTTGTTTCCCCTTAAAATGAGGTGTAAAAAACCATGATCTTTTTTGGAAAGCACCAGGATATGAGCCTGCTTTGAAAAAGACACCTGTTTGCAATTTAGCCACTGCAGGTTCATGAGAGGGGTGCTTATGTAATATTACTTAGGACTTCTAGAGAACACAGGCTGTTAGAGCATCAGAATTTATTTTCTAGTTAAGCTTAGATCCCAAGGGAAAGTATCCCAAGGAAATGTCTAAGTGTGAGTGTTTTTATTCACGATAGAGTACTGTGGTTTATTTTTTTTTATTTTTTATTTTTTTGAGTACTGTGGTTTAAAGCATCAACTAAAATATTCCAAACTAAACAAGAATAGCAACAAATTT
Organism: Potos flavus; assembly: GCA_028534135.1. Classification (NCBI taxonomy): domain Eukaryota; kingdom Metazoa; phylum Chordata; class Mammalia; order Carnivora; family Procyonidae; genus Potos; species Potos flavus. The sequence continues at coordinate 106,994,974 of CM052899.1, forward strand.
CTAATATGAAAAGCCCTTAAATGTATGCAAAACTTCATCTTTAGCCTGCTTATTTTGATATCAGTTTGTAAATCCTGTGTGTGATTTCACTTCCAACTTTAGTGATTTGATTATGGCGCTTAAATTGGTTCTTTCTTTCAATTAAATTATTTTGAGATAAAGTTTAATTGTTGGAGAAGACACAGAAAAAATGTTAAGTGAAAGTGGAAAATAGCTTTGAGGGGCTTCTGGGTGGCTCAGTCAGTTAAGCATCTGTCTTCAGCTCAGGTCATGATCCTGGGGTCCTGGGATCAAGCCCAGCATCTGGCTCCCTGCTCAGTGGGGAGTCCGCTTCTCCCTCTCCCTCTGCCTGCTGCTCCACCTGCTTATGCTCGCTCTCTGTCAAATAAATAAATAAAATCTTAAAAAAAAAAAAGGAAAATAGCTTTGAGAAAAAATTTGTGTTGGCTTTCTGCTCTCTCACTGCCCAGCCCAATCCTGCTCTGTGGAGCAGTAGTAATGGCAGAGAAATAATCTAAGTACAGGCTGCTACAGATGCTCTAATGTAAAGCCAACTTGAACAGTTACCAGTAAAGGAGGGTTCTCTGAGTCAGTAAGTGTCAGTGAGCTGCCAGTGCTACCATTTGGCAGAATGTTGAGTGTACGGTAATGAACAGAGGAGAAAATCTATGAGATAAAGGGGAAAGTACCCATATTAAATAGTTGGTACAGAAAGAGTAAGTTCAAGAGAAAATCAATAAGAAAGCAACACTTGGAGAGAGAGAGAGACAGAGAGAAAGATTAAAGAAAGAGACTGGCAGAAACTGTAAACTAGTCACACAAAGCTGAGTGGGTCTAATCCTACTGAGTAAATTTATTTGAGAAGAGTTAAGTTTTCTGCAAAGGCCACAATGCCGATTCTTCACTCTGGTTACCGTGGCAACATGACTCTTTTCTTAAAATAATGTCATCGTAATAAGAAAAAAAAATGAACAAAAATGATGCGAAAAGTGATTAGAGGGCAGGTCTCAAGCCACCTTGGAATGTGATCCAGGGAAAAATTTGAAAGCTATTTGTTCCATAAAGTAGTGAAATCATGAGGAAATTCACTGAATTAAGCAAGGACAAGTAGACTGTGTTGCCTTCAAATGTTTTCCCTGTGTGCCGCACAGTTCCACCCTTGGACTGAGGCAAATAGAAGTCCTGCCCGCTTTGTCATGCACTAGAAGGGGCCCCACTCTGATCTCCTTTCAGCTTCATCTGCCTGGGGGTTTGGGGGTGGGGTGGGGGAATAGCCGGGGCTTCTGGAATGTGCTCACTCAGAAGCCATGCATCACTTCCAGACCATGGTCCCGGTTCCCATACACTGGAAATCCATGCCCAAATGGCTTCAGGTCTGTTTTCTGGATCTTCCTGAGTCCCGTGTAGGACAGATTACCCACTGTTGTGGGTGCCTCTAGGCTCGAGTGTCGGCCAAGGGGAGATTATTTGTGGAGACTTTGGACAGATTTGGAGGTCCAGGCTGGGGTTTGGCCTCATAGTATAGGATGGAGGCAAGGCTAGAGTAGAGGGGTGTACTGCATAGCCACATTTAGTGCATAGCCACTAAATTCTGTCCTTCCACATAATTTTGAGGAGTGCCTTTTCCAAAGTAAAAGATTAGAGCGTACTTAACGCTTTGTTATTTTCAGTTTAATGTAATATTTAAGTGTTAAACATATGGAATATGAGGCTTCATTTCTGTTCTTGTCCTGGTCTTGCAAATATCAAAGGCAGACCTTATGCTGCCTATCATAGGTCATTGCACTTAACATTTGTGTTGGCAGTTCTTTTTTTCTGTAAGTGCTTTAAAGGCAAAGATGAACAATAACCCCCATGCATTATGAATACTCTTGGAATATGATTTGGAAAATCTGTAAGTACAGATTTAAGATGATTCATCTTATTCTTATGCATGCATGAAATTCCATAAGACCTTCTCTGTATACTCTCATCAAGGACCAGAAAAATGAGCAGACCAGGAGCCAAAGGAGAAAGTATTTGCAGAGGTAGCCACATAGATCTTTAAAAACTACATTAAAGAATGAAACACAAGAGTTATCATTGTGAACATAATTCAAGCAAGGTGCAAAATTTTAAAATATCATATTATTTTCATTTTTTGAATCTTAAGAATCGATGCTGAAAAAGTGTGACCTAATGCTTCTCAATAGACGTCTTGGGTTGGTATCTTCCTTGTTAGTATTTTTTACCTGAGTGACAATATTGATATTTTTAAAATATTGTCCCCACCAGTTGATCAAAAGAGGTAAAGAATGTGAAAACATTTTGAAACTATTTTATAAACCTAAATACTTTTATATGTGTTAAATTAAATTAATAAAACAATTATATGTGTATATGTTATACAGTGAGACTGTATCATATAAATATAAACATTAACCTAATTATAGTGAACATTTATGAAAATGCCTTTGAGATAAATGTTGCATTATTAGCATTGATTTTTAATATATTATAATGGTAAGTAATGATAAGAAATATCTAAGGCACATAAACTGGAACATCAAATCTATTTCTTCCTCACATTTAATTATAGAATTTTAGTATAACCTTCTTTGTGCAAGCTATTTGTGTAATCTCCATCTTTTAGAATCAAGTTCCAAAACATGGTGGCATTTACCAGAAATAATGTTGCAGAGAGCTAAATGACAAAGTCAGTGCAGGAATCTGGGGATACATGATGAGCAAGCAAAGAGGAGATTCTTCTTCCAGTAGACCCTGCAATATAGTTGGGAAAAGGTAACGGAGGAGCCCTATATATTAATAAACATGTATTATTTCACTTATTCAGATAAGTCCTTTGTGTGAAAGGAACGTGAGTCCTTTGTGTGAAAGGAACGTGGTATATAAGAGCATCTCACAGAGCAGTGGTTCTCAGTCTTTACCACACATCTTAATCCTGTGGAGGGCTTAAGTTACCATACAGAAACTCCAGAGCTTGATTTTGCACATCTAACTACTTCCCAGGTAAAGCCGATGCTACAGGTATTAAAAACAAACAAACAAACAACAAAGAACCAATCTGTCACTAAAGAAAAAAAACAAAACAAAAACAAAAGCAAAAATAACTCCACCTAGATTGGGAGATGACTACTACATTTGTATCCAGTGTGCAAAACAATTTAAGCTCAACAAGTGCAGAATAAATGTCTATCTATTGATTTCAATTATGCGCATTCTGTAACATATGCCCGTTACCAGGGATTTCATTCTTCTTATGACCATTTCTTCAGAAATGATCCTGAATTTACTATGATGAGTACAATCAATTGGGCAGAAAACCAACAAGTAGTAGTTTTATGACCCAAACTACAAACTCTGTATCTTCTCCTTTACTCTTTTATTGTTGTCATTTATAAAATTATATTTTAAGGTAATTGGAAGTGCAGAAAATTTCCTACAGAAATTACATGGTTTTGAAATGTCAGTATGTCAAAATATTGCAAGCTACACCAAAATAGTTTAATGATGATAATTAATATTTGTAATATTTTACACCTACCCTATCTTTCTTTGAGTAGAGATTACCCTATTCAAACTGAAAAATGAAATACTAAATATTAAAACAAACTGAAAAATTAAGCATCATACAAATATAATACCATAATAAGACCTTATGTCTGTTGTTAGTATAATTATATAGATAGGAATAAAGAATAAAAATTTGATGTGGTTATAATTTTATAATTGTATTTATGGACAATTTTATATTAATGAAATGAATTATTAAAACAAAAAATTTTTGAAATAAAGTTGTATATCTATCAATAAATTATTCACAATTTTCCCTCTAGGCTACAACTACACAATGCTATAATTTTCAAATAATGAAAGAAATGACCTTTGTATGCATTTAAAAGAAGCTATTCCTAAGTGTTTCCTTCAGGCTATTGAGTTGAATCAAAATTCTTCAGCCTGACATTTTTTCAGATTCTACTTGCTTCAATAAAACTCAAGTTTGTTTATTCGTTTAATCCTAAATAGCAACTCTGAAAAAGAGTGACCTAATGCTTCTCCAGCTTAACTTTGTTCAAAGGATTTTGGCTTTAAGAATATGTGTTAGAGGGACACCTGGGTGGCTCAGTGGGTTAAAGCCTTTGCCTTCAGCTCAGGTCATGATCTCAGGGTCCTGGGATGGAGCCCTGCATCAGGCTCTCTGCTCAGCAGGGAGCCTGCTTCCCCCTCTCTCTCCGCCTGCCTCTCTGCCTACTTGTGAACTCTTTCTCTCTGTCAAATAAATAAATAAATTCTTAAAAAAAAAAAAAAAGAATATGTGTTAGCTAGCAATTAATGATAGACTTATGATCACATGTCTCACCAAAAATAATAAAAAATAATATATGTACCAAAATATAAATAAATCAGTATAGAATGGGCCATAATTAATGTCACTCACATCTATACTGGATAGCTAAATAAAAGTTGAAAATAATTTATATATTCCTGGTACAATTTCTATTTTTTAAAAAATTTTATTTTTAAGTAGTCTCCACACCCAACATGGGCCTCAAACTCACAACCCCGAGATCACGAGTCACACGGACTACCAACTGAGCAGGCCAGGCACCCCTGTACAATTTATGCTTTCTATTGTTATAAAAATTTGTGGGAAAAAATGGCATAACGAGTACATAGACCTTTAATTCTGATTTGATTAATTTTTCTTTTCCATATAACCATGACTTTTGGTAGTTGGGGTGGAATGCAATTAGAAATCATGGGAATTGAGTTATGATTAATTTTAGTATAAGGAAATGTCCTGAAAGAGGTAGCAGAACCTTTCAAAATTATTAAAATGAAGGTCATGAGACCCAGCTATATTGCCATCTCTAGAAAATTGTTTCTTGATCCAAACTGTTAGACACAGAGTGGATTACATGTCCCCTCTTCAGTAGCATCCAGTGCTTGACTCTGAGATGGTCTACTTCACTATGTGTTGGTAATGCATATTCACTTATCCGTTCACTCTATTGAACTGTGAACTCCTTAGAAACATTGAATGCATCTTACTCACACTTTCACCTCCCCTTCTTTTTTTAACTTTATTTTAAATTTTAGTAATGCTGTGTTTTTAGAGCAGTCTCAGGTTCCACACAAAATTGAGGGGAAGATATAGTATTTCCCATATACGCCCAACCCCACACAAGCGTAGCCTCTCTCATTATAAATATCATTCACCAGAATGTTGCATTTTTTTTAACTACATTGACACATCATAATTAAGAAAGTCCCTCATTTACATTTTGATTTACTAATGGTGTTGTACCTTCTGTGGGTTTGGACAAATGTATCATGACATACAACAACTATTATTATATCCTATGGAGTATTTTTCCTGCCGTGATGATTCTCTGTGCTCCGCCTATTCATCTTCCTTCCTCCCACTCCAAGCCTTTGTAAACCACCGATACTTTTGTCTCTGTAGTTGTTTAAAATATTTTATTTATTTATTTATTTGAGAGAGAGCGAGAGAGCGAGCTAGAGAGAGCATGAGCGGGGGGGAGGGGTAAAGAGAGAGAGAGAAGCAGACTCTCCGCTTAGTAGGCAGCCTGATGAGAGACTCGATCCCAGGACCCTGGGATCATGACCTGAGCCAAAGGTAGATGTTTAATCAACTGAATCACCCAGAGGCCCTCTATAGTTCTGTTTTAAACAGAATGTCATATAGTTGGAGCCTGCTTCCCCCTCTCTCTCTGCCTACTTCTCTGCCTACTTGTGATCTCTTTCTCTGTCAAATAAATATATAAAATCTTTAAAAAAATAAATAAAATTAAAATAAAAAATAAAGAAGGGAAGACTGTTACACTTACATAACATTCTGGAAAAGGCAAAACTATGGAAACAGTAAATAACCAGTGGTTGCCAGGTATTGGAGGGTGAAGAAGGTGTGAATAGGAAGAGCACAAAGAATTTTAAGGCAGTAAAAGCACTCTGTATGGTAATATAATGGTGGATACATGTCATTATACATTTGTCCAAACCCAAAGAATATACAACACCAAATCTGAACTGCAGTATAAACAATAGAATGTTGATTATGATGTATCAATGGAGATTCATTAATTCTAGGAAATGTACCACTCCGATGAGAGATGTTGATAATGGAGGAGTCTATACATGTTTGGGGAAGGAGGGGTATATGGGAAAGCTTGGAACCTTCTCTTCAATTTTGTGGTGAATGTAAAACTGCTCTAAACAAATAAACTTAATTTGTTTAAAAAAGGTAGATTAAAAAGAGAAGGCTGTTAATAAGAATGAAGTCTACGATAAATAACAAATGTGCTGATCTGAAGATGAATATGATTAAATTAAATTTAGTAATTAGATAAAAAACCAGAAACTCTTATTATGTTGTTAGTTATAGGTGAAAGTTGAGCTCTAAGAGTCTCATAAATTAAAGCAAAGGGAGAAACATAATCTTAAGCTTTGACATAATCATAAAAGTAATTGTTCGGATTTTTTTGAAATTAAGACACTAGAAAAAAATCCTTGATGCCTCTTGAAGGAACACTGTGTGGTATAGTAAGCAATATCCTTTAAAAATCCCTATAATGATTATAAAGGCAAATTTTATACAATGGTTCCTATAGCATCTTTAATCCAAGCTGAGCTCATGATGCCATAGGAAAGTCCAATCAAAGAAGTTAAGATATCAAAGCATTGAAGTCCAAATCTAGAGACCCTAAAATATGGTACCTATATAAGATAGTACCTATGAAGTTACTATTCTCCACATCAAAGGTGATACATGATTCAACACATCCTCCAAGAGTAACCCCATTAATAGCAACCATTGGTTTTTATTGGTTCATTTTTTTTTTTTATAGTGAGGAGCAAATAGTATAATATTGTAGTCTGTGGATATCTAGAGACCTGATAGTCACCCTGTTGATCAAAGGAAGGCCTATGGGTGCCTGAGTGCCTCAGTCAGGTAAATGTCTGACTCTCGGTTTTCGCTCAGGTCACAATCTTGGGGGTCCTAGGATGGAGCCCCAGGTTGGGCTCCAGGCTCAACAGGAGTCTGATTGAAGATTCTCTGCCTCTGTCCCTACTCCTGCTCTCTCTCTCTCTCTCAAATAAAGCAATCAATAGTTAAAGTAAAAAAATAAAAGTGGACCTATATGCTTTATAATAAGCTAAAGATAGTAAGGATGGTTGATATCTAAAATGAAAATTAAATTTCAAAACAAAGAATTTTGTCTAAATAAATGGTCCATCCCATCTTTGCATAGAGATGGTAAGAGAAAGTATACAGGGTCTGATATTTTCTTGGTAAATAAGTCTGCATTTGTTCCAAAATAAAATGAATAAATGACTGAGGCCTTAAAGACTTATACCACACTAGATGGCCTCAGTAATTTTATCCTGAACACTTTTCATAGCAAATATTATCAATCACTCACCAGGGCCTCTAAAACATTGCATTTTAAGCAATTTGACTTCCCAGTGAACCATTAAAAGCTAAATTAGTTGTAAAATATACCCTGAGGTAACTAAACATGTTAGCACGCTGGATACAGTTGTTGGATATAAGCCAATTAGACATTGGAGAACATGTGCCCAAAACGGATTTCAGTTTTAGAGTGGTTGATTCTGTCATTCCATCTGATAGCAACTGCCAACTACTAGATCATGATAATAAAGTCATGTTACCAACATGCTGTGGATACAGTATCTTTGTTGTTGTTACTGTTGTTATTTTTTAAGTAAACTCTAATCCCCAATGTGGGGGGTCAAACTCATGACCCCAAGATCAAGAGTCACACATTCTACCTTCTGAGCCAGACAGGTGCCCCCAGAACATGGTATCTTTTGGTTGTCTATAATTGTGACAACCATCATTCAATTTATCTAAGAGCTTTATTAAGTCATTAATACAAAGTTAAAGAGAGGAATGTTAAGAACTCTGATTTTGAGAAAGTGGGGTTTGGCATATTTTTCAACATTGTATCACTAGATTCGTGGGTAATAAAATTACGTATCTACATATTATACTCATCTACATTGTATGAATTATATTAAATAGAATCCAATATACTGCTTGAAAATTAAAGTTATGTGTGCAAAGCTTTAATGGTTTAAATCACTTGAAATCTAAAAACTCAGACAAAAATTATCATAATCATAAGTTATGCTATTTTTCAACTATCTACATTTTTAGTGGATGTTTATCTTCTGTCATGTTTATTTTTTTTTAAGATTTTATTTATTTATGACAGAGAGAGATAGCGAGAGAGGGAAGCACAGGGTAGCTGGAGAGGGGGAAGCAGTCACTCCGCTGAGCAGGGAGCCTGACACGGGGCTTGATCCCAGGACGCCGGAATCATGACCTGAGCTGAAGGCAGATGCTTAACGACTGAGCCACCCAGGCTCCCCTTTTGTCATGTTTAAACAGAAAAAATTCCCTATGACTGAATCTGAGAAGAAGTTAAAAAAAACAGTAAAATATCTAAATTGTACATTTATCATTGTAAAAAAGAAATTTGTTTTTAAACTTGAAATGGAGACTAAGATCATTTTTTTAGGTAATACAAGTTACTTTCTTTTTTAAAATTTTCAGATATGTTAATTCAATTATTCATCAATTTATCAATTATTTGTTAAGTGCCTATCGAATCAATACACTGTACATCTTAAATTTACACAATGTTATATGTTGATTATATCTCAAAAAAGAAAAGGAAGAGAAAAGAAAAGAAAAAGAACATAGCCCAGTGATGGACAAAGAAAAAACAAATCCCAAGCCTCCAGACCTCTGAGTTTGGAGGTGATAGAACAAGATTACAGTATAGTTAAAATTAAGCCCAGACATGTTCACCAACCTGGTTCTCATCCCTTTCCCCTTGAACTAGTTGTGTGGCTTTGGCAAATTTCTTAACAAAATCTTAGTGTTGTCACTTAAGATGAGAACCTTAGAGGCAATAATTCTGCTTCACAGGGGTGCCTTGAGAATTAAATGAGACAATGTGCTAAACCCATCATTGGAATATTAGCTCATATAACCCTTTACCAATATCTACTAAATGTTGTAAAGGTGCATAAAAGGTCTGAATGATGCTTAGTCAGGCTTTGTGGTCCACGGTGAGTCAGATCTATAGCAGGGGATGAGGAGGAACAGTTATTCTGGGTGTAGCAAAGAAGAAACTTTTTGTTGTTGTTTGTTTGTTTGTTTGTTTTAAAATTAAGTGCCTCTATGTGCTAAGACCTGAAGATAAGGGAGCAGAGGTCCCTAACTGTCATGGAGCTTACCACCAATAATAAAGCAAACATCTGTCTCTGTCTCTTTCTGTCTCTGTGTGTATGTGTTTAAAAATGTAATTTAGAAATGTTTACAAAGTTTAATCAGTATAATGGATATTGGGATGAAGAGGAGGGATGCTCTGAATAGAGGAAAATGTATCAAAGGGAGCAAGTAAAATTCCACAGATGCTGTGGCATTTAAACTTCAGTCTAAAATATAAAATTAGGAATAACTACTTGAAGAAAATACTAGAATTGCTATGGAATTATAAAGATTAAATGAATTGCATGTTGCTTCTGAAGAATAAAAGTGTAGAGGTCTTATAAAAGTAGGGTAATTAAGACTATAGTATTGGAACAGAGGGTCAGTGGATTAGAATGGAAACCCTAGAGAGAGACTCACACATTCAGTATATGACAGAGGGAGCTTTGCGGATCAATGAGGGGAAAGAAGGGTTCTTCAATAAATGGAGCTGAAAATAAAATGGTAATCCATGTGGAAAACATAAAATTGGATGCCTAACTCATGTCATGAACCAAGATAAACTTTGGGTATATTAATGTCAACAAAAAAACAAACTTTGAGCAGAAAAAAATGTAGACATTCACAAGATACTGAATTAAGGAAAAATTCTAAGCCCAAAACACTACACAAAAAAGAACATTGACCATAAAAGAAAATATTGATAATATTGACTACAGTATATTAATATGGAGAAAGTTGATTCTTTCAAATATACCATATGAAAGTAAAAAGAAAAGTTACAAACTGTAGATGTTCAAGGAGCATACAGTGGAGAGATTAGTATCAAGTATATATAAATAACTCCTATTATTAATAAAATCACAACTCAATAGGAAAAATGGTCAACAGACATGAACAGACATTCCTCATGAAAGGAAACACATATAGCAAAACAACTTATGAAGAATTATTTAATATCAGTCGTGATCAGGGAAATGCAGATCAAAGATTCAATGACATATTTATATTCATTCAACTGGCAAAAATTAAAAAGGCAGATTATATTAATTGTTAGAATTGATGCATCTCCATTTTTTTTAACTGAGGTAAAATTGACATATAACATTTTATCAGTTGCAGATGTATCATATAATAATTCAATATTTGTATGCACTGTGAAATAAATACCATAATAAGTCTAGTTGTCTTCTGTGACCATATGAAGTTACATTTTTTTTCTTATGATGACTTTTAAGATTCACTTTCAGCAACTATCAAATATGCTATAAAGTATTTTTGATTATGGTCATCATGTGATAGATTATATCTCTATGACTTATTTTTTACCTAGATGTTTTCACCTCTTGACCCCATCACCCATTTCTCCTAACCCTGAACTCCCTGCCTCTCTGGCAACTATCAATCTATTCTCTGAATTTATGAATTTTGTTTTGTGTAAAGATTCCATATATAAGTTGTTATGCCCAAATTTTTAGATCCCCAAAGACCACCAGGGAGCCGAGTCTGATGCAAAAGAAAAGAGCCTTTATTCGAGCTAGCTCGAGCTCAACCTCCCACACTCACCAACGCAGTGGCATGATGTGGAGAAAGAGAGCGAGTTTCAGAAGGTGCAGTAGTTTTATAGGGGCCAGTGGCCAATGACTTTGTAACAAGCACACAGTGGCCAATAAGATTGTAACACACACTCAGGGAGTTGTATGGTTATATTAGGCCATACGCAGATGGCCAATTGAATTACGATTTACCCTAAAGTAGCTGTTTGAACTAGCCTATCACTCTGGTCAGAATGCAAATGTCCAGGACTTCCTTCTCTTTTATGGAGATACATAAAATATATACCAAATATATATATATGTATATGTATATATATGTATATATACATATATACATGTATGTATATATGTACATGTATACATATACATACATATATGTATATGTATGTATATGTATATATGTATATGTATATATATGTATATATACATATACCAAATCTTATATGGTATATGTATATATACATATACCAAATCTTCTTATCCATTCATCCACTGATGAACACTTAGGCTGTTTCCGTATCTTGGTTAATATGAATAATGTTATAATGAACATAAAGGTTTATGTGTCTCTTTGAATTACTGCATTCTGTTTTATGTGATAAATACCTAGTATTGGAATTGCTGCATATGGTAGTTTTATTTATTTCATTTTTTGAAGAACATCCATACTGTTTTCCACACAGTGGCTGTATCAATTCACACTCCCATTAATAGTGCACCAGGGTCATCTTTTCTCCACATCCTCAACACTTGTTATTCTTGTCTTTTTGAATAGCTATTTTGAGAAGGTGATATCTCATTGTGGGTTTGATTTGCATTTCCCTAATGGTTATGATGCTGAGTACCTTTTCATGTGCTTAATGTTAAGCCCAAGTGTAAAGTTAGCTGTGGATTTTATTGTATTGAGGAATGTTTCATCTACATCTACTTTGTTGAGAGTTTTAATCATAAATGAATGTTGAATTTTGTCAAATGCTTGTCCTGCTTCTATTAAGATGATCACATGATTATTATATTTCATTTTGCTAATGTGGTATCAGTTTGATTGATTTGCAGATATTGAACCATCCTTGCAACTCTGGAATAAATCTCACTTGGTCTTGCTGTATGATCCTTTTAATGTATGGGTGAATTTAATTTGCTAGTCTTTTTTTTTAAGATTTTATTTATTTTTTTTTTTTGTCAGAGAGAGAGAGAACACAAGCGGAGGAATGTCAGGCAGAGGGAGAAGCAGGCTCCCTGCTGAGCAAGGAGCCCAGTGTGAGACTTGATCCCAGGACCCTGAGATCATGACCTGAGCAAAGGCAGATGCTTAACCAACTGAGCCACTCAGGCATCCCAGGTTTGCTAATCTTTTGTTGAGGATTTTTTGCATCTACATTTATCAGGGATCTTGGCCTATAATTTTGTTATGGTGGTGGTAGTGTCTTTTTCTGGCCTTGGTTTCAGGGTAATTCTAACCTCGCATAATGAGTGTGGAGGTGTTCCCTCCTCTTTAATGTTTTGGAGGAATCTGAGAAGGATAGGTATTAAATCTTTGATTATTTGGTAAAATTCATCAGTAAAGCTGTATCATCCTGAAATTTTTTGTTGTTGTTGGGAGTTATTTGATTATTTACTCAATTTCTTTACTAGTAACTGGTCTATTTATTTATAATTCATTCTTGGCAGATTGTATTTTCTAGAAATTTGTTCATTTATTCTAGCTTGCCCAATTTGTTGGTGTACAATTTTACATAGTAGTCTTTTATGATCTTTTGTATTTCTGTGGTATCAGTTATAAATTTTCCTCTTTCATTTCTAAGTTTACTTATTTGAGCTCATTTCCTTTTTCTTGGTGAGTCTAGCTAAGGTGTAATTTTGTTTATTTTTTCAAAGAACCAGCTCTTTATTTCATTGATCTTTTTTTACTGTCTTTTAAATCTGTAGTTCATTTAGATCCTCTCTGATCTTCATAATTTCTTTCCATCTATTAGCATTGGGCTTCATTTGTTCTTCTTTTTTGAGTTACTTTAGATGTAAAGTTAGATTGTTTATTTGAGATTTTTCTTTTTTCTTGAGGTAAGTCTATCTCTCCATGAACTACCCTCTTAGAACTGCTTTTGCTGCATTCAATAGATTTTGTTATATTGTATTTTTATTTTAATAAGGTAATTTTTAAATTTTTTTCATTGACCCATTGGTTCTTCAGTTGTATGTTGTTTAATCTCCACATATTTGTGATGTTTCCAGCTTTCTTCTTGTAATTTCATTCATACCATTGTGGTCAGAAAAGATGCTTGACAGTATTTCAAATTTCTTCAATTTATTGAGACTTCATTTTGTGGCCTAACATGTGATCTATCCTAGAGAATATTCCATGTGCACTTGAAAAGAATGTGAATTCTGCTGCTTTTGGGTGGAATATTCTGTACATATCTATTAAGTCCATTTGGTCTCATGTGTCATTTAAGGCCAATGTATCTTTAATTTTTTGGTCTGGATGATCTATTCATTGATGTAAGTGGGGTGTTAACATCCCCTACTATTATTGCATTGCTTTCATATTATTAACGTTTGTCTGTTAATATTTGCTTTGTATGCTCCTATGTTATGCTCATAAATATTTATAAATGTTAGATCCTCTGTTGGATTGACCCTTTTACCATTATGTAATACTCTTCTTTGTCTTTTATTACAATCTTTTTAAAGTCTGTTTTGTCTGGTATAAGTATAGCTCTGCCATGTTTCTTTTCATTCCCATTTGCAAGGAATGCCTTTTTTGTCTCTTTACTTTCAGTCTGTGCAGTTGCATCTGAAGTGAATCTCTTGTAAGCAGCATATAGATAAATCTCTTTTTTTAATCCATTTAGGCATTCTATGTCTTTTGATTGGAAAATTCAGTTCATTTACATTTAAATTAATTATTGATATGTATGTACTTTTGCCATTTTTAAAATTGTTTTCTGGGTCTTTTTGTCGTTCTTTTATGTTCTTTTCTTCTTTTGATATCTTCCCTTATAATTTGAGACTTTCTTTAGTATTATATTAGATTCCTTTATCTTTTTTTGCCTATCTACTATAAGTTTTTGCTTTTTAATTATCATGAGGTTCACATATAAGAGACTATACATACATAAAGCAATCTATTTTAAGTTGATAGCAACTTAAGTTTGAATGCATTTTAAAACTGTTTATTTTTACTCCCTGGTACCCCATATTTTACATTTTTGTTGTCATATTTTGGAACTTCTTATTTTTATACCTTAGATAATTACTGTAGTTACAGTTAACTTTATGACTTTTCTATTTAAAGCTTCATATAGCTTTATAAGGAATTAATCTTCTACCTTTACTATGTATTTACCTTTACCAGTGAGATTTTTATTTTCATATACTTTTTTTTATCACAAATTAGTGTCTTCTATTTTCAGCATAAATAAATACCTCTAACATCTCTTGTAAGGCTAGTTTAATGGTGATAAACTTCTTTAGCTTTTGCTTATCTCTATCTCTTCTTCAATTCTGAATGATAATCTTGATGGATAGAATATTCTTTGTTGGAAATTTTTTCCTTTCAGGACTTCGAATATATCATTCTCTCTCCTAACCTGCAAAGTTTCTGCTGAAAAATCTACTGACTATTATGGGGGTTCCTTTGTACACCACAAGTTGTCTTTCTCTTATTGCTTTTAAAATTCTGTTTATCTTTAAAATTTAACATTTTAATTATAATCTGTCTTGGTGAAGATCTCTTTAGGTTCATCTTATTTGGAACTCTCTGCACTTCCTGTATCTGGATGTATGTTTCCTGTCCCAGGGTAGGGAAATTTTTAACCATTTTTTTTTTTAAATACATTATCTGCCCTTTTCTTTTTCTCTTTTCCTGCTGGGATCCCTGTAATGAAAGTATTATTCTGCTCGAAGTTATCCTGTAAGTCCCTTAAGTTGTCTTTGCTTTAAAAAAAAAAATTTTTTTTTTTTAATTTTTAAAAATGTTTGCTGCTCTGGGTGAGTTCCGATACCCTGTATTCTAGATCACTGATCCATTTCTTCTTTATTTAGTTTGCTATTTGTTGGGGTTAATGTAGAGTTTGAAATCAGCCGTAATACCTGGCTTGCTAAAATGTAACACAGAGGCTGCTGAGGGTGAGGGAAAGTTTTGGAGAAGGGCTAGGCCTTTAGAATGGTGAGGCCTGCTTGACCACTTTGCCTTTGGAATGCTGCGGGGAGTTGCCTTTGCCAAAGCTTTCTTAGCCCAAACAGCTGCCCTGTAATCTAAGAGATGTATGCATTGTTCCTTAGGGTAGGTTTAGCAGAACTCTGAGAACACACAGATTAGCATATTGTATCTTTCTGGTAAACAGATCCTCCCAGTTTCAGTAAAACCCCTTGTCGCACAAAACGTGCTTGAGAAACTGATAAGGATTTGTGATTATCCTGAAGGACCAATAAAAGTGGGAACAAAGAAGAGCAAAGGTCTTATCTCTGACTGTTGACTTCCTTGCCTTCTCCTTTCTTTCACAGCTAAATTTGGAGTAATCTTTTCATCCCTCAGTACAGGGATTGCTGGCCATTCCCAGCAGCTATTGAGCCCCTCTAGTGAATTTGTCAGTTTGGTTATTATATTCTTTAGTTCTGTGACCTCTGCTTGGTACTTATGTTCTACATCTCTTCACTGAAGTTCTTACTGAGTTCATCCATTCTTTTCCCACATTTGCTGAGCATCTTTATGACTATTACTTTGAACTCTATTATTACTTATCTCTGTTTCATTAATTTATTTTTATGAGGTTTAATTTTGTGTTTTGGTTTGGAACATATTCATTTTTTTCATTTTGCTTCACCGTCTGTGTTTGTTTTTGTGTATTAGGCAAAATAAGTGCCTCTTCTCGTCTTGAAGGAGTGACCTTGTGTTGGAGATGAACCTTATCATCAAATTTGCCTTTGCTCTTGGTTGTCTCTTGAACTTTTGTAGTTGTCTAAGCAGCCTGATTTATTCTTGATAGGTCCCAGTTTTTGAAGATCTGCCAAGATATGTCAGTGTTTAAAAGGGGAGGAATCTCAGTCAGCACTTAGCTTCAGGTTGCCTAGAAGCCAGATCCTTGGGCACCAGCTTTTAAGTTATTGAGATTTTGCATAATCCTGTGGGAATGCAATCATAAACCCTGCTGGCCTCCAAATTAGGAGATCTAGAGGTGTTCCCTGGGAAAGAGTTGCAAAAATTTGGACTTTGAGCAAGTGTATAAGCTCCTTTCTGGGAGGCACCCATGAGCTGTAATGTGGGCAAAGGAGAGCATGATGATGGTGTTCCCCATCTATATTTCCTGTCTATGCAATGTTCTGGAGGTGGTAGCCTGCTGAGAACTATCTTTCTGATTTTTATAGTGTCCTGGGTTCCAGAAATGCAAGACCCCAGCCACTATGGTTAGGTGTTCAAGGGGCATCCCTATGTAGACTGCATGCATCTATCAGCTTTAGGTAGGCGGTGGAAGAATGTTGGGGACAGGGCATACCTATTGGCTTTAAAAAGGCAGTGGGAAAGTGTTTTGACTATATGTGCCCACCAATCCTAACAAGACAATGGGAGAGTGCTGTGCCTGAGTACCTCATCAGCTTTAGCAGGGAAGCAGGAGAATGCTATGATCGTGCATACCCATCCACTGGCTTTAGTAAGGCTATGGGAGAATGCTGTGGCTGCACATTTCCACAAGCTTTAGCAAGACAAGATAATGCTGTGACCACTTGTGACCTTGTGCTTTAGCAAGGTAGCAGAAGGGTGCTGTGTCTGCACATGAATGCCTGCACTAGCAAGGTAGAGGGAGAGAGCAAAAATGGCATCTGCCAGTCCCTCCATCCCTGGAGAGACTTCCAACTGGTCCCTGCCCCTCCGGCAGGTGCTTTCAGATTAGCAAATTAATCTACTTCATGTATAATCTGGGCAAACTGTTGTTTTTTCACTGAGTCCCAGGCAAATGAATGAATCTGAACATGAGCCCTTTAAAAGGAGTATCTCAGGAGCGCCTGGGTGGCCCAGTGGGTTAAAGCCTCTGCCTTTGGCTCAGGTCATGATCTCAGGGTCTTGGGATCGAGCCCCGCATCAGGCTTTCTGCTCAGCAGGGAGCCTGCTTCCCCCTCTCTCTCTGCCTGCCTCTCTGCCTACTTGTGATCTCTCCCTCTATGTCAAATTAATAAATAAAATCTTTAAAAAAATAAAAATAAAAATACCAATAAAAGGAGTACCTCAGTTCCCTACAGCCCTTTGGGTATCTTGGACATTAGTCCATTAGTTTTTAAAGCCAGATGTTTTGGGGGCTTGTCTCTCTAGTCCAGGTCCCAAGGGTAGCAGGATCTAATGTGAGATACATATGCCTCACTTTTCAGGGAGAAGCTGCAGACTTGGGAAATCCCTCCCAATTGTGGGTCACCATATTTGGGGGAGGTGGTGAGACCACATCTCTGCCTCTCCTACAATCTTGATGTGGCCCTTTTATGTTTTGTTCTAGAAGAGCTGTTCAGTTAGTTTTCAGTTCTTCTACAGAGGGAATTCTTCTATATGTAGATGTAGATTTGGATGCCCATGTCAGGAAGTGAGTTCAGGATCTTTCTACACCCCATGTTGGACTGTCACTAACAGTTACATTCTTATGACTCTTTTTGGTAACTTAGAACACATGACACTCAGAAAAAAGAATCAAGGAAGTCTAAACTAGAATAATTTCTGTCATAAACTTAACAAATTTTAACCATATGCTTGATATTTTTCCACATGAAAGAATATTTGGGGTGCCTGGGTGGCTCAGTTGGTTAAGCAACTGCCTTTGGCTTAGGTCATGATCCCAGAGTCTCGGGATTGAGTCCCACATTGGGCTCCCAGCTCCATGGGGAGTCTGTTTCTCCCTCTGACCTTCTCCCCTCTCATTGTCTCTCTTACCCTCTCTCTCTCAGATAAATAAATAAAATATTTGAAAAAAAGGTTAAAAAAAAAGAAAATATTTGGAGCACTAGAGTTATATAATGCAGACATAGATTACTCATGTTAATGATGTAGAAAATACTTGAAATAGCTCATCATATTCCAATCCCTTATACATTAATCCTGGACATCTATATATAGCCAATGAGTTTAACTTAAGGAGATTGGTGTCAAGACATTCTGTCCTAAAAAAAAAAAAAAAAAAAAAAAAAAAAGACATTCTGTCCTGAATAATATCCTGACTTGATCACATTCCAGACTTAGTAGGATGAAGGGAAATAGACAAATGGAAAGTAGCATCTGCACTGTCTCCTAAATGAAGCTGGTATAAACAGAGGTTTCCATAAGAATGATAACATCACGGAAGCATTTAAACATAATTGGATTACTCTCAGTACAATTATCCCTGTAAATGTGCTTTGAGTCTTCCTATGACCTTCTATATCTAATTGGCAAAATTTAGTAGGAGGATAGAAAAGCAATAAATACAGGATGTGAATTTCAGTGTTTCAGCAGCATAATTGCTACTTATTAATAAGTGTTTCTTATCTTTTTTGGACCTCACTGTTGAGTTGCAGCAATAGTCTTTAATATTTGTAACATTCATGCATATATTTATAAATACATATGAATAATATGTATTCTATTTTATATCACTGAGTACTAAGTTGAATTAATTAGTATTTAAAGAAATGAATACTATTTCTATATCTTTTCTTTCTGAAAATCTTGGTGTTTTTCCAAAAATTGATATGGAAATAATCTAAGATACTGGTGTTAAGCTATTTAGAGACCTAACAGTAGAGCACATGAATGAGGACATACAAACATATGTGTTCAAATAAGTCTGTTTTACTTTGCCCTATGTTTGCTAGGAGAGCATTGCTGCCCATCTCACATACCTCACATAACAGTAGAACACATGAATGAGGACATACAAACATATGTGTTCAAATAAGTCTGTTTTACTTTGCCCTATGTTTGCTAGGAGAGCATTGCTGCCCATCTCACATACCTCTTATACATGAAAATTCAGATTAGAAAGACTTGGTTGAATTATATGTCAAATATTAGAGATTTGTGTGCAAACTCATCAAAGTAGTTGTCAAATTACAGTCCCTTAACTATTACACTTAAAATTGAGAAGAAAATTGATTTGGCAAAATTTATCACTTTTTTTAGATAATTTATATAACCGTTCTATTTAGTCAAAATTACTCTGATGAATCAGTGGAAAGTAATTATCTATGTAAAATGTCTGGTAGGTACAGTTTTAATATTTGTTATTCTTCTCTGTACTGAAGCAAAATTTTTACAGATTCATATTCAACTACAGGTATGACAATTATTACTATAAATCCATGCTAAAGTACCTCATTATTCTTTCCCTGTGTTGATGCTTCTGGGAACTTTTTTTTAACTTTTGAAGTCATCTGATAGTCTATAATTCTCTTAGCAGATATTCTAGGTCTTTTTTTCATCCTCAATTTCATTCTTTTAGTTAGTGCTTTCAGTACTTACACAGACCTAGTGCTTTTGCAAGAATGAATTTGATGCCATTACAGCTGTTAGAAAGTATCAAATTCAGACACAGTCACAATGTCAATTACAAGCATGGTTAGAAATAGAATATGGATGGAAAACTGAGGAGGTCTATAAATAAATTGCCATCTATTCTTTGTATAATATTCCACAGAGAAACACTAAAAGACTCTACATGAAAGCTGTCATGCTGAGTTATAGGTCCATTTCTTTTCTGCTTGTATGTGAAAACATCTATGTTTTTTTGTTTTTTTTAATGATACGTTTGAAACAGTGACCACTGAGTAATTTGATATCTTAGCTGACAAGTGATTAGCATAGAGGATCTTAATGTGTTGTAAGTAGAACAATATTGCATATTATATAATTTTGTGGCATTAACATTATCCATATACTATAAGAGCCACTTGTAGAAAATAGAAATACAGTGATTTTTTAGTTATAGTGAAGTAGGAATTGCTGCAATGCATTAGAATATGCAAATTTGAATTCCACTTCAGTGAGCTTCCATTAGAGTCAAGTTTTCTGCCAGAACAAAAAAGAAGCATTTATAATTCAATGGTTACCCAACGTTTTAAGGAATGATCTGATACATTTTTTACTAAATGAAACCTCAGTTTTTGTACTTGTTCAGGCATGGACAAGTTGAACTATTTTGAAGTTTTTCGTCTATGGACTACTATCTGCTGAGTCAATGATTTCTCTGAGCTTTACTTCTTTAACAAATAGCAAGGTGGTAACAAAATGTTATTATGAAAGCAATTAACATTAATACTGTGTCTAGGAAATATATAAAAATCTTTTTTAAGCATAAATTTTTATCACGAATCTCTTAAATGGGACAGAAGATGACATGAAACAAAGACATTTCAGGAAAAACTCTTTATTAAAGAAGGAAAAAGTAAGTAAAAATGGAAAGAAAAATAATGGACATTTCTAAACTGCATATTTCTATATAACAAGTCAATATGATATCGGTATTGCATCACAATATAAAATACAGAAGTCAAAAAAAAATAAAATAAAATAAAATACAGAAGTCATAGAGAATGGAAATTCTATATTGTCACAAAATCCTCATAACAATTTATAGGAATAATTTGCTCCCTGCTTATAAGCAAATACTAAGTTTATACGTATGATTTTATATCACAAACCATATTACATAAATCCTAAAATACTTATTTTGTTAGCATGTAGGAAGTTTTTAAAACAACACAATATATTCATTCTGAGGCAGCATGTTACTGAGAAATTACTTGTGTAAAAGCAAATATTTTCTTTTGAGAATCCTGTATGTGTCTGCTTTAGCAATAGAGTATATATCTGTCAGGATAATCTAAGTTATGTTGTGATAATAAACAATACAAAAATCTCAACAAAAGTTTATTTGTTTTCCATTTTCCCTGTCTATCAGTATTGAATACGTCCTGCTGCATGTTGTTCTCAATTGTGGGCCCATGCTAACAGAACACTCACCCACTAAAACTGTTAACTGTGGTAGAGAGAAAGAGAAAGTAGTGAATTATACTGACTCATAAAGCTCTTCCAATGCGTGAACACACTGAAAAAAGCAAGTCATATGACTACACCTCACTTTAAGATCACAGGAATTGACATTTACCAAGTGCCAGGGAATGGAATTAGAAATATTTAGTTTATAGTGTTAATGAGTAACATAGGATTATTAAAAAATTATATTTGACCAGCAAAATCTGGTCAAATCTTGGTTATTCAAGTCTGGCTATTAGAAGATGACAGGCTCAATTGTATTACTATATACCGTCAGCTTAGTAAAAACCAAACCAAATATAGCATCATCATTAAAAAACCAAGTAAAGCAGTATTTGAGAAGGATCACAGAAATAACTTACAATTTTTCTACTGAACATTCTAATGTTTTTATTTCTGTGGAAAAAGAGAAAAGGAGAAAAACGGGGGAAAAATGTAATAACCATGGTTAAGTTCACCATTAAATTCATTTTGTTTTAAACATGCATTACAAATGGCATTATTTTGGTAAGTATGACAAAGTTAGAAAATTTTTTTGATTATTTTAATGATTGAGAAGAAATACAATTAAGAGAATGTATGGCCTGGAGCTAGACTATCTGTGTTTGGTTTCCAATTTTACCATTTGCTAGCTGTATAACTAAACAGCCAATATACCTAAACAGTTTGTGCTTTTACTTCTGCATCTATAAACTGAGCATCATAATATAAGTCATAGAGTTGCGAAGAGGATTAAGTGAGCTAATACACAAAAGGCCCTTAGATCAGTCCTGAGCACATTAGAGGGACTCAGTAGAGGTCAATTATGTTACAATCTTTTCTCTCCCTCTATTTAAAATAAAGCAGCTGAGCCAATAACGATTTTAGACTATGTCCCTTGCCCTTACTATCTCACCATACAGCTAAGATGTTTAAGAAAGAAATAAGGCAATGAGACAGAGACAAGTTCTAACATATAAGATATGAGGTGGATGGAACTACCAAGATGCTTCTGTAGAAGAGGTGTGTGTGTGTGTGTGTGTGTGTGTGTGCGTGTGTGTATGTGCGTGCATGTGTATGTATGGGGCTGGGGGTTTGCAGCCCCTCATCATGAATTGTATCCCTAGTGGATGAACAGTTAGCACACATCTGATCTGATTTTTCATATATTATTTTGAAGCATAATCCATTTTCCCCATTCCTGACTTCTCTCTCTGTAACATTTTTACAAGGGCACACACACACACACACACACACACAAACACATCGTGGGGATGTGAGTGTGTCAAAACCTACACTAGGAACAGAAATAGAAAAAACTCTGTTTTCCCATGAGTGGTAGCTCATTTATTTACAGTTTTGTTCATGAATTCTTCACCCTTCCCAATATAACTCTTTTCCTTTTATATGTAGTTAGTTTAAGTGTCCAATTTGGGTAAAATGTGTAGGCTGCTTAGAATTAATTTTTATAAACCAATTGAAATATAATTTACAGTAAGAACTGTATAAAATCTGTTTCTTACATGAAAACTTGTGTTTTTCCTTATCTTTATATGAATTTTAAGGATTTTTTTGAGATTTTATTGCATGATATATATTCACAAATGTGTATGCAAATAGCATATACGTATGTAGCTGTTTCACTACTACCTAGATCAAAAATCACCATTCATCAGTATCCTAGGAGTCCACTTCAGCCCCTCCTAATTCCAAAGCCTCGTCTGAAGCTAAAGTTTACTCCTTCCTTTTATTTTTATTTTATTTGCCACCTACGTAGGAATCTTTAACATTACTGTTTAGTTTTGTCTGCTTTAAATTTGTATACATGGAATCAAGCTGCATGTTTTCTTTTATGACTTGTATAATTAATCCAACATTATGTAGGTAAAATTCACCTTTATTGTTATGTGTAGCTCTACTTTGTTTTGTTTTGTTTCATTGCAGTGTAGTAATCCCTAGCATGAATATATTCATTCTATTATGTGGATCCGAAGGTATTTCTTTTTTTTTTTTAAGATTTTTATTTATTTGACAGAGAGAGAGAGATCACAAGTAGGCAGAGAGGCAGGTAGAGAGAGAGGGGGGGAAGCAGGGTCCCTGCTGAGCAGAGAGCCCGATGTGGGCTCGATCCCAGGACCCCGAGATCATGACCTGGGCTGAAGGCAGAGGCTTTAACCCACTGAGCCACCCAGGCACCCCTGGAGATATTTCTAAGTACATTATTGCACACATACCAGTGATCCATGAGCACATGGACATTTGTATATGTTGAATATATATGGAGGGTTTGACTTGCTTAGTTATGTATATTTCAAATGTCAAGATAATGTCTGATATTTTCTAAAATAGTTGAAGAGTTAACAGGAGTGTATGAAAATGTACAATGCTCCACATTCTTGGCAATACTTTGTATTACCACACTTTTCATATTCCCAACCAATGGATTTGCTTTGAAACCTAATTGTGGTTTTAATTTACATTTGTCTGATAATTTATGAACTGGAATGACATTTCATATGTTTGTAAGTCATTTTGGTGTCCTGTTTTATGAAATAGATATTCAGATTGTTCATTAACAATCTTGAATATTAGTGCAGTTAGTTGGGTTTGGTTTGGTTTGGTTTGGTTTGGTTTTGTTTTTGTTTTTTTTTTGGTCTTTTACAACTTCTAAAGGGAAAGATTTAAGCATTTCAGCACAAACAAGTTGTTTGCTATAGGGATATGTCGCTATAAATTAGCAACCATAGGAAATTCCCCTATATTTCTACTTGACTAAAATTTTACATAAATATTGAAATGAATGCATCCTGAAATTCATCAAAAGCTTTTTTGTGAATCTATTGAGTTGCTCATTAAAAGGCCCTTTGAAGTGTTATATTTCTCATTTAATTTGTTAATATAATATAGAATATGTAAATGAGATGTGTAATATGTTAAACTAACCTCCATGAATATTCCTTATGTATTGCTAATTCAGTGTATTAATGTTTAGTTTAAAATATTCATGACTATATTTATGAGTCAGATTATTTGTAATTTTCATTTTTGTACTGTCCTTGTAAGGTTTGAATATTAGGACTTCTCTAGATTCAGAAAACTAGTTTGGAGGATTTGGATTAGTTTTGGATTTTGTCTTCTTTGTTTGGTTAAGTCTCACCAGTTGAGCTCTCTAGACCTGACCTTTTCTATTCGGGCCATATTTTCACTAGTAATATGATTTTTAAATGTTTAAATGGTCAGGTTTTCTATATTGATTTGATTTTGTTAATTTATATTTTTTGAGGTATTGCTTCATTTGTCCTTAATTGTCAAATGTTTAGGGCAATGTCTTCATAATTATATTATTTTCTTTTTAAAGCGATATTCCCTTTTCATTCCTGACATAGGATATTTGTAACTTCACTCCCTTTTAATTTGTCCTATCATCATACACTTTTATTTGTTTTCATAATGTGCCAACTTTAGTCTTTCTTGCTCTTCTAAGTTATGTTACTTTTTTCTGTTTCATTAATTTTATTATTTTTGTTACTTCCTTCTAATTTATTTATTTATTTTTTTAGGATTTTGTTTATTTATTTGAGAGGGAGCAGGAGTGGTAGGAGAGGCAGAGGGAGAAGCAAACTTGGGAATCTGACATGGGGCTTGATCCCAGGACCCTGGGATACTGACCTGAGCCAAAGGTAGATGCTTAATTGAATGAGCCACACAAGTGCCCCAATTATTTCCTTCTAATTTCTTAATCTCTTATCCCTTTCTATTATTGCTTTCTTTAATTTATTGAGATCAATTAATTTTAATATTATTCATTTCTAACATAGACATTTGTCTATAGGTTTTCTCTAACTATATCCTATAGTTCTGACTTGTCTTTATTATTAGTCAAAATAATTTTAAATACATGTTATGATTTTTCTTCCCCATAGGTTAATTAGAAGTATATCCCTTACTTCCAGACTTGAATGGCTTAAATTTATTTATTTATGTATTTATGTATTTATCTATGTATTCATTCATTCATTCATTCATTTATTAAAATGCACCCAAATCTAAATTGCAGTGTGGACAGAGAGCCAATTCTCTATGATTTCAATATTTCAAAAGATTTAGAGTTGCTTTACACCATATGATATGGGCAACTTTTATAAATGATCCTTATGTTCTTAATAAAATTGTGACTTTATCTAAAATAGAAACATTATTTTGTTTATTTTTTCCTTTTTTAAATTTAAATTGAATTAGCCAACATATAGTACATCATTAGTTTCAGATGTAGAGTTCAGTCGACTATTCATCAGTTGTGTATAACATCCAGTGCTCATCACATCACATGCCCTCCTTAATGCCCGTCACCCAGTTATCCCATTCCCCACCTTCCTCTCCTCCAGCAACCCTCAGCTTGTTTCCTATAGTTAAGAATCTCTCATGGTTTGTCTCGCTCTCTGATTCCTTCCCATTCAATTTCCCTCCCTTCCCCTATGATCCTCTGAACCATTTTTTATATTCCACATATGAATGAAACCATATGATAATTGTCTTTCTGTTTGACTTATTTTGCTCAGCATAATATTCTCCAGTTCCATCCACATCATTGTAAATGGTAAGATTTCATCTTTTCTGATGGCCGAGTAATATTCCATTGTATGTATATGTGTGTGTATGTATATACCACATCTTCTTTATCCATTCATCTGTTGATGGACACATTGGGCTCTTTCCATAGTTTGGCTATTGTGGACATTGCTGCTATAAATATTGGGGCGCAGGTGCCCCTTCATTTCCTTACATTTGTATCTTTGGGGTAAATACCAAGTAGAGCAATTGCTGGATTGTAAAGTAGCTCTATTTTTAACTTCTTGAGGAACCTCCATACTGTTTTCCAGAGTGGCTGCACCAGCCTGCATTCCCATCAACAGTGTAAGAGGGTTTCCCCTTTCTCCTCATCCTCGTCAACACTTGTTGTTTCCTGACTTGTTCATTTTAGCCGTTCTGACTGGTTTGAGGTGGTATTTCATTGTGGTTTTGATTTGTATTTCCCTAACGCTGAGTAATATTGAATATTTTTTCATATGTCTGTTGACCATTTGTATGTCTTCTTTGAAGAAATGTCTCTTCATGCCTTCTGCCCATCTCGAGTTTTACAGCATTGTCATCTGAAAATATGCAAGGAATAATTCCAATCTTTTTGTACCAACCTGATTTGTGACCCGGTATGCAATCTATTCTAGAGAATGTTTCATGTGAACTCGAGAAGAATGTGTTTTTTGTTGCTTTAGGATGGAATGCTCTGTATACATCTGTGAAGTCCATCTGGTCCAGTGTGTCATTCAAAGCCCTTGTTTCCTTGTTCATCTTCTGCTTAGACGATCTGTCCATTGCTGTGAGTGAGGGTATTAAAGAATGTTTCTTTAATTTTGTTATTAATTTGTTTATGTAATTGGCTGCTCCCAAGTTAGGAGTATAAATATTTACAATTGTTAGGTCTTCTTGTTGGATAGACCTCTTAAGTATGATATAGTGTCCCTCTTCATCTCTTATTACAGTCTTTGGTTTAGAATCTAATTTGTCTGATATAAAAATTGCTACCCCAGCCTTCTTTTGAGGTTCACTAGCATGATAAATGGTTTTCCACCCCCTCACTTTCAATCTGGAGGTGTCTTTGGGTCTAAAATGAGTCTCTTGTAGACAGCATATCAATGGGTCTTGCTATTTTATCCAATCTGATACCCTGTGTCTTTGATTGGCGCATTTAGCCTATTTATGTTCAGAGTAACTATTAAAGATATGAATTTAGTGCCATTGTATTACCTATAAAGTCACTGTTTCTGTATAATGTCTCTGTACTTTTCTGGTCTATGTTACTTTTGGGCTCTCTCTTTGCTTAAAGGATCCCCTTTAATATTTCTTGCAGGGCTGGTTTAGTGACCACAAATTCTTTTCTGTTTTAATTTCTGTTTGGCCTGGAAGCTCTTTCTCTCTCCTTCTACTCTGAATGAAAGCTTTGCTGGATAAAGTACTCTTGGCTGCATATTTTTCTCATTTAGCACCCTGAATATATCATGCCAGTCCTTTCTGGCCTGCCAGGTCTCTGTGGATAGGTCTGTAGCCAGCCTTATGTTTCTACCTGTGTAGGTTAAGGACTTATTGTCCGGAGCTGCTTTCGAGATTTTCTCTCTGTCTCTGAAATTTGCAAGCTTCACTATTATATCAAGGTGCTGACCTATTTTTATTGATTTTGAGGGGGTTCTCTGTGCCTCCTATACTTGAATGCCTGTTCCTTCCCCAGATTAGGGAAGTTCTCGGCTAAAATTTGCTCAAATATACCGTCTGCCCTTCTCTTTCCTCTTCTTTTGAGACCTCAATTCTAATATTGTTTCATTATATGGTATCACTGATCTCTTGAATCCTCCCCTGGTGATCCAGTAGTTGTTTATCTCTCTTTTCCTCAGTTTCTTTATTCTCCATCATTTTATCATTTATGTCACTGATTCTCTCTTCTGCCTCATTTATCCTAGCAGTTTGTGTGTTCTTGTTGATTGCATCTCAGTAATACTTTTTTTATTTCAACCTGATTGGATTTAGTTCTTTTATTTCTCCAGAAAGGGATTCTCTAGTGTCTTCTATGCTTTTTTTCAAGCCCATCTAGTATCTTTATAGTCATTATTCTGAATTCTAGCTCTGACATTTTACTAATATCCATATTTATTAAGTCTCTGGCTTTTTAGTGGGATAAATTTTTCTGTCTTGTCATTTTATCCAGAGAAGAATAGATGAACAAGAGAACAAATACAAAAATATCAAGCACTATCCCAGTGAAATATACACTAGACAAATCAGAATAAATAAGAAACCAAAAAAGAAAAAAAAAAGAAAAAAAATATAGTCAAACAAGTGGACAGAACAGAGTGATACACTAGGTCCTGGGTTATTTTGGTCTGTTAGAAGACACTACATCCCAAAATTGTGAAGAAAGAAAAACTTACATATATACTAAAATAAAATTGAATACAGTGAAAGGCAGCCAAAAACGAAGAATATATATTATATATAAAAAATATAAATGTAAATATGAAAATTTAAAAAACACTTTAAAAAAGAGTTCATAAAATAAAATCCAGTTGAAAGGGAAAAAGAAAGAAAAAGGGAATTTTAAACTGAAAGACTAAAAAATCATGAGAAAAAACCCTTGAATTCTATATACTATTTTCCCCTAGCACTGGGATTTTGTAGTTCTGTGTGGTAGGTAAACTTGCTCTTAGCCAGATGTTCCTTCCAGTCTTCTGGGGAGGGACCTGTTCCTCTGATTCTTAGGTGTCTTTTCCCTAGCAGAGTTGCAACCCCCTTGCCAGGGGGCTGGGCTCCGTGAAAGTGGCTCCAGATTGTTCTATGTGGCTTTTGTTCCCTGAAAGCTTTCTGTTTCCCTCTAGAGGATAAAAATAAAAATGCTGGTGCCCCAATCTCCAGCCCCAAGCTAAAAGACTGAGGTCCCCACTTTTCAGTGGGCCTTCAGGGAAAGACTGTCAATCACTTTTGTCTCCCTGGTCTCCTTATGCATTCTCTTCACCCAACCTGTGACCAAGCATTTTTTTATTTGTTTTTTTGTTTGTTTTGTTTTGTTTTTTGTGACCAAGCATTTTTATCTCAGGCACCCAACCCATTTCAAGTCTCCAAACTACAGACTCCTGCAGCAGATCCCCTGCCACTTGAATCTCCAAATCCTGCAGATTCCCGTGATGCACACCTGTGCTGATCCTCCCAGGGGAAGGAGGAAAGTCTCCCTGTGATTTTGCCACTTCCTGGACCCCTGCTTGGAGAGTAGTCTCCCTATCTTGCCCAGTTCACAGTTTATGGCAACACTGAGCTGAAACCCCACTCCTGGGTTTGCTGATTACAGCTGGTTTCTCCACTCCAGTTCCTGGGAACTCTGCTGCACACAGGCACACCTGTTCTTTCTCTAACCTCGGGGATCCTGGGACTACACTGTCCCACCTGTGATTTTGCCCCCATTTTGCTATTTGAGCACCTTTCAGACAGAGGCATCTCTCACCGGAACTTACTTCTAAAAGTTCAGATTTTGTGTTCTGCTACTATATCACTTTCTGATAGCCATTTTATGGAGGATCCCACCACTGACATTTATCTTCCAATATATTGCCTCAGATCCACTTCTTTGCACCTCCTACCTTGCAAAAAGTCATCGCTTTCTATTTGCAGAATTGCAGCGATTCTTTTCTATGATCTTTGGTTGAGTTCAGGTGTTCAGGATGATTCAATAGCTGAGTTCAGTTAGCTGAATTCAAGGGACCAGATGAAACTCGGGTACCTACTCCTTCACTAGCTTCTTTTTTTTTTTTTAATTTTTTTAATTTTTTTTTTATTTGACAGAGACAGAGAGATCACATGTAGGCAGAGGCAGGCAGAGAGAGGGGGGAAGCAGGCTCTCTGCTGAGCAGAGAGCCCAATGCGGGGCTCGATCCCAGGACCCTGAGACCATGACCTGAGCCGAAGGCAGAGGCTTTAACCCACTGAGCCACCCAGGCCCCCCATTCACTAGCTTTCTTTGATCAGGAGCATTGTTTTATGTAAATACTTTATGTCAAGTATTTTTCAACACATTTTTCAAATCTCCAATGACATTACTAATACCTTCTCTGCCTATTCTATTATTTAGAATATTGCACTTAAAATCCCCCTTTCTGATTTGTTTATTTCACTTTGTACTTGAAAAATTTTGGTTGATATATTTTTGTGCTATGCTAACAGAGCATAGAATTTCTAAAATGTTACAAAGTGTTGATGAATTTAAGCATTTATCATGTTAAAGTAATTTATTGATATTTTCCCTTAAAATAAAGGTAAAATAAAGGTCTGCTAATGTTATACTATACTAGTAAGTTTTCCTTTTTATTTTTACTGTATACCTCTTCTCATCCTTGTACTTTCAACATTTCTATAATTTTATATTTTAGGTGAATCTCTCATAATTGCATACAATCGAATTTGTCATTTCCTCTAGTCTGACAATCTTTGCCTTTTAATTACAGTTTTAATAAAATTTATTAATTTTGCATTCCATGTAATTATTGTTCAGTTTATTTCTACTATCTTGTTTTGAGCTTTTAATTTTTCTGATCTGCTTTTTATTTCTCATTCTTCCTTTTTTGGTTTCTAAGAATATTGTTTAAGGAATATTTATTCTCTTGGGGCACCTGGGTGGCTCAGTTGGGTAAGCATATGCTTTCAGCTCAGGTCATGATCCCGGAGTCTTGAGATTAAGCCCCATATCAGGCTCCCTGCTCAGTGGAGAGCCTGCTTCTCCCTTTGTCCTTCACCTTGCTTGTGTTCTCTCTCTCTCTCACTCTCTCTCAAATAAATAAAATCTTAAAAAAAAGAAATATTTATTCTCTTTACTTCTTTGGAAGTTACATACCTTGTTTGTATTCTATTGATGAGTATTATGTAATGAATTTTGTCCCCCTCTCCACAAAAAGATATACTGAAGTGTTAACCCTCAGAAACTCAGACTGTGGTCTTATTTGGAAATAGGCTTGTTGCATATGCAATTAGCTAAGATGAGGTCATACTGGAAGAGGTAGATTCCTACTCTAATATGATTGTGTTTTTATAAGAAGGTGGCCCTATGAAGATGGAGACGCACAGGGAGAACACAAGTGATGATGAATGCAGAGACTGAACTGATGCAGCTCTAAACCGAGGAACATGAAAGATTGTCCACAAAATACCAGAAGCCAGGAAAAGTTAAGGAAAGTTTCCCCTACAAGTTTTGGATGGAGTATGGCCTGCTGACACCTTGATTTTGGACTTTTACTCTTTTCCAAGGTAACAGATGGGTTTAGAAAACTTTAACCTCATTTACTTTCTTCATGACTTCTATAGTACTCTTGTATGGTATTTTAAATAATATTATTTTAGAGGTGCCTGGGTGGTTTAGTTGGTTAAGTGCCTACATTTGGCTCAGTTCATGATCCTGGGGTCCTGGGATACTACCCTGAGTAGGGGTCCCTGCTCAGCAGAGTGTCTGTTTCTCCCTCTCCCTCTACTTCTCTCCTTTCATGTTCTCTCTCACACTCTCTCAAATAAATGAATAAAATCTTTTTAAAAAATAACATTTTATTTATCCACCTCCATCTGTTTTATACCATCAACATAATGTTTTATTTACATTTGCCCTTGTATTAATTAAAAAAAATTTTTTTTTGCTCTTAATTCCTTTTTGCTTCCCATAACTTCCATTTACTAGCAAATCCCTCTGACTAAAGTTCATCCTTTATAGTTTCCTTTCATCGGGGTCTCCTGTCGATGAATTCTCTAAGCTTCTGAGTGTATGTAAGTATCTTTATTTCACCTTTAATTTTCATTTTTTTGTTTTTTCTTTAAGTTTTTAAAACTTAAAAAAATTTTAAAACTTTTTTTTAAAACTCTCTGAGAGAGAGAGAGAGAGAACATGAGCATGGAGGAGGAGCAGAGGGAGAAACAGACTCCCCACTGAGCAGGAAACCCGACATTGGGCTTGATCCCAGGACTCCAGGATCACAACCTGAGCGGAAGGCAGATGATTAACTGACTGAGCCACCCGTCACCCCACACCTCTAATTTTGAAAAAAAAGAACACTTCACCATGTATAGAAGAATAGCTAGGGGCGCCTGGGTGGCTCAGTGGGTTAAAGCCTCTGCCTTCAGCTCAGGTCATGATCTCACGGTCCTGGGATCGAGCCCCACATCAGGCTCTCTGCTCAGCGGAGACCCTGCTTCCCCTTCTCTCTCTGCCTGCCTCTCTGCCTACTTGTGATCTCTCTCTCTCTGTGTCAAATAAATAAATAAAATCTTAAAAAAAAGAAGAATAGCTAGGTTGGCTATTATTTAGTATATTGCAAATATCTTAACATTTTATTGTTTCTATTGTTGATTTTGGAAGTCTTGAAAATCATGTGTGTGTCAACTATAAGTCCCATAAGTCAACTGTTGCTATATTTTGTCTTTTGGATCATTTTTTAATCCCCTATTATCTTTGTGTTTTTTTTTATTATGTCTAGAAGATTCATTTTAATTATCTTACATGGGATTAACTGAGCATTTTGAATCTGAGGATTGATATTTTTGTTAGTTCTGGAAAATCCTAAGCAATTATATCTTGACATATGTCATATGCCTCTCTTATCTCTCTGGGACTCTGTTCAATATACATTAGACCTCTGACTATATTCTCTATACCTATTATGCTCTTATCTCCATTTTCCTTCTTGTTCTCTATATAGGGTATGTTTTAGATAATTTCTTCTGATGAGTTTTTCAGTTTGATAAGTTTTTGTTATGTCTAACCTGTTGCCAAATGTGTACAATGTGCTTTTAATTTTAACTATTTATTTTGCTGCCTTACAAGTTTATTTGGTCTGTTTTCAAATTAATTAAATCACTCTAAAAAAACTCTAATCCTTACAGCTGTTTCCAATGTTTATTTTGTTAAACATTTTAAGAATGGTTATATCCTAGGTATCCATCTGTTTCTTTTATTTCTATTGAATTTTATTCATGTTGTCTCCTTTTCTTTCTAATTATCTTTGACTGCTTTCTGGTCATTGCCACTGAAAATTTTGACAGAGAGTAGGAGTTCCAAAGCTAGAACTAATATGGTCCCTTCTAGGGAAGTGATGCATTCTGTTCTGCAGATCCCCAAGAGCTCTATCATTTAGAACCATCTCAAATGAAATTCCTAACTCATTTGAGTTAGTCCATCCAAACTCAGAAAAACATGAGTCCATTTTTTTGGACTCCAAACTCGGAAAAACACTGGATGCAAACTCTATAAAGTTTTAGATTATGGCTCTTAACTCTCAGAGATTGTTTTCTTTCTTTCTTTCTTTCTTTCTTTCTTTCTTTCTTTCTTTCTTTCTTTCTTTTTTTTTTTCCTTTGTTTGAACAAAGCCAATGTGGTTTGTTTGCCTTTAATGTGGTGGTGCTGGGGGAGCAGAGGTTCATATGTAGATCTTCCTATTTATATTAAATATGTCACACTTTGGGATAGATCATACTTTAATGTTGGGAAGGAGAACTAACTGAAAGTTTACCTCAAATAAGCCCAAGTCCTAACTTCTGCCCTAGCCCTATTAAAGTCTCAGAACCAGAGCCCAGGACATGGTGGTATCAAATGTTCTCAAGGAGTAGCTGATTTGGTTCTTCTGTATCACAATTTTACCTTTAGTTATAGGCTTTCATCCCAAATTTGGCCTTGGAATTCTATCCTATATTTAAATGTTTTCTGTTTGTTTGTTTTTTTTTAATATCAAGCAGGATTTTGTTTTGTTTTTAGTAAAAACATTTATCAAAATAATCTAGTCTGTCAATAATATAAACTAAATCTTTTATCTCCTTTATTATTTTTTATTCCAATCTTTTTTTCTTTTACTGCACACAAATGTAATTGAGTGGGATGAAGAGAAACTATTAGTATGTTTTTCTTAGTCATGAAATTAAACACATTTCATATTTACCATAAGATGTTTCTTATCACAATTTGTTCTTAAAGAATATTGTTAATGTAAACTTTTAACTCTTCGTTTATTTACTCAATGAGAATGTGCACTTTAGTGAATGATAGAAGTCTCAAGTTAGACTATGAATAAAAAAAAATCTGTGTAGCTATGTGTACTTATTATTAAAAAGAGAATAATGGGGGGCATCTGGATGCCTTCGTCAACTAAGTGTCTGCCTTCTGCTTGGGTCATGATCTCAGGGCTTTGGGGTGAAGCCCCCATCAGGCTCCCTGCTCAGTGGGGAATCTACTTGTCACTCTCCCTCTGCCTCTTACCCCTGCTCATCCTCTCTCTCTCTCTCGCTCTGCTCTCTCTCTCAAATAAATAAAATCTAAATAAATAAATAAATAAAAAGAATAGTATGTTTTCATTTAGGAAAAAAATACCATATATTGGTAGCAAGAAGAAATACATATTGATAATAATTCATTGGTAGACTTTCAGATAATTACATAACTGGGACATTTTGCATGGAAGAATTAGTACCTCCTTGTTGACATAGACCCTATCCCTATGCCTATAGAATATAGAATCCATTCCAGTGTCACTCACTGTCATTCACTGACCTTTACCTATATTAAATATGATTTTGCACCTGCTTGAAAGACAAGCAGATAAATATTTTCAGATAATTATGTTTACAATCACTTGAATTTTACATGTTTTAACTTATTTCCTTTAAGATATTTTTGTATAATATTAATTCCTAAGTTTTCTCCAGCCCATGTAGCTGTTTTTCAGTATGATATATTGCCATGGGGATGACCGGGTGGCTCAGTTGGTTAAGCATCTGCCTTAGGCTTAGGTCATGATCTCAGGGTCCTGGGATCGAGCCCCACATCGGGCTCCCTGGTCAGCAGGGAGTCTGCTCCTCCTCCCTGCTCATGCTTTCTCACTCTCTCCCTCTCTCTCAAATAAATAAATAAATAAATAAATAAATAAATAAATAAGACAGATCATCATAGTGGGGAATACAACAGATGTGATGTCATGTGAGTACTGTGGAAAAGAGTAGCCTGATTACCTCTAATCTTACCAGATTTTAACTGGTATAATTTAAAGTCCATTAGCTGCTTTGGGAGCATTTTCACAATTCTTACTCCTGGTATGATCACAGTCAAGTCAGAAATCCAAAATCTTTTGTACATGAACCACTGCTAAATTTGGTATCTCTGATCTAGTTAAATTTTGTTTGAAATATAAGGTTTTATATTTATTTACAGTTAACTGACCTCTGTTCATTTCAGCCCATTTTTCTGGACAATTGAAAATTTTCTCTATTTGAATTCTGTTGTCTTACTTATGTATTATGTATTTTGTAATCATTTTCTGCTGCTGCTGTGAAAACTTCCCATATTTTAATGGCTTAAAACCACACAAAAAAAATTATCTTATGCTTATGTAGGTCAGAAGTTGGACATGGGTCTCACTAAGGTAAAATCAGAGTGCTTTCAGGACTGTGTTCTTTTCCGGAGACTCTAGAGGAGAATACATTTCCTCGCTTTTTCCAGCTTCCACAGGTTACCCACATTCCTTTGTTCATGACTCCTGTTAAAGCAATTAAATAGAGAGGCCATTAGACTGTGGCATCTCTAATATCTTGGTAGCCTGTGTAAGTAACCCAAAATCCAAGCCAGAGTCAATATACTTGAATTCAAGTAGGAAAGGAAATTTAGAAATAATAAATCATGGTCAACTAAACTTTCCAAGATAGAGCGACTACCGAAGTTATAGGCAATCAAATAATTTTCTTGCTTTGTTTCTGTGTCTTCTCTTTAAAAACTTGTACCCTAGCTCCTGCTGGTGGAGCATACCTAGCCACTTTCCAGTTGGCACTGCCCAATTTAAATCAATGTATACTTAAATAAACTCTTGAGAATTTTAATATGCCTCAGTTTGTCTTGTTTAACACCTCCTTCCATTTTGAAAGCCAGAATAGTGCATCTCTCTGATTCTTCTGGTGTCTCAACACTCCGGCCACAGCCAGGAAAGGGTTTCTATTGTTAAGGACTCAGGTGACTAGAATAAATCCACCAAGGTAATAAATCCACCGAGATAAAGACCTTAAGGTCTTTAAACATTATCCTTTTCTCATGTAACATAATATATTCACAGGCTCCAGAGATTAAGATATTAAGACATGGTTATCTTCCAGGAACAATTATTCTGCCTAATACAAT
Source organism: Potos flavus (assembly GCA_028534135.1). Lineage (NCBI taxonomy): Eukaryota > Metazoa > Chordata > Mammalia > Carnivora > Procyonidae > Potos > Potos flavus. The sequence goes on from CM052899.1 coordinate 107,030,511, forward strand.
TCTTTATTAATGATCGCTTATTTATTTGTTTGTCTGTTTATTAGTACTTGATATTTACTGAAAAGAATGCAAATGCTTTTTCCAGGTAGTATTGAGGAGCAGGCTTAGTGCCTATTTTTCTTTGTTTCATTTTTAATATATTTGTCCAAATGCACACATCTCTAAGACTACAATTGTGAAAGAAAAAAGATAGTTGTACAAACAAAGTGAATACAAGAAAAGAAATTTCAACAATTTTGCCATAAGGCACTCTAGGCTTCTATAGCAATCTGGTGGGGCAAGGGAGGACTCTGGGAGTAGGTTGGGAGATAACCAGATCGAAATATTAGCCCTTTCAGGGTTTGGTAAGCTGTCCAAATCAATGTCAGAGGTGCAGTCAACTCAGGCATCTTCCAAGTTCGTCCTTATTTCCAAGGGTGTGGCTCATTGCTGCTATGTGGTGGATGGTGGTGAAGAATAATCACCTATTTGATCCAGATAATAAGCAATTTCTGAGTGAATATCAAATGCCCATGTAAGTACTAGATGCATTTCAAAAATTATAATAATCAGTTGAAATCAGCTCCCCATTTGAGCTTACAGTGATTGCTGCAACACCAGTAAATAAATTGTTACAGTGACCAAAGAAAAGTGTATGATAAATATTTCTTGTTCATAGTTTGGCAAACAGCATAGATGTAATCCTTCCCTTTTGAATCTTATCATAGGATAAGGAGATAGGATAGGAAAGATAAATATTAAACAAATAGACACACAAAAAATAATTACAGATATTTGTAAGTGCTCCAATAAAAAAAACATGCAGAAGTGAATGACAGGAAGGGACTCAACTGGCTGGTTTGAAATGTTTTTCTGAGAAAGTAGCATTCAAATGGAAACCAAGGTATGAGGAACCCATTAGGGAAGAGAAGATCCAGTATCCTGGATACTGAGGAGTATTCCAGGTAAACAGAACAGGTCAAAGTAGAGCGCTGAGCTGGGAATGGGCTCAGCACTTCGTGGAACTATAAAAGACCATCTGGGTTAGGCCTTGTGAATGAAAATGGCAGGTGGGAATGCATGAGCCTGGGAAGCCATTAGAGTCTAAGGGCCTTGGAGACCAGGTTAATCACAAGTGCAGTAGTAACTCAAATGGGAAAGTGGTATTTTTTTCTTTTGATTATCAGTGAACGCAAAGCTGACGGGGATTGGGATTGTCGTTCAGAAGAATTGACTTCGGAGGTGTATATTGAATAACGAGTAAGTATTTATCAGCCATACAAGGGAAAGAATGACATTCTAGACCGAATGAATAGCATGCACAGAGGTGAGGAGGCAAGAAACAGCAATATTGTGCCATGTAAAAATTTTATGAGCATGCTTTCTCAGCTGTAATTCATCTCTCCAATAAAGAGAAATGGAACATCAAAAAGGATGGGAGCAGAAGCTGCATTATTTTACTAGGGAAGCCTATCTAAACTGACATTAATTCATTAATCTGCCCTTTTTGTGTAAATTTATTTAGCTATCATATATCTACTCAACTGAGCAGGAAGTTTCAGCAAATAGGCCTGAGTTTAAATTCTTACTTTGCTAATATATTTAATCAACATATTTAACCTCTTTGGACCCAATTCCACATAATAATTTTTATAGTTGTGGATAATCTTATATACTTCCTGCGGTAATGATAATATATGTTAAGTATTACTGATAGACAGTCCATGTTCACCTGTTTTGCTTTATCCCCTCTCTATATAACAATTACATATAAAGCACTGTGCATTTGAAGATACAAAAATAATATTCTGTTCTTAATTTTTCAGTGTCTGTAAGGGGGATAAACCATAGGCACAAGAAACTGGAAGATAGATAAGGATATTCCATAATTGGCATAGGTAATCTATTATTGGAATTTAGAATATGAAAACATTAATTATGAAAATTTTAACAGAGGCATTGGCTTTGTATGATGGGAAGGATTTGGGATTGTTCAGGGGGAGGGCTTTCTTTTTAGAGAGAAAAGCCAAAGTAAAGGCCTAAATATATAAAGGGAAGGTAGTGAGTCAACCACCTTGGCAGCAATACCAGGGGATTCTCACATTTAGACAAACCATGAGGACACCTGCCTTCTAAGTTTGCAGTCTCTGAGCAATACTGAAGTCTGCTGTTATAGTGTTCTTTCTTGCCACTTATCCAGTTTTCTTTCATTTATCTACTTACTTTATAACTTTGATTTATGGGTGTCTGCTTGTGGCTAGGTACCTTCATCTGGTTCCTTCTCTTGTTCAAGATCATTTATTATTGCTTATCACTGGGAACTCAAACCTTACTGGTGGTTATAACTGTCATTAAATAGTTCATGATTTAATTTCCTCACATAAGCAGAAGTTTTAGACACTATTGTTATGGCATTTTCCTCCTTGGGAAAAGAAGGATTGAAGTCTATTTTATTATTAACAATACTTAGTTTAGGAATCTTATTTTTAATGAAGAAAGTGGATAATCTTTGCTTGATGGGAATATGCATTTCTCCTTCTAAAATAATGATTCTTTTTTTTCTCTAAGAGAAATTATACAATTTAGTTATCACATTTAAATAGAAACAATTATAAAAACATGTATTTGTGTTCATGGATTGTCTTCCAGTTGGGTGTATTAAGTTCTGCTTGTGTATGTGTATGCACAAGTGAGTGTGTGGCAGGGGGGAGGTATGTGTGTGGTTGTGTGTGTTTTTAATGACTTCTTGAGATCTGACTCTACTCTTCAAATTTCTTTAGAGCAAGAACCTCAGCAACTCGTCATCCACTTGGGAAAAGTTAAATTTAGATCATATGCCTGACACCATAAATACAATTGAATCTTAGATAGTTTAATAAGCTAAAGGGGAAGAACATGAAATCCAGAAGCTATAATAGAACAGGACGAAGTGATTCGATGATCAATTTACATTTTTAAGCTTATACATAGCAAGTATACCAATAAAAGTTACCCTTTATTGTCATTATCATATGATTTCATTCATACATGGAATTTTTAAAAAAATTATTTATTTATCTGAGAAAAAGAGCAAGAGAGAGGACATGAGGAGAGGGAGAGAGGAAGAAGTAGGCTCCCTGCTGAGTCAGGAGCCTGATGCAGGGCTTGATCCCAGGACCCTGGGACCACAAACTGAGCCAAAGACAGACACCCAACTGACTGAGCCACCCAGGCACCCCTCATACATGGAATTTAAGAAAAAACAAATGAACAAAGAAAAAAAAGAACCAACAAGAAAAAAAAGAAAAGAAAGAAAAGAAAACAGACTCAGATATAGTGAACAAACTGATGATCACTGGATAGGAGGTGGGTGGGGGATGGGTGAAATAGTAGGTGAAGGGGATTAAGAGTACACTTAGGATGAGCACTGAATTATGTATGGAAGTGTTGAATCACTGTATTCTACACCTGAAACTAATATAACTACACTGGAATTAAAATAAGACTAAAAAAGAAAAGAAACCTCAAAATTTCAGGCACGGGTCAGGGAAAAGCAAATCAAAAGCAAATTTAAAGAGGTTTCTGCTATGATAAAGCACTGGATTTTTACTGAGCTTTATGTTGATTTCAAAACAGTCTATAAATTTTGCTTTAAAGAATTCATTTAAAATGTATTACGACCCTAGGATTAGGTACCGTTATTTCCATTGTATGGTTGAGAAAACTGAGGCAATGGAGGCCACAGTGAGTTGCTCAAGCTCACGTGGTTACTTAATGGAGAATCAGGAGGCAGTTCGAGAGACTTGTATCCAGAGCCTTAACAACTTTATACTGCTCATTCTCTCCAAACTGTGATGAAAAGAACTTGAGAGTATCAAATTATGGAAACAACCATAGGAAAGAGTGCGTAGGGAATATGCATCATATTTTTCTTTGCTATAAAGTCATGGCTTGAATAGTTTGTTTGCCCTGATGGGTAAATTTTAGGGTATTGTGGATGTCGAGTAGGTATTTTTGCAGTAAAAATAATTAAATATTTTTGTAAACTTAGGGTAAACTAAAGCTAAGGATCTTACCCAAACTCATTAATGACCTAAAATCTTAAGACTAACTAAAATAATTCACAAAATGGGGCTCCTGGGTGGCTCAGTGGGTTAAAGCCTCTGCCTTCAGCTCAGGTCATGATCTCAGGGTCTTGGGATCGAGCGCCACATCAGGCTCTCTGCTTAGTGAGGAGCCTGTTTCCTCCTCTCTCTCTGCCTGCCTCTCTGCCTTCTTGTGATCTCTCCTCTCTGTCAAATAAGTAAATAAAATCTTTAAAAAAAGAAAATAAAATAATTCACAAAACATGTATCCAGTGACTCAAGTTATGTCACAGCTCAAATATAGAGGCTTTGTTCTTAGGACTGGTTAAGTCTTGGAAAGGACTGTATATTTTTTTCTCTCCTGGAAGGAGACCTAAATCACCTAGAATTTTGTTTAACTCTGTGTGTTTTGAAAAAGAAGTCCTCTTTTCTCTTGCTTCTTGAAAATTTGGGGTAACTTAGAACGTTAATTTAAAGCAATGGCTCCTAACATAATTCTCTTCCCAAATGTATACCTTCTCCAATCTCATAACCAATGGTTTTAAGTCCTTAAACACTGCTTTAACTTCATTTTGTTGCTCATTCATTTGCAGAGTGTTTATAATAAGCCATTTATTGGAGCTACAAATTCATACCAGCTATCTGGGGAACACAATTCTGAGGAAATCTTTACTCACTGCTTCTTTGGAATGAAGAAGAAATTAACACCCACAGCACAGATGACCAGACAAGAAGTTGACCCTGGAATGTAGAAGAAACAATCCATAAGCTGTTTTGTGATTTATGACATGCAGATCAATTGATTCAAATCCAAAAAACCAAGAAACCATGCTATTTGGTAAAGAAACCAGCCCCTCCAAATCATATTTTGAAAGTGAGATCTAGGACATGGGAGCACATTAAAGTTAAGAGCATGTCTGTCAAGGGAAAGAGCATGCAAAAAGATGTGTCTGTAGAAGGACCATATGGCTCTGAGAGGTGGAGGTGAAAGGTTTCTTATCTCCCAGAATCTGGTACTCATTCAGCTGAGGATTGTCTATCTACTGCTTCAAAAGCCAAAGAGTCCTGGAGATTTTTCTCTTTTTTCATCCCTTCTAGTTTTATTTGAGATTGAGATTGTTGAGAAGAACAACAAAACTTTATGTATTGACAAAAGTTTTTCACATTTGTTTTGTGGTAAAAGTGTTATGGAGCTATTATAAGATATGAATGTAAATAGACAAAGTTAATAATCTTCATATGTATATTCAAAAGGTAATCAAGATTTTAAAGCTATTCAAAAGGTATTCATCAACAGCCTTCTTTTTATTCAGCATCCTTCACTTGCTTTTGTGGTTTAATAATACATTATGGAGGGCACCTGAGTGGCTCAGTGGGATAAGTGCCTGCCTTAAGCTCAGGTCTTGATCCAAGAGATCGAATCCTGCATTAGGCTCCCTGCTCAATGGGGAGCCTGCTTCTCCCTCTGCCTCTCACTCCCTCTGTCTCTCATGAATAAATAAAATCTTTATAAAAATAATAATACATTATAGACATATACATATGTATACATACACATATACAAATATATATCAACAATTATACATTTAATTCAATATCTTTAAAAAAAGCACATTCCAAATGATTATGACACAATTTGTTCAATATTTATCCTATTGTAATTAATCAAAAGAAAATTAATAAAAGATAAAAAATTTAAAAATATAGAAAATACTGGTTTTTTGAGACATACAATAAAAGAAACAAACTCTCAGCTGCCTTGACTAAAATCAAAAGACATAATAAAAGTATAATTGGTGATGGGACAGAAAATAGAATCAAAGTTGAAAGTGATTATAAAAATATTGTTACAATAAACTTCAAAATCCCAAGGAAATTTGTAACATTTTATAGAACTAGTGGATCAAAATTGACCATAAAGAAGCAGAACATATCAAAAACTGTAAAAGGACCAAGAATGAAATTAAAGTCCCACTATTTAAAATTGCAAGAATACGAATAAATAAATAAATAAATAAATAAATAAATAAATAAAATTGCAAGGATTTCAGGTAGTTTTAGAATTCAGCTCTAATCAACCTTTAACAAAGTGAGAATTCAGTTGTTATTTAAATTAGTCCCAAACATAAAATTATGACAATTTATAATACATCTTATAAGGCTAACATAATCTAAATACCATCACCTGACACAGCAGGAGAAACTACTGACAATATGCAGTAAATATTAAAACAATGTGTGTAAGCATCAGAATACTATATTTTATAATTAGCTATCAAAGATTCTCTGAAGAAAAATACATTGAAAGGAGTAAACCAATATGAAAAAATACCAGTATTGTTTGCTATGTCTTCACAGAGTGCCAGAGTTTTAGCACTCTAACATAAATTTCAATGATAACCCATTTGCTAGAGCTACACACTAAATATACAATATCAATTACTTCTACACAAAGGGATTATTTCAAGTAGCACAAAAAGTAAGGGTTTCTTCCCTTCTTATTATTATTCCCCAGTTGATGAAAACTCTTAATATCTGATGCAATTGCAAACTCAGGCCGTTGGGATTTAATGTCAAATTTTATGTAAAAAATGTGCATAAATTTCCTTGTATGAGAAAAGTGACTGCTAAATTTGATAAAGAATGAGTCTCAGACAAAAATCAGCATATGATAAAAATCTAAGGTGACACAATTTGAAGCTGCAGAAGGACCAGGACACAAGTAGGTCTCTATCAGACGTTAAGTTTTCCGCTCCACCCTGCTAGACAGGGACAGCTTTAATACTGGAGCCACCCTGCTTATTATTCATTTGTGGTAATTATTTTTTAATTGGTAGCTTAAAGAGCTCCATACCCTTACTCAGAAATTTTATCATAATATCTTATAGAACCTAACGTGAGTTAAATATTTCCAAAGCACAAGGTTAATGAAGCAAATGCCTTTGGCTTTTTCTGTCAGTTCATATAAACTGTTACATCAGCCATCGTTCTGAGTTTTTCTTAGGGCTTTCTTTTTTATGTTAACATTTTATTTTAGCTTTTATATATGCATTTTATTTCATTTAATGTATTTAGTTGATGTTAATGCTGAAAACCAGGATTTTCTTTTGTTGTTTTGACACATTTTATTTTATTTTTTTTTTTTTGACACATTTTAATATTTAGGAGAGTTAGGAGAAATTACTTTCATTATTCACCATTTAGAGGGGTGCCTGGGTGGCTCAGTTGGTTAAGCATCATTATTCACCATTTATTATTTTTGTTTGTGGCTTATGGAATTCTATATTAGAAAATATCCTTAAATTATAAAATTAATAGCTCTTATTTTCTATATCCTATATCCATTTGCATAATATAAATAGCTAAATAAGTTGTGAAATCAAGTTAAGAATGATACCTTTAATATGGTTTAAATGCCTGGAATAAAATCTGCTTTTACGTTAAGATAAAATGTATAATCTACCAGTAAATATAGTTTAAATGAAATTCATAATCTAGATTCTTTCAGAGACATTGAATATTAAGACTCTTGAGCTTGTAAAGGCACTGAAGTCATATTGATTATGTCTAATGAGACTCTTAAATTAATGGGTCACCTGCTGATTCAGGAGTTAGTGTAGATCTCCAAGTGGGTAAAAATGAGTATTGTTAAGTTGATTTATTGCTCCTGAAATCGATGATGAAAACAAAGTGGTAACGGAGCTTTCCACCAGATGACTTAACAAATATAATCAAACATTCAAATTCTGAATATATCTATTATGACTATAGTGTTTGGTACTTGGGTTCATTAAGAGCTACTTCATTAAGAGAATCCACAAAAATCTTACTTTTTCCTGCATTTCTTCTTCATTTTGTAATGTATAAAATGTCAGTATGCTGACATTGAATATAAGATAACACAAATGACTCAAAAGTATGTACATAACTGATCATTTGTATGTTTTTATGAGTAATAATAACTCCAACAACAACAAAAGAAATATTACCCACAGAATTCTCTCATTTGTCGAATCCGTACTCAGTGCAAGTCACTATTAAAAGCAATTGGATAGCAGTGAACCAGACAAACGAGATGGGGAAAAATGTAACTCAAAAATATGTGGACTAGACACTTTCAGATAGTTATAGATGCTATAAAAATTCCATTTGGATAGCTATACATAGTTTTTAAATCATTTTCTTTTATATTAATCATGTTGATATTCACAACAATGCTGAGTGAGGAATATTATTATAAATTTACACCTGGGAGTGTGAGGTTCAAAGAGGGGGATAGAGGGCCGATCTAAGACAGAGGAAGAGAAAGAGAACAGTGAGAGAGAAGGGGGGCAGTGTGTGTGTGTGGGGAGCACAACTTCAAACTTAACTGTAGAAACAAAACAAAAAAAACTAAAAACCCCACAAAACTTAACCGTAGAATGGAAAAATCAATTGGACCATAGAAAAATAAACCTGCTTTCTAAATGCCATTCTTCTCATGCTCCATATAAATGGAGTAGAAACATTTATAATAGGAAAAAAAATTAATACCATCTATATATATCAGTAACTTTTTATTCTATCCCTTACACTTCATACCACAATACAGAAACCATTATTTGTGTTAGTTTTCATTTAAATATTTTTTCAAACCTCACTAAAATATATTGATATTTTTATTTTTAACACATTTTCTGAGAGTTTTATCCCAAGAGTTTGGCTTTCTACGAGAAAGCATGATTATTTGTAATGTTTTTATTCTCAAAGTTTGAGTTTAAGAATTCCCTGAATCATGTACCTACCTTACATTAATTACTCAAATATATACAAATATGTTCCTGAGTTAAATGACTTCTGGATATTTTGGAGGAATTAGTCATCTCTCAATTAACAAAAATAATTTATAATGAAAATGTCAGTTATGGGGTGCCTGGGTGGTTCAGTGGGTTAAGCCTGTGCCTTCGCTCAGGTCATGATCTCAGGGTCCTGGGATCCAGCCCTGCATCTGGCTCTCTGCTCAACAGGGAGCCTGCTTCCTCCTCTCTCTCTGCCTGCCTCTCTGCCTACTTGTGATCTCTCTCTCTCTGTGTCAAATAAATAAATAAAACCTTTAAAAAAAAAAGAAAATGTCAGTTATTTTTCTTTCAAACTCCAATAATATCCATTTATTTTATGCACTCAAATATGAGAACATTTATAATACGTTGTTAAAACACATGATTATGTAAGGTCTCCAACATGCTCTCTTCTGTTTGGGAGTACTGTGAACTAGACTAAGGTTTTCACGGATATATATGGTAAGTGACAAATGTCTCATTCTATAAAATTCAATTTCCTGAAATTCCTAAATATTGCTTAAAAAAAAAAAGCAGTGTGGTATAGTATAACACTATATATAAGTGTTTTTCACACATACAAGCTATGTATGTGTGCATGTATATACTATATGTATACTATAAACTATAAAATATAAACTATGTATGTATCCATATATGAATGCATGAATATACATATATGTATAGTTACCCTTTGAATGTCAAAAACTATCATGAACTCTTAAAAACAGTGAGGATACAGACCTCAAATGATAGATAGATTTAGAGATGTTGTAATAACTCAGAGTGTGCTATGGCCACCCCCAGCCCCAAGATCCAGAGCCCGGGAGCTTCTAATGGAAAGACTTTGGAGCCTGAACTTTGGAGTTCAGAGTTGAAAGTATGTCTCTATCAATTATAATACATATATTCTTTTTAAAAAATTTATTTATTTATTTATTTGAGAGAGAGCGAAAGCAGGAGAGATCACAGAGGGAGAGGGAGAAGCAGAATCCCTGAGCAGAGAGTCCCATGTGCGGCTGGATCCCAGGACCCTGAGTTCATGACCTGAGCCAAAGGCAGATGCTCAACCCACTAAGCCACCCAGGTACCCCCATAAGACATATATTCTTGACATTATATTTAATTCTCTTAGTCTCCATTTGCTCATATGTAAAAGTGGAATGTGATCTAGGAACGGTGCCATGACAATTAAATGGGAAAGTATAGTCTTTTTTTATTTATTTATTTTTTATTGAACTCTGCCCCCAACGTGGGGCTTGAACTCCTGACCCTGAGATCAAGAGTCTCATGCTCTACCTACCACCTGAGCCAGCCAGGCACCCTGGAAGAATAGTATTTTCTACAAATGGTGTCAAGAAAATGGTATATGCACATCCAAGGGAAATGTATTGGGCCCCTAACTCATGACCATATATAAAAATCAATTCAAAGTATTCATAGATTTAAATGTAAAAGCTTAAACTATAATACTCTTAGAAGAAACATAGGGGGCGCCTGGGTGGGTCAGTGGTTTAAAGCCTCTGCCTTCGGCTCAGGTCATGATCTCAGGGTCCTGGGATCAAGCCCTGCATCGGGCTCTCTGCTCAGCGGGGAACCTGCTTCCCCCTCTCTCTCTGCCTGCCTCTCTGCCTACTTGTGATCTCTCTCTCTGTGTCAAATAAATGGATAAAATCTTAAAAAAAAAAAAGAAACATAGGAATGAATCTACTTTGCCTTGAATTAGGCAATGGTTTCTTAGATATGGCAGCAAAAGCATAAGCAAAAAAGAAGAAATAAATAAATTAAACTTTATTAAAATGAAAAATTGGGGTTTCAAAGAATATCATCAATAAATAAAAAAATACGACCCACATAGAGAATTTTTTTTGCAAATTACAAATATGAAGAACTTATATCCAAAATATGTAAAGAACATTTTTAACTCAACAATAAAAAGACCACTCAATTTGATAATAACTAAAGACATTGAATAGACTTTCTCCAAATAAAATATATAAATGGCCAATAAGCACATGAAAATACATTAATTTCTGAAATGCAACTCAAATGACAATGAGATAGATACTGATTCATTTCTATTAGGATGGCTATAATCAATAGGACAGACATTAAGAAGTATTGAGGAGGTTGTAGAGACATTAGAACACTCATACATTACTGATAGGGATGTAATTTGGTGTTGCCAACATGGAAAACAATTCAGCCATTCCTCAAAAAATTAAATACAGTGTTACCAAATCATCTAGCAATTCCATTCATAGGTGTCTATGAAGAAAATCAGGAACATATGTTGACACAAAAATTTAAACACAAATGTTCATATCAGCATCATCAAAGATAACTGCAAAGTGGAACCAGTCCAAATGTACATCATTGATGAATGTATAAACAAATATTATAGCCATAAAATGGAGTATATTATTCATATAATGGGTATGAAGTTTCTTTGGGGTGTGATGACAATGGTTGAAAAGTAGTGACGATGGTTGCACAACTTTGTCAAAGCATTAAAAAATGCTGAATTGCACATTTTGAAGGATGGATATACATGTGTATGTGTTTATATATGTATATAAGCTGTTATAAAAACCTAAAATGTGACGTTTAATCCTGGGATGTTCATACACATTAAATAACATACATATGTAAAATACCTATTATATCATGCCTGGTAGTCAGAAAATACTCAGTATATGGTTGGAATTATTAATATCATTACATAAATAATATTTAAGGGCTTTAAATGTCTTGACACTAACAAATGTATCTGTCTTTTGAAAGAAGATGCACATTAGCTGAAAGGAAAAGACGGTGCCTATTTTTATTTTCTTTGTGATTTTCTTTACTTACAGTATGGCCTGAGTAAAATAAAGTTAGGCAGATGCCTATTAGTATGCTGCAGCACATTATGTAAAGTTTTGTTTCTCACCAATCATTCTAATTCTAGAGATTCATGATAGCATAGTAACTAAAACTTCAAAAATAACTATTTCATATAGTACTCTGTAAAAATCCTTGTTCGTATTCTATTTTACATTTAGTCTTTTGGGGAAAAGTTTTCTCTTTACAACCTATAAAGATACTAAAATGTGATATATGCTTGTCCATTATATACAACATACAAATGGCTCGTGTGAGAGCTCATTAGCAACTAGGACTAAAGTGTGTTTTAAAAGAGTTTTGAGATGAGATATAAGTTCTATTCTCTTCCATATTCCTACTTAATTAAAATTCGTATAAAGCCAAGGTGACATTACATGTAATGTTCATTCAAATCTCAGTTACTGAGTGTGCTTATTCCAAATGTGCTAATGTTAAGTACATAGATGGAAACTTTGTTCCACCTGGACTTTCTTTTCTTCTTTTACTTATCAAAATCTCTTCTCATTGAGAGGAAAATTAATGTATTACAGTGGTATATATTAGTTTGGTTGACCTTTAACTCCAATTTTTTCCTGAGCACGTGGCAGGATTATATATCCCTATATGGACATTAAAAGTGTCCTCACTTCTTGCTTTTACAAATGAAATAGACTGTAAAGAACATATGTAACTTTCAGGTAGAGGCCATTAAGAGACAATGTGTAGTATATAGCTTTCATTCTGCCATGGTGACCAGGCATATTCCAGATAGAGGAAGTTCCATTTACCTGGGTCTCATTGTGAGGAAAACCTGATACTTGAGATGAATTTATAGCCTTAGGAATACACTTTACCTTTTTTTTTTCATGTGTTTTAAAGAATTGAGATTCATTGTTGGTTGTCACCACAGGACATCCTAGACTGTACCTGGCTAACACAATAACTTATGGTATTTTGAAAATCCTAAAGAATTGTTATTATACTTAACACTTTAACATTAGATCAAATAAAACATTCAACACCAACATATGCACTCCCTATACATGTCCGTACAATATAGTCACATAAGTGATGCATTATTCAGAAAGTTTAGAGGTACTTTTGAGTTAAAGCTTTATCTTGCATAAGCATATTGATCAGTTTTATGGTGTGAAATGATGTTTTTAAGTACAATGTGTTTATGGCAAAATGTGTTATCCAATATGCTCATTGCTTGTAATACAGATTTGTTTCATGACACCTAAATGTAGTTTACAAAACTGGGAAAAAAGTGGCTATTTTAATTAAGTAAAACTCACTATTAACACACATTAATTTCTCTATAAGATGAAACTATCAACATCATTAATTTTTCAAGCTAGATAACAAGGAGAATCTCTTGATTGAGTTTCCTTACACAAGTTATATCTGCTTTCTCTCTAGCACTACAGTCACCTCTTTAGTCCATGTTCTGATCATCTTCCTCTGGAACTCTTAGGAGAGTTGTTGCATTGGTCCATGTGTATTTCTTCTAACCTAATCTTTACATGTTTTTAGAGCAACTTTTGTTAAATAAAAACCTTGTCTTAAAGAATTTCAGTGGCTTCTTTTTCCTGCTAGAATGGAATCCACTGTCTCCTGCACAACTACGTGATCTTGCTACCATGACCACAGCAGGTGTGTTCTACCCAAGTGTGGCCTTCTTTCTTCCTACATTGTACATCCAACCATATTTATCATATTTATTTTTATTTATTTTTTATTTTTTTATTATGTTATGTTAGTCATCATACAGTACATCATTAGTTTTTGATGGAGTGTTCCATGATTCATTGCTTGCGTATAACACCCAGTGCTCTATGCAATCTGTGCCCTCCTTAATACCCATCACTGGGCTAACCCATCCACCCACACCCCTCCTTTCTAAAACCCACAGTTTGTTTCTCAGAGTCCATAGTCTGTCATGATTCTTCTCCCCTCCATTTTCCCCCCTTCATTTTTCCCTTCCTTCTCCCAATGTCCTCCATGCTATTCCTTATGTTCCACAAATAAGTGAAACTATATGATAATTGCCTTTCTCTGCTTGACTTATTTCATTTAGTATAATCTCCTCCAGTCCCATCCCCGTTGATACAAAAGTTGGGTATTCATCCTTTCTGGTGGCTGAGTAATATTCCATTGTGTATATTGAAAGAACCGAGATGACCTTCAACAGATGAATGGATAAAGAAGATGTGGTCCATATACACAATGGAATAGTATTCAGCCATCAGAAACGATGGATACCCAAGATTTTTTAGTCTTCTGAAACTTTGTTCACCACATTGCCTATATTAAAAATATCACTTTCAAAAAATAAAATAAAACAAAACAAAACAAAATAAAATAAAATATAAATATCACTTTCAAGGACAGCATGTCAGTAAATACAGTGGCATCGCCCTAAACATCCGGCCATTATTTCTACCATAAGACGATTAAATTATCACCTCACTATCTGCTTCCTCTTCTTGCACCTTTTCTCTAATTGTTTTCCTCAAAATTGAACTTTTATTATTCCACCCGTGTCTCTCCTATCTCAATTTCAACATAAATCTCTGCTGACTACAAGATCAACTGAAACTCTTGTACCTGTGTCATCCAACATTGCTCCATAATGCGTTGCCAACTAATTTCCGCAGCTAATCTCCCACACTTTCACTGTATGGTCCCTACAAGGCTGTCAGTCTGAACTACTCACTATCTCCAAATATAGCTTACCCCTTGGAGCTGCTCACACTCGGTTTCTTCCTTCATACTCATTTTCCTGAATGTTACCAAGTTTAGTGTTCATTATTTGTATAGTAAATTATTATTATATAATATATGATTTTTGAAATGTTTACAAGCATATTAAATGAAATTAATAGTTCTCATTTCTCCCTTTCTGCTCCTTATTTATTCCCCAAGAAACTTCCCCAGTTTACTATATTTTTAGTCCGGTGATTATGACTTGTGTAACATTTTTAATAGAATGACAAATTGAATAGATTATTCCACCGTAGGGTTCAATGCAACTTAAAGTAAATTAGTTATTGTTTTTCAATTTTTTGGTGACATGTTTTCATCTAGTTTTTTTTTCATTTATTTCTCTTCATTTTGTTTGAAATAAAAAGAGCATGTGTTCTTATTGTAATAAGTGGAACAGTACATAAGTGGTGTAAAAAGTTAACAATCTCTTCTAACCTCCATTCCCACCCCTGCGGTGTAATCAATCTTAGCAGATTGCCGTATTTCTTTGCCCATTTATCTCCAGTCATACAGTCCTAAGAAACATATGTGCACTTCCCTAGGAGTGGCAGACATTGTTAGTCACTCATCCAATATTCATTTTTTTCTACCTTGCAAATAGAAACCACTTTTTTAGGTGGGGGGTGGGGGCAATTGCCAGTGCACTCTGTTAAAATACTTACTATGATTACTTTCCTTTCATATAGGAACACAATGTGATACACTTCTTGGCATTAGAAAGAATGTAGATGTTAACTGGGTGGGCTTTTGGAAAAGTCTTTAAAGGGCAAGAGGCTCAGCTGTCCCCTAAGCTTGCCATTTAGACTTTACTGTTAGCAGTTAGTTTTGATAATTTCTAATCTTTGGAGATGGGCTGGTAAAACTTTTCTCAAGTGGGTGGACTATTCAAATATTGAGAAAATATTTGGGAAATTGTTAATAGCTGTAAGAAAGATGTTACTCATCCCATCTTTATCACAGGGATCGATAGCTGCCTGTTCAGCAAAATAGAACATAGCACGATTCATTTTGTTAAACTATCAGCTGTAGCCACAAGCTGTACATGGTAGAAAAAGGAATCACAGATTACTAAGTAGAATCTTAGATGATATTCACTTATGATTTTTTTGATTTAAAGTTATAAGGTTTAGCATCTTGAGAAATATCTTATTTCAGTCATTTATTTAATGAGCAAAATTAAGTCTTTGTTTTGTGAAATTCAAAATTCAAACATTTAATGTTGAAGTCCTGTTTGGTGCTGAGCACTTTAGTTAAGTGTATAGTTTTCTTTATTCTAATGACAACTTTAATAAATAAGTACAGGAATGAATACAAAGTTGTGTATCATAATCATAATTTATTAAACTAGATCTATTCATTTCTACTTGCCTCTAATTTCTCAATCCTTTTCCCATGGATAGTCTTATGTGTTCCATGTAAAGAATAAGGTAGATTACACATTTTCCATTGCAATAATTATTACATTATTAAGATGTTTTCCTTGATACTAAAGAGAGTATAATTCAGTCTAAATGATATATTTCAGTATAAAATAATATAGCTCAGTCTTTGTAATTAAATGCTTTTTTTTTAAATGAAGGTTTTTAAAAATGTAGTGGTGAAAGGTAAATGTGAGCTAACAATAGTCTCAGACCTTCAGGCAAGGAAGGGAGCATTTCTTCGCATAATTTATAACTTTAAAAATGTGGCTTCCAGTATTTATAATTCACAGCCAGCAAATTTCAAGTTGATATAATCTTGAAATAAAGTCAGCAACTTTTTTTTCTAAATTTAAGTAAAACTTTTTTCCTTCTCCCTCTTTTCTTGCTGACATTTATTTCTAGCGTAGTTTTCTTACCTATTTAACTTTTATATCCTGACTTTTGGCTTTTGCTCAGCTGCTACTTTTTCTTGTAAATCATATAATCTCTATTTTATTCCTTTCCTCGAATCTTCCTTTTTTTTGGTTTAAGTCAGATGGGTGGGTGTAAACTGTCACAGTTCTCACAAGTCCAATTTTGCCTTTTGCACTTGACAAATCAACTCAAAATGAGAAATAATCAAACTGATGACCTGAGCCAACAAAAGAAATCATGGAGGCAATGTCTGGTCATTCTAATTTGAGAGTAGTTCAAAAAGCATCAGGTCAAAATCACAAGACTTCAGTCAAAGCTATACTAAATCGGGCAGATAGACTGCTTAGCTTCTGAGCAGAAGTATCTTTACTTATGAACTGATACCACTAAAACTTATTCAATTCTTGGATGAACTAAAATAATTATATAAAAATGCTTTATAAATTAGAAAATACTCTGAATAGTTTGGATATTATTTTTTTTAATTAAGAAGACAGTTTATTAGAAAAAAAAAACTAAAGATATTTATGAAGTCTATCTACATATGCTGACCAGATCCTTAGTTCCAGTGAGACAGTTGTAGGAGAGTGGTGAGACAGTTGTAGGAGAGTGGTAAGACAATCAGCTCAAGACTCAAGCATGGGGGAGTACTCAACAGTTAGCTTGCTAGACCCCAGGGCAGTTAAATGCAGTCATATTACTGTCTAGGGTGGCAGGCACAAGGCTGAAATGACCTTCAATCAATCATGCATGCTCTTTTATAATCTGCTTTCCTTTCAGTCCGGTAAAAGCTGACACTTGCTTTTAGCCAATAGAATATGACAAAAACAGTGAGATATTTCCCCCCTGCCCCAGGTGGATTGTATAAGACCCCATCTGAGTTTAATGGATGGGCCTCAGAGTAAGTGGGCTTGTAGGAGCTAAGAGCAGTTCCTAGCTAACAGCCAGCAAGAAAGTAGGGACTTCAGTCAACCTAACAGCAAGTCTGTCAATAGCCACATGTGTTTGGAAAAGGATGTGAAGTTCCAGAAAGGAAAGCAGCCTGGCTGACACCTAGATTGCCATCCTGTGAAACCATGAACAGAGGATCTGAACCCCTGACTTGAAAACCAAGATAATGGATATGTTTTCAGCTTCTAAATTTTTGGCAATATGTTAGGCAACATAAAGACTAATACATACAGTACTGAGAAGGGTTTAAAATGTTCACCACATATTTTAAGACCAAGGAAGCATTTTTATCCAGGGAAAACATGATGACAGGGCTCGGGGCTAGCTTGTAAAAAAATAAAACAAAATAAAATAAAATAAAATAAAATAAAGTAAAATAAAATAAACACACACATACACACACACAGAGAACTATCAGGATAAGTTAGCAAAAGGATTACAGTGTTTTTTTTCTTGACACTGTTTATATAGTTGAGTATTAAGGAATCTAATAAGGAGTTATTTAATGGCTATTACAGCATAGATAGCATGATTTTCTGTTAAAGAGCCCACTATTTAACACAGGAAACACTGGAAATAGAAAACTATAGCTACTCTATCCAAATCCTTTCATTAAACTCAGACAATGTTTTATTTAGGAAGGCAAAGTTACTATCATGTATTAAAATTTCACTTTAAAACTATGAAATAAAACTCCACACATTTCTTTAGAATCATTCTAGGATATCGAGTGTGTATGTGTAAAGGGTGGAGGACTGTTAGCTAATTGTGTTTACCAAATTAATGGAAATGCTTCTGCTTTAAAATAATCACTATGCTGAGAATGCTGTAAATTGAGTATGTTCAGAGCTCGCTTGTATAATATATGATAAATTTTTTGGAAAATATTTTGGTAGCACATATCCATCAAGTGACATAAACAAATCAAACCCTCTGAACTAATAACTCCACAACTAAGAACCTATCTTAAGAAGGCATCTAAAGTTTGCTGAATTTTATTGTAAATACTGTTTATTGCTCTATCATAGCAAAAATGTGTCTCAGTTAATCTTAACCTTTAAACGTAAGGAAATTATTAACTCTACCAGGCATTGAGACAATTTTACAAGTAGTTTGCAACTAGTGGATTTTGGACATCTTTAAATGCAGTTCTCTCACAGTCTCAGAGGAAGCTCTGAGGCAGTGGTCTGCAAACCCACTGACTTTCCATTTGGCCCCTCCCATTTCTATGTCCTGCTTTGTCCTTGTCTGCAGAGCTAACTCCTCTGTAATAAAAAGCAAGATTTAATAATTGTGAACATTTCTGAACAATCTAGCTTTTTGTTTGTGTGTTCGTTTTTATTGTGAATGCATGCATGTGTAAATTTAGACCATGTAAGAGAGAGTTTATTGCATGTGATGACCTCAACAAAGCTGTAGGCTTCGGAGTAGGAGACGTGATTCAAATTAAGGATTTCATTTTCTTCCCCAGCAGGCCAGAGCAAAAGAATCACAGGTAAAGCTGCAGATGAGGGGCACCTGGCTGACTCAGTCAGTAGTGCTTGTGATTCTTGATCTCGGGGCTGTAAGTTCAAGACCCACGTTGGGTGTAGAGATTACTTAAAAATAAAAACTTTAAAAGGAAAAAAGAAAGAAGAAAAGAAGGAAGGAAAGGGAGGGAGAGAGGAAGGAA
This sequence comes from Potos flavus, assembly GCA_028534135.1. Lineage (NCBI taxonomy): Eukaryota > Metazoa > Chordata > Mammalia > Carnivora > Procyonidae > Potos > Potos flavus. The sequence continues at coordinate 107,049,463 of CM052899.1, forward strand.
AGAAGGAAGGAAGGAAGGAAGGAAGGAAGGAAGGAAGGAAGGAAGGAAGGTAGGAAGGAAGGAGAAGAAGGAAAGCAAGCTGCAGGTGATGGCAGCTGAAAGGGAAACAGATGAATAAATAAGTCCCCGGCTTCAGAAAGTAGAAGCAAACAGTATGACTTGGGTGTTAGCCTGGGAACTGCAAAGCATACTACATGGTTACATCAGGAAGAATGTCTAGGAGAAACTCATTTCTTTCTTCATTCCAAAGTGCCCACTTCTACCCCAAAGCTCAAATGAATTTCTTTTTGTTGGAGTCTCTCTCAATCCTCTCCCCCAGCTCCAAGCCTTAAGACATATGAGCAATGGATTGAAAATGAGAGTATCCTTTTTTCCCCTTTTCTGGATGAGAAAAAAAGGATAAAAATTATTCTACCATTTCATGTCTATTTCTCCTATTAGGTTGTTTAAGCAGTTGAGCTCTCCAAGAAGGTCCAAACAATGAATAATTAAATCTAGCAGACTTCTACTTGCCACTTATTGCCAAATCAAGCTATACATTTCTTCCAAAACATGGATACAGAGTCTAACTGGCAAAAGGCATCTGAAGCACAATAAAAATATATACCTATAAAATGTACTATTTCCTTGAAAGGAAAATCACTCACATTTTCATATAAGTGGCAAGTTAGAAACATAGCTCTTTAAATTTTCTGTTATTATGGATCTCAAACTCTATGACATTTCTTGCTCTATAACATTCTTTTGATTTATTGAAATAAAAATAAAAACATTATAAATTATTTAGTGGGAATATAAATTTATGCCAAATAATGACAGAATGCCATTAGTGGTCACATCCAATATTTATGCATCATATACATTTTTTTATATAGCTTTAATCAAACACATGCAATTTTTTGTGCAAATTCAAAGCTGGACAGTGTGGTTATAGGGAGAGTTTTCAATATGTTAAAAGAGAGTATGTGCACTCATTGGTATTTACACCTGCGGAAAATTGGATAAATGTAATTTATTACATTGTGTATAAGTATACCCCTCAAATAAAACCAAATATCAAAAATCATAAACACTTTAAACTCAAAGTGTTCAAATACTGTTCCTTTTAAATATGCTATGAGGATGATGAATACAAATACAACTGCTAGTTTCATTAAAATATGGGGCTTGTTCAAGTATTCATTCTAGATAGGAAAACTCTCTTCGTCATGTAAAATTTAAAGACACAAGCCCAATAGGCATTGGTTGATTTATTCTTTAGAGATGGGAACAAACATGATCTATTAAATGTTTTCCAAATTAATTCATTGGTTTAATTTATTTAATTTTTAATTAATTTAATTTATTTAGTACCACTTTACATGAAAGGATCGGCTTCAAAAACTTCTTCCTGTTTTGAAAGAAATATAATCTCTAGTTATTCTATATTTGACTCTCAACCTATTTAATTTTTTTTTTAATTGAGAGCTATGTGGGACACTGAATAGCCAATAATGTGTTCTGGATTAATCATTTAAAGAACATTTATTAATACTCAACTCTCTTTAAGAAAATAAAAAAGAGAGGGAACCTTGTTTTTCTAGAGTGTAATCTTGAAAAATTCTAGCCTGGAACCTTCATCAAAAAATGAGTACTTAACATAATTTGCATTTATCTTATTTCTTGTTTATTGTATGTCTTTCCACTAGAGGGCAGGGCCTTCTTAGTTTTGTTAACCTCTGCATCTTCATGGCAACTAGTAGGTGCTCAAAAAACAAAACAAAACAATAAAACAACAACAGCAAAAACAAATGAATTGATGAATTCGCTGGCTTACGCAAGCCAACTTCTCAGATCCTATAGGAAATGACCATGCTTTAACCTGGCCCACATTCCCACTGAACCGCACTGCTTAGACCACGTACAACCGAGAATTCCTGTTTGGCTTCTGAGTTTTTGCTTTGGATACGTACAAGTTATCAGGCTTCTGTGAGGTCAAAACATCAGAAAAATGCAAAGATCTCAACTAAGCCAGCAAAAGAAAACCTTTGTGAAGGCTTTCAGGATAGAACTGGGTTTACACTCAACTACGTTTTATCTACACTGTGATATGAGCCGCAGGTGGATGGAAGCATGCCTTGTCCAATCAGGCCCCCGTGAAGATGGTATACAGCTGGCTCATTACACAAAAAGTTAAAGCAAAGATGGTGCTAAAAGCACAGCAAGTCTGTTAACAAAACCTCTTCCATTTCCAATATATTTTAAAAATAATTTTGTATTTTAGAATATGCTAACATTTTAGCTTCAAACTACTCTTTCCATTAAAATTTCCCCTGAAAGCACTAAAGGGACCCTAAGGAATTTCATATATAGTAGCGAACTATACATATACTATACATATTCTCCTCAACACATAAGCTTACCGAAAAGCAGCTGAGAAAAGAAATATACTCATTTTATGATTTTGACTTTCCTTATACATGTAACCATGTAATTCTTTGCATCGTTCTCTGTATTTTGTCAATATGATAAACACTGGCTCTGAAGCACTAAAAATCATCATTGTCAGAAATGAGCAAAGGTTAAACACTCACAAAACAAAATTAATGGAGAATCTAGTCTTTATCATGCCAAAATTATAAGTAGTAGCAAAACTATCAGATAGTCGTATTGCTACATAAATTTTAAAATCATTGCTATTAAAGCATCATTTTAGATCTTACTCCAAAGTCAATGGAAACAAAAGCAAAAATAATCAAATGGGACTACATTAAACTGAAAAGCTTTTGTACAGTGGAGGAAACTGCCAACAAAGTAAAAAGGAAACCTACTGAATGGGATTTACGAATCATAAATCTGCTTAGAGGTGAATATTCAAAATACGTAAAGAACTCAGGGGCGCCTAAGTGGCTCAGTAAGTTAAGTGTCTGCCTTCAGCTCAGGTCATGATCACAGGGTCCTGGGCTCGAGTCCCACATCAGGCTCCTTGTTCAGCAGGGAGTCTTCTTCTCCCTCTTTCCTCTGCTACTCTCTCTCTCTCTCTCTCTCTCTCTCTCTGTGTCAAGAAAATAAATAAAATCTTAAAAAAAAAATAAAGAACTCATAACCACAATGATAAAAAAAAATTCAATGAAAAAATGGGCATGGGCTCTTAGTAGACATTTTTCCAAAGAAAGCATACCGATGATCAGCAGGCACATGAAAAGATGCTCAAAATCATAGATTGTCAGGGAAATGCAAATCGAAATATAATGAGATACCACCTCACACTTGTCCGATCGTCTATTATCAAAAGGACAAGAAATAACAAGTGTTGGCAAAGGTGTAGAGAAAATGAAGCACTTGTATACATTTGGTAGGAATGGAAATTAGGGCAGCCACTGTTGAAAATTGTATAGAGAAGATACCTGGTTGGCTCACTTGGTTAAGCAACTCTTGATTTCAGGTCAGGTCATGACCTCAGGGTTGTGAGATGGAGCCCTATGTTGGGCTCTGCACTCAGCACAGAGTCTGCTTGTCCCTCTCCTTCTCCTCCCCCTGCTTGCTCTCTCTCTCTCAAATAAATAAATAAATAAATAAATAAATAAATAAATAAATAAATAAAAATTTTTAAAAAATAGTATGGAGATTATTCAGAAAAATTAAAAAAAGAATTACCAGCAATTCCATTCTGGGTATTTTTCTGAAGAAAATGGAAATACTATGCATCCCTGTGTTCATTGCAGCATCATTTATAATAGCCAAAATATAGAAACAACCCTGGGAGCATGGTGCCTGGGTGGCTCAGTTGGTTAAGCATCTGCCTTCAGCTCAGGTCATGATCTTAGGGTCCTGGAATCAAGCCCAGCATTGGGCTCCTTGCTCAGCTGGGATGGGGGCTGGGCAAAGTGGGCAAAGGGGATCAAGAGGTACAAACTTCCAGTTATAAAATAAAGAAGTAATAGGGATATAATGTACAGTATAATGACTATAGTCAATAATATTTTATTGCAAATTTGGAAGTTGCTAAGAAATTAAATCTTAACTGTTCTCATCACAATAAGAAAATTTTTTTTGTACTTTTGTATGGTAGCAGATAGTAACTAGAGTTATTGTGTGATCATTTTGCAATGTATGCAAATCAGTATCTTGTACACCTGACACTAATATAATGCTGTATATCACTTATACCTCATAAAAACCCAAAATATTATTTATCTTCATTAATTATATTCTCACATGTACAGTTTTTGCTTTGAAGTTAATGTTTTTTGAAATTTTACATATATATTATATACAGAAGCATAAAGATATTTGTTTATACATATTTAAATTGTATAACATCCTTTCAGGAAAAATATATCATCTATTTCTAAATGTAAATATCATCATAATTACATTACGCTTTTGTTTTAGTTGACTTTCTTATCTCTGTATATCAAGGCCACTGAAAAACTGAGATGTCAGTTTTATATGCGAACATCAAGTTTATTATAAGTAGTGCTTCCAAAGAGAACCTCCGGAAAATAAGAGAAAATATTCTCCTGAGTTAATTAGGCTGCCACATCAATGCCCCTAAAATAGTCAAAACCAACTTCCTATTTCAAATAAACATTCTACCAAAGACTAAGCAAAAATCAGTTTCTTACGTTTATTTTAGTTTTTATTTTATTTTTTTATTTTTTATTTTTTTTATTTTAGTTTTTAAATTAATATGCGTTGCTGAGACAGCAGCGATTATTTAGGAGGGTTTTTCCTTTAGCACGCTCAGGAAGAGCATGCAGAACCTGAAAAAAGTGTGGGTATAGCTGCTTTGGATTTTGAGAGAAGCTTTTTTAAGCAGATAGAATAAGTGTAAGGGCCCTGATGTTGGGCCTCACGTGTTTGAGGTACAGCCAGGAGATCAGTGAGCAGGAGCTGATTAGCAAGGGCAGGATAATGCACGGAGGAAAGAGGGACTGAATCAGAGATTTCTATAGGGTGTACACTCTGAATGAGACAGGGCGACAATAGGGAGTTTTGGCAAAGAGAGATGTGATCTGCCTCTGTGAAGAATAAGCCAAAGGCCAGTGGGGTGGAAATAGGGAGACCAGTTAGGAGGTATTGTTATAATCCAGGTAAGAGAATCATTTTTTCAAATGGCTAACCAGTGACCCAACTGCTTTTGTTGAAAAAAAAAAAAAAAAAATCCACATTTATTCTATTGATAGTTAATGCTTTCTTTCCTTTCGTGGGGTAGAATTACTATAATAACTAAGATAGTTTGACACAGACCTATGTATAGAAACCAGAAATAGATCTAAGACTTACCAAATACAAAAAATGAAATATGTTAAGATTTCTATCGTAATTATACTGAATTGAGGGTTTAGTGAAAATGGACAGCTTTATAATATTGAGGCTCGTCGTTCAAGAACAAATCATAATCATTATTTTCTTTTTGTGAAGAACCACCCACAATAATAAAACCAGCTTTTGCCTAAAGCTTACTATGTGCCATGCGCTGTTGTCAATGGACTATGCCTTAACTCATTTAGCCCCCAGCACAATATAAGATAGCTACTTTTGCTATTATTCCCATTTTACAAATGGAAAACTGAAGCTGAGTAAGGTTAAGTGCTTTGCCCAAGACCATGTAAGGAGCAAACAGGTCAGAGACCTCTGCCTTTTATAGAGCATCTGTTCAGTCTTATTTCTGTCACTTTATCAGATATTTTGTTGATACTTCCTTATTTTCTTTCCCTTTTTTTCCTATTTTTATTTTGTTTTTGTTTTTGTTTTTTACTATATGGTCTGTTTGTTGCCCTGTAGACGTTAGAAACTGTTTTTACTCTCTCAGAAGTAGTTTTTTTTTCCTGACTGAAATCATAACATATCTGTCTTTCCTATTTTATTAATTTCAGGAGGAAAAAAGGCATCTACTAATTCCCTGATGTAGAAGGTGCTAAAATTGATAAATTAATGAATACTTTCTTCAGTCTCTCTTCCCTCAATATTACTGTAACTAAAGTATTCAGGGATTTTCTATCACAATCACTAAAGATAGCTAATAGCACTTACTGTCTTTTACATTAATTAACTTGTCTTTTCAGAAAATAAACCATATTATCCATTTCTCAGTATAATCATCACAACTTAGTTAAGCCTATATTATAGTGAATGTCTTTATCTCTATCAGTCCTTTCACACCATATGATATCAGGTAAGATGATTTGGGAAGTGGGATTTTTAAAAATCCCACTTACATTGACTTACAAATTTAGGAAATATGTCCTCCATAATTAGAAGCCTACGGATGGCATAGGATCCAAGAATATTGCAATGGACATCATCTCAGTAATGTTATCAAAAACTAGTGTTGCCTTTAACCTCAGACTGAGAGCAGGTAGCTGGAGAAATTACAGATGCCCCAGTTACATCCAAGACAATGAACCGAAAAAGAGAAGAAAATAGCTAAGTGAAGAAGAGGAAGTTCCTCTCTCTTGATCCTCTCTTAGGTATAGAGAAACTTTTCATAGATGCCATTAGCATACGTTCCCTCCAGCGTTGCTACTTTTGAAATTTTACTGGGAGGAAAACTGGAATGAGCATATTTAGCTTAGATCGATTATCTGGGTTTTTAAGTATTGGGAACTGTATCAAAAACCCCCTAAATACTGTTCTCTGCATACATGAGCTATTTCTTTAGATTTATCTTGTGACTATCTATAATATTAATGAAGAACTGTATTTCCTGAATTATTGCATACTGAATAGATATTCCTGATATCTTTATATATGAGGCATAGCATCCTGGGTATGCAATTTAGAATTCACGATATTTTCCATCATATTCTATAAACATTACTCCACTAACTTCTGGCACTAAAACATCCTTTTCTATCTGTAAGCTGAGCTACATTTTCCTACAGGTTGTATCACCGTTGTGTCCTGTTGTAACTTCTGATTTTTCAGTAGCTGTATATTTTCCTTTTTTTTCTTTTTTCCCTTTTCTTTTCTTTTCTTTTCTTTTCATCTCTTTTCTTTTTTCTTTTCTTTTCCTCCTCCTCCTCCTCCTCCCCCTCCCCCTCCTCCTCCTCTTCTTCTTCTTCTTTTGTAGCTGCATATGTTCTGTGCAAGTTTTTTTCTTTAAGCAAATGTTTTGTCAGTTCGTTTTTTTTCTTTTATCAAACATTCTGTCAGTTCATTCTGTGCTCTTAATACTTGACTTTTTATCATTTATTTTGTCAATTGCATGTTATCTTTAATTTCTAAGAGATAAATGATTACTTTCTGGAAAATTTCTTCTATCTTTTAAGATATGTCTTCTTCCAGACTGGAATTTTTTTCAGCTTTTTTTCATACTGTGTTTGTATGTTCTACCTTTATTCTTTTTTTTCTCTCCTTTCTATCACTTCTGTAGCTACCCACAAGGTATTTATCTACTGTTCAATTTTTATAGAACCTGTATCTTTTTGTCTCTGTTTATTTTACTGTGGATAGTTACTTCAATCAGATGCTCCCCAAACAAATTTTTTTTTGCACCAGAATTGACTGTAAGGTTTTCCTTTGAATCTCCTCCCTTTTTCTTGAGGCATTGCCTGACTCATCCCACAAAATCACTAATGTGAGGACTAGAATATAATAGAATTTTGTCATTATGTTTTTCTTTGGAAACTCTTTAGATTACTGAAGATCCTATGACACTATTCAAGAAATTTGTTGCATTCTGTAACTTTGATTTGTAAGCTCTAAATCAAAAGGCATTCTAGCAAATTGACAAACATAGTCTCTGTAGTGTGAAGGGCTTTGTAGCCTTAAGAATTAGGTTTGAAGTGAACAAACACTTTGATGGAACAGAGCATACGCTATTAGATTTGCATGACCCTTGTTGCAGAGGTTTAACTACAAAAACTACTTTCCCCAGACTTCCCTTCTATAAAGCATATACATTTTTTTAAATATTTTCTTATTTATTCGTTTGACAGACACAGAGAGAGAGCACAAGCATGAGGTGGGGCTGGGACGGCAGGCAGAGGAGGGAGAAGCAGCCTCCCCACTGAGCAGGGAGCCCGAGGTGAGGCTTGATCCCAGGACCCAGAGATCATGAACTGAGCAGAAGGCAGACACTTTACTGACTGTGCCACCCAGGTGCCCCCAAGGCATATACATTTTTTTTTTTTAAGATTTTATTTATTTATTTGACAGAGGGGAGAGAGATCACAAGCAGGCAGAGAGAGAGGAGGAAGCAGGCTCCCCACCAAGCAGAGAGCACGATGTGGGGCTCGATCCTAGGACCCTGAGACCATGGCCTGAGCCAAAGGCAGAGGCTTTAACCCACGGAGCCACCCAGGTGCCCCGGCATATACATTTTTAATAGACTTTATATTTTAGATCCCTACCGGGTTCACAGCAAAATCGAGCATATACATATACAACTTCTCCCATTATCAACATCCCTCACCAGTGTGGTATATTTGTTACAATTCATAAAAATGCATTAACACACCATTATCACCCAGGTACATAGTCTACATTGGAGTTCACCCTTAATGTTGTGCATTCTATGTATTTTGACAAATGTATAATGATATGTGTCTACCATTATAGCATAATTCAGAATATTTTCACTGCTCTTAAAATTCTTAAGTCATCTAGGTTTTTCTCTTTTATTTTCTAGGAGTTTTATAGTTTTGCATTTTATATTTAGTTCTGTGTTCCATTTGAGGGTAATTTTTGTGAAGGGTGTAAGGTCTATGTCTAGATTTATTGTTTTTTTGCATGTGAATGTCCCGTTCTTCCAGTCTCATTTGTTGAAGAGACTGTCTTTGCTCCACTGTGCTGACTTAGCTGCTATGAAGAAGATCAGTTGACTATATTTATGTGGATCTATTTCTAGGATTTAGGGCATATTTTTTTAAAAGCAAATTTTAGAGTGTTTTCATAATATAGATGAACCTACATTAAGGGGACAGACGAAGCCCCACTGCCTGAATCCTTTCCTTCACCCAGACACTGCTCAAATAGAAAAGGTGGTATTCTAAGAAATCATGCAATAACGTATTTAAGTTAAAATACAGATACATACTACACACACACAAACACACACGTTCACAGCCACAGAACTTTTATGCCTGTGGATCTCCATTCTTTCTCAATAGCAAAGTAAGAATCTAATCAATCATGTAAAATTCTCGAGTACTTATAACGTAATTTGCATGGTAGTTCTTCTTCACCCTTACAATGTAGAGTTCTGATTAATGTTGTGATTATCTTTGAAAGTATTCTTTTTTCAAAGCTTGAATATTCCTAAATGTTTAATCGTTTAATATAACAATTCAATGAAAAGGAGAGTAACCTCTCCTTCAACCCTTAGAAAATACGAACTCAAGACAATATACCATTATCTTCCCTGTAACAGGACTGGTGGATCTCAGTGTATTATGATTCATTTAGATTAAATAGAAATCAGAAATTTGAACCTAATGTGAACTTTTGGATTGAACTACACTTTTGGGATCTGAATCATGTAGGCTCTGTAATTTGAAATCTAATTAGTAAGAAATTTTATAAATCAAGTATGAAATCATTTGTCTGAAAATCAGTGGTAACTTAAACTCTCAATAATTTGGCTTGTCATCATTATGATGAGAATCACAGTAAAGATAGACACTATTGTAAACTTTTTGAATAGCAGATCTATAAAAGACAGGAGGACCAGAGGTATAGATTAATCGGTAAAGAAGAAAGCCTACTTTCTAGTGGCTCACTTCAGGTAGGGCTAGGGAGGCAATTATTTTAAGCAATTTGTCTTCTCCATATTTTATTTAGGAAGACACAGTTATGGGGTACAGTATTTAAGGGAAAGCCCCAGGGGCCTTCTGATCGAAACCATCAATGCATGATTGATCCTACTGTGGGTGACTGAGAGACAGAAATCAACCTCAGAGGAAATATCCAGGCCTGCCACTTTCTAGGGTTCCTAAGACATGAGTCAAAAGGCTGTTGGATACAGAGGGGAAAAATACTAAGCTCTATGTCTTCTGGAATTTGCTAAGATATGAAATTATAACTGGTAAAGCAGAATTCTGTAGTACTCCATATCTGTGTCTTTTCAAATAAAATATGGAGAAAGATTTAACAAATTGATTAAAATGATTACCTCTCTTGACTTACCTATATTGAGCCACATAGGAAGTAGGCTTCCTTTTTTGACTGTAAAATCAATATTCTTGATCATCCTGTCTCTTGTAAGATCTGGTATTCAGGAAGCCTACTGTAGTTGCAGTCCTTATTCTAATTCTAGTAATAACTATTGTAAGCGATGATAACTGCACTTTATCACGAGCTCTCATTTCCAAAAAAAAAAAAAAATTAAGTTTTAGAACTCCCTATTTTCCTTCTAATTCTATGATTTCCCAGTCACTTCAGATGACTACATTCTAAAAGCACATCAATGTAAATTGCCTTTTCTTATACCCTTCTTTATTTGGGGTGATATCTAAGTTCTGAAGTTGGTTAGCAGCTGTGGTAAGTCGTGGCATCTGAATGCCTGGCCTGTGGCAGTGTCCGGTGCTACTCAATGCATCCAGGCTGGTTGACATGGTCGAAACATGAACCCTAAAATTCATGGGTTCAGTCCTAACCCTGAAAGGTGATGGTAATAGGAGATACGGTCTTTGAGAGGCTCTGCCTTCATGAGTGGGGTTGGTGCTCTTATAAAAGGCTCCACAGAGATTCCTCACCCTTCCAACCATGTGACAACACAGAGAGAAGGTGCTATCTATGAACCAAGGAGAGGCTCTCACCAGAATACAGACGATGCTGGCATCTTGATCTCGAACTTCCAGCCTACAAAACTTGAAGAAATAAATTCCTGTCATTTATAAGCCACTCTGTGGTGTTTTGCTATAGCAGCCTAAATGGATTAAGACACTGTACTGTAGCACAACTATTGTACACAATTCCGTAAAAATTCAAAAATAACTGTTTACAGGCAACTTACAGGGGGTTGACAGTAGTACCCACCTGTAGTGATGTTATAAGTATTAAATGAGTTAAAATATGAAAAGTATTTAAAATGGCTGTCATGTACAAAGTCTTCCAGTTTTTAATTATCAACACTATCACCATCATTATTTTTTTGTTTCCACTCTGATTAAGTACATGTGACCGTTGTTCCTAATATTTGTTTCTACCACACTACTTGAAAAGAAACTCAATAAATCTGTATGTACTTGGAGCAAGAGATAGTAGTTGGTGCAGTAAATAGGAAGGAGCAAGAAAGCAAAAAGTACGATTTAGTCTAGATAGATATAGAAACATAGCACTTAAATGTACTTAAACACACACACACACACACACACACACACACACACACACACACACATCTAAAGAGAGATGTCAAGATGGTCTTCCAGCCATCTCCAACTGGTAAGGTTGTGAGATTTTTATCACACTTGCAAGCTAATGAGTTAGCAAGTCATGTTGCATACGTGCCAGCAGACTCCTGGGTCAGAGATGAAGGATCTTATGGTACAGCAGGAAGCAGGAGCTTCATGCCCTCATTGGTTCCCCTTGCTCTCCAAGCCCCACACAAGAAAGAAGGATGTGGGCCCTTTTGGATATTACACATAAGTACCTTGTTTCCCACCTGGGAAGTCCAGAATTAGGCCATCTCTAATCTTATAAAGGAACTGCCAGCTCTTTGCCTCATATGGAGACATTATTTTTATGATCCTGGACAGCAAACCAATTTATCTTCAGCCCTAGAGAAAGACCCTATATCTTCTAAGGCTGTTTAATATGTAAATATTCTTTAAAAAAGGAACTCATAGCAAAATATGATACCACATATGCACAAATGCCATGGAGAATGGCCTCCCAAAGAGGACATCAATTGGAATGACATCTAGTTGAGCTCTTTCCCTTAAGATACATGAGGACTTTAACATTACAAGGAACTTTTTAAAACACATTTTGATTTATTTTACTTTTATTATATTACCTTCATTAAAGTAATGCTGTGATGACAAATAAGCTTCCAAATCCAGTAGTCTATCATGGCAATTACATAAAACATATCTATTGGTATGATGAAGTTTGAAATAGTAGCTCCTGATAAATGAATAATTCTTCAACAAGTAGCAGCACAAGAATTCTAGCTTATTCCACATTATGGTTCTAATACTTTAATACAAGGCACCCAAGTTTGCCATAGGGGTAGTCTTCTAGCCATCTTAAAAGGGAACAACCTCAGTGGCTCATATGTGAGAGGGTTTTATGGGCAAAATTATGGGTGACACCCACCATTTTACCCACATTCTCTTGTCTACCATATGGTCACATGGTCACATCTAACTGCAAAAGAAGCTGGGAAATGTGGTCTAGTTTTACATATAAGAAGAGAAACTGATTTTTCAGTAGCCAGTTCGACAGTCTCTCACACATTCAACTTAGGTAAGTGAGTTCTGAATTTAGGCTTTTTAAAACATATATCTAGAAAAAAATATTTAAAATATATATTTAATTTCCTTTTGAGTTTTCCTGTGTGCTTTAAATAGATCCACTAACTACCGTACAGAATTAATTTCAAATTACTTTTCCACAATTGAAGGTAATTTTGATGTGACACAAATACATTATTAGTTAATCCTTCATATCAGATGTAGAGATTTACAGGATTAAAAAGATTGATTTAAAGCCAACTCAGAAGAATGTTAATGCCTGCATGACTAAAATATTGCCATAAAGCAGCAAAAATGAAAGAATCAGAGTATCCAAATGTGTGTACCAAAAGAAATTGAAATAATTTCAGGGAGTTGGAGGTCTGCCTAAATTATTGTCTAATATTTGGAGACTAGCAGGAGAGCTTGGTTGGTTATAATAGTCTCTGGCTCAACTGATTTACCCACGCTGCATGCAGAGAAGAAATAGAAAGGTAAAATAATGCTTGGCATGGTCAACTTCTTGGAGCCCTGGTCACATGGAGAGAAATAAAGAAGGTAGATCAGTTTCTTAGTAGGAAAATATGGCTTGGTGAATGGCTTAGCTCTCTAAACAATTTTACCAGCAATTCCTCCTACCTTGTGAGGGACAAAAACACTTACTAGAATTGGGAGTGGAAGACAGCAGTTTTTCCTGTACCTGTGTATTTTAGTCTGAATTAAATTAAATTTGTCTTTTAATCACTTCATTTTAGTTTCTCATGTTCATAACCTCGCTCTGACAATGGTATTGTTTAAGTATTCTTTATGCATGATCTTTGCTTTCGTCTCTCTATATTTTTCAGCATTGTTCAGTCACCATTTTCCCTTGTTGCTATGTGCAGTTTCTATGGTATCCTTTGCCATTAATTTTGTTTCTCAAAATAACCTCCACTCCTTCTCTTCGAGAAGAAGTATCACAGAGCAAATAAACATCCCTAATCCAATATAATATCAAAAGATTTTAGTCTTAAACATTGAACAAGTGTCATTACTCCTAAGTTATTTTGTTTAATGATAATGTTGAAGATATTCCCTTTACATACATGGTTCAAATGAACCTATAAAATTTGGAAATTCGGAAAAATATAAGAATTATATGTGTTATTTTCATTTTACTCTCCCTGTTCAAAACATGTTATAATATGTTGCTCCAACAGCAACAAACACAGCTACCATTTAATTAGAGCTTACTATTTGGGATTCAAGGCCAAGCACTCCTTTCCCTTCCACACCAGGGTTCTGGCTGAAGGAATATACACATGAAGATGTCTAGCCAAATGAAAATCAAGTAGCAATTTTATTAATTTGTGCAAGTAACTTAAAATGCCAAATGTAAGGCTTTCTTTCACATGCAGTATTGAAGAACAAGAGAAGGACTTAGATCAGGGTCTGAAATGGCATCTCCTCCATCATAAGCCCACCTTCACCTTTGAATCTTCTTTATTCGGGTGTGCCTCGGGGAGAGCTGGGTCTAAAGAGAACCATGTTGCCACAAGGGTGAGAATTGCAAGACTGAACCCCATTCAGGTATGTATATAATAGGGGAGGAAGAATTCCAGGATGCTTTTTTTATTATTATTATGTTCAGTTAGCCAGCATAGCCAGTGTTCAACAATTCATTAGTTGCATATAACACCCAGTGCTCATCCCAACACATACCTTCCTTAATACCCATCACCTGGTTATCCCATCTCCCCACCCTCCCCTTCTGTAACTAACAGTTTGTTTTTTCATATTTTTGATTTACATAATAAAAAATAAAGATGTTTGAGACAGAACAGTTCACTTACATGTAATATTCAGTCCAAAGAACGTCAAATTCACACTAATCAGATTAGTGCATCTGCTGCCCTGGAGATGAACAAATAAGTATACTTCAAGAAAGTTATGGAAGTAGCTTCCTCTCTTTCTGGCCAAGCCAGAAATGAAGAAAGAGAAGAATAAGCATTTTTCCCTAGACTCACAATATGCTAGGTATTTTGCTAAGCAATTTATATTTTTCTGATGTCTATCAGGTGGTGTTATACATTTTGGCAACTATTATTACAAAAGTGAAATACTCAAATGTGTTATAATAGGTGAATCAATCGTTTGCCTGTTTCTTCTCAAATTCATCTTTTCTGCCTTTCTTGTATCACAGAGAACTAAACTGTACAGATTATATTTTTAAAGCTGCCTTGAAGCAGGCTGATAGGAAGCACTCACAAGACATGGGAGAACAAGAGAAGAGAAGATCTTTGGTATTGATCCTGCTTTTGGCTTCAAGTAGAGTATGGTGCAATATGGTGGGGGCTGCACCTTCTTCATGGTTCCATTTCCCTTGGGAAACCCCTTCCTCTTTGGTTCCTACTTCTGATGGGAAGCTGCCTGGATGGCTCACTCTCCTACTGAGTGAACCCTTCTCTAAGAGTCTAAGCAGGCAGTCTAGAATTCTGGATGTACTATCATTTTCTGTCTTTTATCCCATCACCCTTAAGTGTAAAAACGGTTTTTCTTAGTTCATAATACTTCTGCTTTACCACTCCTTAATCTATGTGCTCCTTCAGTTCTTCTTTTATTTAGGTGAAAACTTCATGAACTCTAATTTCTGATGAACTGTTCGGTATAGGTTCTAAATGCCTCAAATGAATACCAGGGTGTTAAACCTAGATATCCAATACTTAATTGTGAGAAATAATTTTTTTCTGAACCTAATTACACATTTTAGGCATTTATCAAATGATCTATGACATCAGGGATTTCTACAGACTGGTGTATACATTACTTGTTTATTTGTTACAGAGTATGTATAAAACATTAATAGGAAATTAACCTAATGGTAGGGGAAAGTGAATTTATATATTTATTCAGTCAACAAATATACTTTATGTTTTTGTGAGTACCACCTACATGTCAGGTATCAGTGAAAAGGACATATATGGTCCCTGCCTTCATGAAGTTTATAGGCCATGGATTTCATTTTCGTTTCTGGGTTTTCTTCTTCTTCTTTTTTTTTTTTTTTTTTGTAATATTTGGGTAAGGAATGAGGGGTTCTGAGTAGGTTTTTTCCACTAACATTAGATTATAAAAATTTCAAATACATATAAAAGTTGAAAGAATTTTACAGTGAATACTGGTATACCCATCACCTAGATTCTGACTTCAACAACATTCACTATTCTTATTTTATCATGTGTTTGTCCATGTATTTCTGGATCTATTCATGCAAAATAGAATCTCTTTTTTTGGATGTATTTTAAAATAAATTATAGACATCTGTACAGCTCTCTCTAAACAGTTTAGTCTGAATATCATTGACTAGTTAAGTATTTTTACAGATACTTTCCTTGCATATAAAATTTATATACAATGAAATGCACACATCTCTCTTATATATTAGCTGAGTTTTGACAAAGGTATATACTTTAAAATTTTCTGATATAGAACAATCAGATCCTTGATATCACTTCATAGTAAATTTCTATTTGTTCTCTTCTGAGGACTTCACTGTTCTGATTTTAACTATTATAGTTAAGATTTGATTCTTCTAAGAACTTCCTATAAATAGAATAATACCATATATACTCTTTGTGTAAGGCCCCTTTCATTATTATGATTCTGAGAATCATTCATGTCATTGCGTGCTTAATTCATTAATTTTTATTGCTCAGTGGTATTTGTGTGAATATTCCTTAGTTTGTTTATCCATTCACCTTTTGAATGACACATGGATTCTTTCAAGTTTTTGGCTACTATGAATAATGCTCCTATTCAAAGTACAAGTAATTCAATGTCAACAAATAGAACAATAGAAAAGAACGGAATAGCACCCCTTACCTTGTTTCCAATCTTAAGGGAAATATATTCAATTAAGTATGATGTTAATGAAAGATTTTTCACTACTGTCCTTTATTGGATTAAAGAGTTACCATCTACTTTTAGTTTTGCTGAGTGTTTTGTTTATGAGTAGGAATTGCATTTTGTCAAAATTTATTCTGCTTCTATTAAAATGATTGTAGAGTTTTCTTCTTTATTCTGTTATGGTGAATTGCATTGTTTGGTGCTTCTATGTTAAAGCAATCTTGCATTCCACAGATAAACCCTATTTGGTCATAGGATACTATTTTTTGTATGTAATAATGGATCTAATTTGCTAATTTTTTTTATTTATTTATTTATTTGACAGAGAGAGAGAGATCACAAGTAGGCAGAGAGGCAGGCAGAGAGAGAGGGAGAAGCAGGCTACCTGCTGAGCAGAGAGCCCGATGCGGGGCTCGATCCCAGGACCCTGAGATCACGACCTGAGCCGAAGGCAGAGGCTTTACCCACTGAGCCACCCAGGCGCCCCAAATTTGCTAATGTTTTATACATTCGATAGATCTAATACATTAGATAGATCATAGATCATAGATCATAGATCTTTGCTTCTGTGTTCATAAGTGATATTGTCTGTATTTTCCTTTTGTGTGATATAATTAATAGGAGCTGTTACGAAAGTTATCCTGGTTTTATAAACTAACTGGGAACTGTTCTTTCTTCCTCTATTTTATAAAAGTTTTTTTAATATGAAATCGATTTTTTAAAAATAATTCACAACAGAATCTTCTGGGCATGAGTTTTTCTTTGTGGGGTGATTTCTGAAAATAAAATCAATTTATTTAGTAATCATAGACCTGTTTCATCTTTTGTTAATTATGTTAAGTTTTATAGCTTCACTTAACATTTTAGTAGTGCCATATGCTGGTAATTACTTCTCTTAGTTACTTTTATCTAGAAATATCTTCAGCCATTATTCTTGAAGGATATTGTCAATGGATTTAGAATTCAAGGTTAGTATTTTTTTTTTTCCCCATTTGGCATTTAAAATCGTTATGCATTTCTCTTTTGGCTTCTGTGGTTTCTCTTGAGAAGGCAGCTACCATTATGATCATTTTTCCCCTGGATGTAATGCATGATTTGTCTCTGGATGCCATCAAGATTTTTATTTATTATTGGTGTTAAGTAGTTTCACTATGATATATCTAGGCTTGTTAATCTTTATCTAGTTTGGGATTTTTAGTCTTCTTATCTTTTCAAATATATAACTTTCACCCAGATGTGAAAAATTTCATCCATTATGTCTTCAAACTGTTTTTCCTGTCTCATTATATTTCTTCTTTCTCTTTTTGGTTTCCAATTATATATCTGTTCGTGTTTCTTTACATTATTCAAACAATCTTAAGCTTCCATGTTTTTCCCCAATCCTTGTATTCTCTATAGTCCTCGAATCAGATATTTTTTATTAATCTATTTTCAAGCTCATGAACTCTTTTCTTATTCAACTCAAAGTCCATTTGATTTTTTTTCAGATATTATATTTTTCAGCTCTTTCATCTCTATGTAGTTCTTTCTGTAGTTTTAATTCACTGGTCAATTTTCATTATTTATTTCATCAAATTCACATTTTTTTACCTAATTTATTATAATTAGATTAGCTGCTGTTAGATCATTGTTGGTATTTCTGATATCTTGGGATTAAACTTATTGATTATCTTTTTTTCCCCCCTCTAAAGAATGGGTCAATTTTCCTCATTCTTCATATATCAAGTAATTTTTATTTTGGACTAGATGTTATGAATGTTATGTTAAAGAGGCTATGCATCCTGTTATATTCCTATGAAGAATTTTGATGTTTTTATTTTAGCAGACAACTAACTTGGCTGGAATCAAAGTATAACTCTTTCTCTTAGTCAACAACTCAAAACTCAGTTCACACCCTTTATTGTCCCTTAGCAGGGCTCCTTTAAGTCTGTAATGGACAGGCATGCATGCTTTGGTGAGCAGCTAGAGATTTGTGAAGAATTTATACGTAGAATATGAAGTTCTACTCTGGATCTTTCTTTTCAGTGTCTGTGGTTGCCATATGCTCTGTTCAATGGCTTTTCAGGCCCAGAAGGTTATAGATATTTTCTACTGGAGTTTTAGATGCCCTAAGCGATGCTGACCATGGTCTACTCTCAGGCTAAGGGCCCTAAGTGTTGGAAATGCATTTGACACTGTTCCGTTCTTCCATATCAAAATTTCCTCTGTAGTATGAATGCTTTTTTTTTTTTCACTGTACCAGAGAATATTGTCCAAAGCTTATAGTTTTTATTTGTGGGATGATCAGCCTGTTAGGTGCTTACCTGGCCATCCCAGAGGGAGAACTCTGTTGTAGAATTTCATCTTCCTTTGGAGTTATGTGCTATTCTTTGTTATGTATGTCTGGTAATTATGATTATGTATTAAGTAAGCCTTTCCTTTGTGTTTAAGTTACACTCTAGACACCAAGCTCCCAGCAGTGTATAATATATATAATATTTTTCTCTCTATTAAAGATATAAAAGGAAGAAATAAAAACTATAATTATAAACTGTAGAAAGTGCTATGTTCTACAGAAAGACTATATGATATTAAGAGAGAAAATAGTGGGGCGTGTGTGTGGGTGGCTCAGTTGGTTCAGCATCTGACTTTTGATGTTAGCTCAGGTCATGACCTCAGGGTTCTCAGATGGCCCTGTGCTGCACTCAGCAGGGAGTCTGCTTGCGATTCTCTCTCCCTCTCCATCTGCCCCTCCCCACCACTCACACACACTCTCTCTCTCTCTCAAATAAATAAATAACAACTTAAAAAAAAAAATAGGGAACATTGAGAGGGTGGCAACTCCTGACTCTAGAACTTGGTTGAATATGCTAATACAGGACCTTCGCACTAATAAATCTAGTAAGCAATAATGGAAACTATAACCAGGTTATTAAACTCATGAGCTAATATTTTGGCTGCCCAGAGAACTAAAGGCTGGAATGGAACTTGATAACAAAGTAGTGCTAATGCCCAAAGGATGACGAGCAACATGGTTATGAGCTCATGTGAGGTGATGAGCTAGAAGAGAAACTTGGGTTTTATACTTTGTGTTGGGACTCTACCAAATCAGCCTTTTCTGCAGAAAGGAGACTAGAAAATCTATCCATTGACTCAAGGAAGTAACAAGAAGACTTGTCCGTTTATGGCTCCGTGTATGGAAAAAAACATTTCCTGTGAAAAATTCAGACACAGATCCTAAGCTCTAATTTCAAGTAGAAAGCAAATTTGCACTCTGTCATATGCCGAATCTGAAGAAGTAAATACAAAGCTTCTCTATAGGATATTTCTATAGCTAACAGTGCCCAGTGCTCCTAATGTGGGGCTTAAACAAGATGCAAGTTGTTAATAAACTCACAATCCAAACACTGGAACCAAAGCTTTGAAACAATTTAAAACATGAGTGAGTCAGCAGATACAAAAAATGAGATTCCCATCTAAAGTAGTTTAGATAATAGACTACACAGAGATGAATTATAAAATACGTACGTAATTATTTAAAAAGTGAAAGAAAACTAAAAATCATAATGACAGAATAGACTACCGCAAACATGGATATTTGGAAAGAAATAGAAATTCTAGAAATTAAAATAGTTATTAAAATTTTAAAAAGCCAACGGAAACATAAAGAATAGTTTAGATACAACTTATTAATCAAGGAACTGGGAAAATTACCCCAAATTCCCAGAGACATAAATGGAAAATATAGTATGGATGATAAGACAAAATTATCTTCCACAGTTGCAGCAGAAAATAATTAAAGAAAAAATATGGAAGATGCAATATTTAAAGATAATATCTCTGAAAATGTTCCAAAATTGGTGAAAATAATGTCTACGGTTTGGGGGATCAGCAGAAGTGCAGTTGGAGACTTTAATGAATGAAGGAAATCTATCCTTATGGAAGCTGGAGAAAGAGCTTTCTAGGCAAAAAGAACAGCAAATGCAGATGGGTTGAAGTGAGAGAGTTTAATATTGTCTTGGAATAGTCCAAAGCCTAGTTTGGCTGAAACTTAATGAGCAATATGAGAATTGCATTAGATGAGATTGGAAAAGTAAGCAGAGGACAAATCAGACAGATGCCCTGCAGATTTTTTAAGGTGCTTGGATTTAATATTAAATGTATTGAAGAATTTTTAGCAGAGACTGCCTCATCTTGAAAAATCTATATCTTCCAGGGTCTAAATCAGCCCTGCTCAAGACCAAACTTGTTTGAAGTCTTATATATGATGTTTAAATGCACATAAAATCTACCTGCTACTCCATAGCATGTTTCTGTAGAGTCAAGTTAGAAATAACTGTGTGAAGAGGCGCCTAGGTGACTCAGTTGGTTAAGCGTCTATTTTCCACTCAGGTTATGATCCTGGGGTCCTGTTATCAATCCCTGCTAAGCAGGGAGCCTGCTTCTACCTCTGCCTGTCCCCTCCCCCCATGCTTCTCTCTCACTCTCTTTCAAGTGAATAAATAAAATCTCAAAAATAAAAAAAAAAATAACTGTGAAGTGAGATAATGCTAACAGAGAAATGTTAACTTGCTAATAAAAGTTATTGTAAAATATTTAGCTACAGAGAAGTTAAAAATTTAAATCAGTTAAAGCTGAATCTTAAAATCATGTAAATATCAGTAAAACTCTTTGCTTTATGAAGGTTTTCTCTCCTACTCCATCCCACAGTAATTACTATTTTTCTGAAATTCCGAAATATGCATACATGCATCCAAACTTGCAGTTTAGATGTATTAGCTGCCATTGTTCATAAGAGATAGTTTTAGCTTTTTATGACTACTGAAGCTTCCTTGGAGATAAATATCATGTTATCATACTATGTCTTTAAACACACAATGTATGCACAAGAAATTATCATTAATTAATTCATCTAAATTGAATAACCAACACATAGCAAACCATTTTGTCAAATTTTGTAAACCAATACCTTATTCTGATGAATATAATCCTCATACCCATTTCTCAGGGATTCTGATTTACTTATCTAGGAAGGTTACCCACAATTCCCTTAAAAATCCTTTTCACTAGCAAAAATATTTCACCAAGCTTTTTTTCCTTTTGTATTTTATATTTATAAAAATAGTTTTCCTCATTAAAATATATTACATGTATCAAATGATAAATCAGACACTGTGAAGGATCTGAGCTTTTTACTCTACTTGTAAGCTAACGAATTAGCCTTTTACACACACACACAGACCTGAAGAGAAGAAATAAGAAGTCATAAGATCCATGGATCAGAGGCAAAGAACATAAATGTATTACTCATGGTAAAAGAAGGACTTAGAACAGTATTTTAATCCTGATTACTCTAACCTCTATCTTCACAGGTAACCAATATGGAGAATATATTACCTGCACGTACAGCAGCCTAGATCATCGGAGAGAAACTTAACAATAAGAAACTGAATTTACTAGGTTTGTTGATGACCTGACTGTCCTACCTTCCAGAGAGAGAATGACATTATTCTTATTGTGGAATGTAAACAAATGTCTCTAGTGAGGAGAGGAAGAATTTTTATTTTTATTACCTTGAAATATCTCTGGAGAGGCAGAGGTCTTAAAGTTTACTACCATGAACTACTTTCTTCTAGAAATATTCTTAACTTTGCTATAAATGACTTTGCTAAGAAAATCAGGAATATGCAGAAAAATCAGTTATTCATGGAGAATTTTTTTCTAACCGTGCTTAGCTTGTCTTTGTAACTAAGTGCTGCCATTTGGCCCTTACCTTCCTGGTATTCCATGATCCCTGTGCATTTATCGACCCCAGTTTGATGGCAGCATTCCCCACTGTAATTTCTGACCTTCATAGAAAAATGACCATCACACTCTTCAGGGAGGCTGGGGGTCCTCTCACAAATTTATTCATCATATCTATCATGAAAGGTATGTCCTATGGAGCCTTCTGTCATGACTGAGCAGGTCTTAACCTTTTAAATATAGTCTAACCTTATAATCTCTCTAAGCCTTTGGGCATCCTCCTCTGTAGTATACTAAGAAAATTCTGAAACTTCATCTTTATGTAGGATAAGCGCATTAGAATCCATGTTTCAGACAATCAAACAAAACAGTTGTTAGAATCCTTCCTTTCTCACATCTTCAGTCAAACACTGAATCTAGGATGTCTACTTAGTGGGACAGTATCAATACATTTGGCCTGATCTAACTTTATGTTCTTTCCACCATTACCCCACAACTTTAAATATTAAATATTAAATATTAAATATTCCCCAGATTTCTGTAGGTATATATTAAAAATAATCATGCAGTTCTTTTCATAGGTCACACTTTGTACCTTACCCTTTGGGGCCTTCTAATGATTGAGTCTAGTTATAGGCAGAGTCTAGACTAGTCCAGTCTAATTATAGATCTAGGAACAAGGAGAGATGGCAGAACCATTCATCTTCTTGGAATTTTTCCTTGTCTTCAAATGAGCTGACCCTGTCACTCCCCATTCATGCTACAATGCAGGTGTGGCAAATGAGAGTTTAGTAACCCTATGCTATCATAACTGATACAGGGAAGGGAAGAAGGTTCATTTACTCAACAAATATTTGTGACAGAATTAGACCGGAGTTTTTTCCAGGGACATTGTCTCATTGCAATGGAATGTCCCATTCACACTGACACTGATAAGTAATTAGTATGTGAGTCTGGTTCTGCCAGCAGGCTTTTCATCAACCATATGGGTGGAATATTTAAGCATAAAAGAAACATGGCTTTGACATCATCAATTTCATGAATCCAGTAGTGCCCAAAGCTATAGGCTATAGGTTTCCCAGTTAGACAAACCAGCCAATTTTTTGTTACATTTAAATTTGGTTTCCATTACTTGTATCTAAAAGATTTTCCAATAATATATTGGGTATATTTGAAGACTTCTAGAACTTAAAACATCAGAGAAACTAAAATAAGACTGCGTCTTTGTTAAAAACTATGGGACAAGGATTATTTTTTAAAGATTTTATTTATTTATTTGACAGAGAAAGAGCACAAGCTTGGGAAGCAGGAAAGGAAGAAGCAGGCTCCCCAGTGAGCAGGGAGCCCAATGTGGGGTTGGATGTGGAGCTCGATCAAGCTGAAGGCAGACACTTAACCAACTGAGCCACCCAGGCACCCCTATGGAACAATGATTTTATGGGATTTGGGAGAATAGTGTTGGATGAAAGTTTGGAAAAATATCTTCATATTGTAGCATATAAATGTGTTTGTAAAATTGTGTTTTATTCTGTCAGGCTTATGTCAGGTAAATTGTTTACTGTCAATACAATGTCTTAAGATTCTACATGAACACACTGAGGTGACTTACCCAAGGTTACAGAGTGGCAGGACTTCTCTGTGGCTCGATATATAAATCACATTAACTCTCAGAAAAGAACACAGACTCAACCATTTTCAATGTATGTTAAGTCTATCCAGAGAACTCTCCACTGAAACTTCAAATTAGTCTTTTCTTGTTCACCTTAAAAAATACTTACCAAATAACCTTTTTAAGTGAATATTGTACAAGGATTATATATATATATCTGTATATTATATATAAATAAATGTATGAACATTTATTTAAAACCTTTAAAAATAAGTAATCTCAAAATTGCTAATTAGTAAAAAAAGGTAAAATATTTTAAGTTTGTATTAAAATTAGATTCTTTCATTCATTTTATTTATGATAGCTTATTTACAAGTATTATTCAATAGAAGTAGTATATTTGGAATTTTATGAGACTGAAGCGCTACCTACTGCACTAACGAGGCACCTTATATTTGGAATTTTAAATACCGGCATTGTAAATGATAAAATTTGTTTCTAAAAGGAAGGCAAAAGGATTTATATTTTGTAAAAGTATTTCTTTAAATCTGCAAAACTCTTCTTTTGCATGTCAAAATAGCTATAGCTCAGAGGTAAAGTAATAAATATTGATAAAGCATTTATTACTTTATTAATACAACTATGGTAATTCCAGAAGGCCTGCTTTTGTAAGCATTCCTATACATGGACAGTTTCCAAGAAGTGTTCTGAAGTCTAATAATTATCATCCCAGATGCCTGATTGTGCATGGGACCAGCTGAATGTGCTGTCACATCAGACAGAGTTGCCAATCTTAAGCCAACTATGACTATCCCCATACACTTCTCTCTCTAGGGCACTAAAAAACTCTTAATTAGCTTTTGTTTCCAAGCAAGACTTCATTTTTTATGATGTTATTTCATTTTGCTGGGATTATTAGATTCAAATTGACCTTGACATTTCATCTATTACAATAAATGCATATATTTATACAATATTTAAATTCAAGTTGTTAGCCTAAGATAAAATCAGAGGCTCATTAAAAACATAAATGTCCCTTTCATACTGAAACAGGAATTTGTTCTATACAATTCAGAATCATGTTGAGATATGATAAATTTATCAAAATTTATTTATTTATTTATTTATTTATTTATTTATTTATTTATTTATTCTTATGGAGACTTTTGATGACTTAAAAATATAAAAGCTACCTAGATATGATGAAACTTTATTAATGGTACAATCTTGCATAAATCTATATTTCCATGAGGATAAAAAATTAAAAATACCCAAATTAAGAAATATTCTACTTATTCTAGAGAAAATTTAGAAAAATTGCCATATGATATATTATTCCAAAGTGCTTTGAGTTCCCAAGGGGGAAAAGACTGTACCAGTACAAAATATTCAGATATTGTTGAGAGCCTAGTATTTTTGAATAATTTAACCTACATGTATTTTTATTTTACAGTGTCAGTTTCAACTTACTTGAAATTTGTCACACAATAAATTTCGATTTGGGTATATAGCTTCACTTAGAGTTCAGCATCAGTTAAAATATGCAACTGCCTAGGAAAGTAAAGAACCAATTGTCATTTACCTTTACAGATATTAATAGTGTGTTTAACAAGTAACAATATGCATCCTCCTTTTAGCAGAAATGCTGCTTACTAATGACATCTCATTGCTTCACACAGCATGGGCTCTCATTCTATTTGGGCATAATGACGGAGCTAACATCAGTTTTTAAGAACGTGTGTTATCATTATTCATTACAGTACTGCACTGAAGCTTCTCTGGGAGGCAATAAAGAACAAAATGTATATTTTAAAGACCCTCATTTCCCCCCTAAATGCTTGAATTAAGCTACAGTGTGTGATGTTCAGAGAATTGAGTTATGTCCTAAAGCAATGCTTCTCTTGGAGTACATCACGCCTGGAGATTGGGCTCTGATTAGCCTCTGAGTTTTCTAATACAGTCTATTGATTTTCTGCTACTGTAGCTGCCATTGGATTCTGTGTGCTGGCACAGGGGTTCTATCTTTTGCATGAGAGAATGATGAATGGTTGTCTGCGAGGCTCCAAGCACATACTTATTTCCTCTTCAATAAGGACAACCGTCCATATCATTTAAGTGGAGAAAAATGCTGAGAAACCCAGCATGCTTATGGAAAGATTTGGGTTTTCTTCATATTCATCGTTGATCCTATCTACTAAACTATGTACGTTCTACAAAAAGTTGACAATCTTTTTTTTTTTTTTTGGTATTATTAAATTTCCTCACTCTTACGGTGGGAAAAGAATAAACCTTGTTTTAAAGGTAAAAATACAACTTTTGTGAAAGTGTATAATGAAAGCAATTTCATTTTACTTTCAGTTGGCAACAACCTTGATTTTAAATGCAAACAGACTAGGACTAAGAAATAAACCAATACTCTGAATCCAGTTTTTAAAAATTCTCATTTTAAATGAATGCACAAAATTAGAATCATCTGGAACCTTCTCAATATACACTTACAAAGCATCATTTCAATGTCAACCGACACTGATTTTTTTTTTTTTTTCCCCAGTAAGGATACCAGATTGTCTTATGTCAAATTCACTACAAGCAGAATTTGAGAAACAGATTCTTGTGTAAGTCATGCACTGGAGAAGTATCTTGATGACACCTGTAGCAAGTGCGGAAAGCAGACCAGGTCAGGGAAAAGCTAGGTGCGCATGTCAGTGCAGGTGAGGTCTGGCCTCAGGTTCACTTCACAAGGAGTCCTGGAGTGGGAGTGGTATCACTCAGTTGTTACGCCTGGAAACAAGGTCTCAGCCAGTTTTTGACCCTTATGAGGAAGTCACTGGTCACAGGCTGCCTGGGAAGTAGTAGGGGAGCATAATTTCCTATTTCCATGCCAAGCAGTTCCCACTAGTGGAGGGCAAAATTCAGGGGAAGGGGCAGCTGTGAGCTACTAGCAGCCACACTCAGGGAGACAGAGATTGGGTGCATCATCTCCCAAAGGGGATCCAAGTAGGGCAACAGCAGCACAAGCCATACAGGTCAATTGAGATTCACCCTTCGGATCTGACTACCTCCCACACAGATTTGCAAGGATTAAACATAGCACCCATTCCAATTAAAATGGGAATCTGTGGAACTGATGTACAGCTGGCTTACCAAAGTGAGGGATGATGTGAATTACAGTTTAGCATGTAAACTGACCAGCAGAAAAGAAAGAAACACATTTGTTTTACAATTTATGAATAAAAATCAAGGGCTTTCTGCACTAACTAAATCAACATTTTTACACCTGTTTCAACTATTTTGTTTTGTAATTTGAATACTCAATAGACTGAAAATATAAAATGTGATCATTTTGCTCCTGTTATCATTTTTTGTTCTTCCAAAGAACTCTTATAAAATGCATTGCAACACTGTTTAATTTTTATACAGGAAAAAAAATGCAAAATGATCTACTTCTTCATTTTCTCAATTTCATTCAGGAGATTGAAAAAACTTAAAAAATAGTCTAATGGCTCAAAAAGAAATAAGGTATGACAGTTACTGAAATTTAATTACACTTAAAAGAATCTACCAAATTATTTATGGAACAATGAGTTTCATAGCTTCTGAAAGCCAGAACTATCATTCTAAAATATCACAATCCTTTAATGGTACATGAATCTGGATTTACCCACATACAAAATCCTCAGAATAAAATTGAATTAATTCTAAGAAAAAAGTAGAGAACCTTTAAAGTAATCCAGATATAGTGCTTCAAACACATATATATTAAGGAATATTATTTTGCTTCAGGGAGAGGTTTTTTTGTTTTGTTTTGTTTTCTTAAAACATAACCCCATATCATTTTTTTAAAATACGAAGTTTTTTTTTTAAAGATTTTATTTATTTATTTGACAGAGAGAGATCACAAGTAGGCAGAGAGGCAGGCAGAGAGAGAGGGAGAAGCAGGTTCCCTGCTGAGCAGAGAGTCCAATGTGGGGCTCGATCTCAGGACCCTGAGATCATGACCCGAGCTGAAGGCAGAGGTTTTAACCCACTGAGACACCCAGGCGCCCCTAAAATATGAGTTTTTAACTCAAAATACTGAGGGATTTTTTTTTTAGTTTTCTTCTTTTCTTTCTACCTATAAAATATTTGGTATTTTCTTTGTTCAACTTCTCAATTACTAGAATAGGGTTCTTGCATATAATATTTGAAAATGTTAGTTGTGTCAAGTACTCTGACCTGATGATACCAGAATATGAAATTACTGGCTATTGTAAATGATAGATTCTGGAGTGATTTCAAATCACAACAGGCTAGTGAATGAGCTTGTGCTTTTAGATCTTTCTCCAAGCAGACGACTCAAGTGAATATATTAATATCGATCCAGTTTTGCCTTGGAACCTTGGTATTTATTCTACCCAGGAATCTCTAATATTAATTACAAGTGATATGAAGTTAGACTGATATGCTTCTTTCCACCTTCTTTCCAAAAATTCCAAGTAATTAGGCCAGAAATTCAAGGTTAATGGAGCAAGCTTATTATAATACACCTCTTTTGGGCATTCATTTCACTTTAGTTAAGTAATTGAAGAACTTAGGCAGGTGGAAGTACATGGTGTGATGCATGTGTGCACATCCTTGGGCTCAGTCGATGTGAAATTACAAGAGCAAGTTAGAAGGAAAAGTTCTGGCAGAATCATATGAACCTGACTATGCTATAGTCTTTGCAACCTTTCAGTAACACCAAGAAAGCACTTATGCATCTAAACTTTGACTCCAATTCCTAATTGAAATGGAAATGGCAACAGATGCTGATGGACTGCTTTTGTTTGTTTATATTAGAGAGAGAGAGAGAGAGAGAGAGAGAGAGAGAATCTTAAGCAGGCTCCATGCCCAGCACTGAGACAGATGTGGGGCTCAATCTTACAACCCTGAAGTCATGACCAGAGCCAAAATCAAGAGTCTGTCGCTTAACTGACTGAGCCACGCAAGCACCCCAGATGTTGATGGACAGTTGAGTCTAACAAACTTTAAAATGGTAAGTTATCAAATAGTCAAATTCAGTCCTATTCCATTAATAGGACCATAATAGAATAATAGCGTATTTTATTTTGTGAATTCTTAATGAATCAATGCAAACTTCATAAAAAGGTAATATTCATCCATTGGTAATTAAGATCAACTGTCCTGTTGTAACTGGGGAACAATTTGGTAGTATCAACTAATTGAGTAAAAGTATATATACATTCTTTGATGTGCTGCAGAGGACAGACTGGAGCCACTTGTAAACTCTATCAAGTTACCGAAACTCAATATGCCTTAGTGACCTCATATTTTATATAAAAATAATAATAGTACATTCCAATACATGGAAAATGCTTAGAGGAGTACTTTGGACATATGGGTATTAACTATTAATATTCGGCAACTCCACTTTTATTAATAATCCTAAGAAAATGTTAAGGATGTACACAAACAGTTCGCTTCAAGGATGTTTAGTGTAACATTATTTGATATAGAGGGAAAATATTAATCATCACATCAAAGATTGGGGTTTGAATGATTAAGCTAGATCTTTAAGATGGAACTTCGTACAGCCATGTAAAATGGCAAAATAGAAATGCATTTATTTATATGAAATATACTGGTTTTACATCACCGAGATCAATTAGCTAAAGACAGTATATGAACTATTATTTTAATTTTATTAAATTTTAAAATAAATTCATACAGATACCCTAAACAATTCTGAAAGTGCAAACATAATGTTGAGATTGGATATTGCAGGGGGTGCCTGGGTGGCTCAGTCGGTTAAGCGTCTACCTTCAGCTCATGCTTCAGCTCAGAACATGATCGCAGGGTTCTGGGATCAAGCCCCATGTTGGGCTCCCTGCTCAGCGGGGAATCTGCTTCTCCCTCTCCCTATGCCCATTTCCCCAGCCCCCACTCATTCAAGCTATCTCTCTCTCTCTCTTTCTCGCTCTCAAATAAATAAATAAAATTAAAAAAAAATTGGATATCTCAGAATGTAGCTGTATGGATAATTTTATCCTTTTCATTTTATCATATTACTCTCTGGATATTTTCAGAGAAACAGATTTTTTTTTTTGAGAAAAGACAATTAATTGAAAAGTTTAATAACTCCCACAAATTGTATAGAATACCAATTTCTACTCTACAAAGTGATCTTGTAAAGTTAGACTTCTAAATAGGACTTTTTTTTTATATAAATGAGGTACATCCAGCAAAATTTGTGCTACTTCTGTGTGAGAGCAGTACTTTTCACAGAAAGTCTTCATTTTTTAAATATAATAAACGTAAAACTCTATAGGAGATATTGTCTATATTATTAGCCTAAGATGATAATGAAAAATTATTGAAGCAATAAAAATACCCCTCGAACATTACATTTAACAATCTAGAAAAACACAAACCTGATAAAGCCTTTAGCTGAGACTAATAAAAACAACCCCTATTATGTAGCCTACAGTGCTCAATAAGATGCCCTTTTTTTCCTGGCAGAATGAGCAATGATTTTCAAGAATATTTGAACTACTTTTTTTTTAAACTTATAGACGTACATCTTTGATGATTAACTCCTGAATTTTTCATATATTCTTTTCAATACTGTAAGAGAATATTGTTTTACAAGAAATAGTTTTATTGCTTATGGAAAAATTTTGTGATGTGTCTAGTCCTAAGAACCTAAGCATACTTACATAACATTGCTAGAATACATTGAAAAGGCAATTAATACTTCATGCAGTCAAAAGTGTACTTGACATTAGTTGTTT
Source organism: Potos flavus (assembly GCA_028534135.1). Lineage (NCBI taxonomy): Eukaryota > Metazoa > Chordata > Mammalia > Carnivora > Procyonidae > Potos > Potos flavus. Next base: position 107,079,831 of record CM052899.1, read on the forward strand.
ATAGAGAAGAAAATTGTAGCTTGCCTGAAAGTTAATGGTGGAGAATGTCATTAAAAGAAATGATTTTACTTTGAAACGCAAAAAGGAGAAGAAATCCATTTATGAGAACTGTAATAAAACTTCCCAGCATGCACCTCGGAAAGTACATGATCTGAAGCAAGGGTTATAATAATCGTAGTTTCATTTGTTATTTCATTTATTTATTCATTCATCTCTTCATTCATTCATTTACTTAGCTGTGGCAAACTCTCGCCAGTTTAAAAAAAAAAAAACCAAACTCAATTATAGAATCAAAAACACAACCTGTCACTCAGAATCGCTATCTAATCTTCAGAGTATAGATCTTGGAAGCAGGTAAAGAGTACCTTTGCTTTAGTTTCCTTAGAAATGAAATAAAACAAAGCCAATAAAAGGAGTGGGGTGGTGAAACCATAAGCCAGTGTATCCTGATTAATTTAAAGAAAAATTTGATTTTGCTAAAGATGTAAATATCAGGTAATTTCTTGAAGTTTAAAACTTTTCCTAATCTTAGTTTCTTCCTTCCACGCCTACACTGGATCCTGAGTGTGCCTGGCTAGCTGACAAATGCACATAGTACTTTGAGTTGCCAAATACCTGGAAGCACATGTCAGGCATGATTATAGACAACCTATGCTCCCCGCCAGTTTATCCCACAGGGGCCCTGGGATTCTGTCCATGTGGTTTGTCTGCAGTGCCAGCAAACCATGTGTAGCCCGCAAATAGAAGCTGAGCCCTCCTCGGATCTACGTGCATGTTTCAGTACATGACTTTGTTGTTTGTTTATATACCCTCTATTTCAGAAAGAGGTTTATATTTATCTAAGGAAAAAAGCGATAAAGATATCAGGTCTGATCATATATCATTCTGGGACTAATTCCCAGAAACGATATACTGAAACTGAAAATCTGTTCCCAAAACAATAATTCCCAGACAGCCAAATGGGCAAAACTCAGCTTGTTCTTCATTTGCATATTAAAAAACAGATCATACTCATCCTTACTCATCTTTTAATAATTATCATCTAATATTTAATTGCCGACTCATTGCCTCCTTGCCCAACCATAAGCCTTCTTTCACAGAAGTACAAAAGTCTGGAAAACCCTCCTGTGGATTAAGTGCTCCTTTTAATGAATAAATAATTCATGAACTACTACCTTCGCAAATTATGTAAATACGATGGGTCTCACTTTATGGATTTACATTTGTAATAGTTAAACCTCTCAGTTACCAACATATTTGTAAATCCTCACTTATTAGAATTTCTATTTTAATTTGCAAAGTCTCGAATCAAGGAGGTCGAAATGGAAATAAATGGGTTGATTACTTCAGAAATGTTTACAATAGATATTTACTCATTTACTCGAGCATCAAGAAATCTAATAAAGAATTGCTAAGCTTAAAAGTATCAGAGAAAGTAGAGCAAATCAAAGCAAAAGCAATCAACCAATCTGCAATCTATCTCACGTTATTATTGCTTTTTTATTCTCTCTGTCAATTTAAATTTCTCTGCTCACATTCATGTAACTGACCTTGAGTTATTTACTTAAATTCTATTAGCTTCCAGTCATTCATTTCTTGAGTGGATTATGTAATAAGAGTTTTTGGAAGACTAAATTAGACAGGGCAAGTGAAGCTTTAATAAATGCTGGTCAATATCTTTTATTTCTTCATCTCAACTCTTAACACTCCTTGCTGGAGCTTGCAACTCTAGATACAATGTTACAGTGAGTGTGTGTTTTGTAAGTCCAGGTTTGTTTACTCTTCTGCAGATTCATTCTTCTTATTACTGGTCAGTCAGTGGGGGCTCTAATTAACATACAGTCAAACAACAAAAAGCTCTAGTTTTAAAATAGTTGCATATTATTTGATAAAATTCAAAGTTACTCTTCTATGAAATTCAGTATTCTGCTTTTTTGTTTTGTTTTTTTCTCTTGGTAACCCGCTTACCTTGTGACTAACTACAAATAATCAGATGGACTTTGTCTGAATATAAACAACTTCAAATGCTTCTCTCTCAATGGCTTGAAAGTTTCTAGCACCTGTGGGAAATGATACATTGAAAAGATAATAAAGTTTCTATTATTTACCTAAATGATGGGAAAGGTGCCTATAAGCAAACTGAGTTCTCAAAGTTGTTATATAAATGTAAAGGACAACTCATAGTCCAAAGGCTAGGACTATGCATTTTTTTCTCAAACAAAAGTCTAGATACTATACACTGGCTAATTCAACATAATGATGATAAAAAAATGAACTCATCAGTTGCTTCTAAAAAGATAATTAAAAAAAGATTGCTGTACAAAACAAAAAGTAAATAAATAAATAAAAATAAACTATGATTTTTGGGTGTTAATGATATGTGAACATAGGTCCAACAGTTGTAAATAATGTACCACTCTGGGGGCAGATGTTGATAATTGAGCAGTTTATGCAAGTGTATATGAAATATCTCTGTAACTTTCTCTCAGTTTTGCTGTGAACCTAAACCTGCTGCAAAAAAAAAGTCTTAAAAAAAGTCTAGATTTAATTAAAACCATACAAGTCTATTAAAAGAAAATATCAATAATAATATAATTTCAACCCTCTCTCAATATCACATTTTCTCCTAAGATCAGTGGAATAGGGACATTAGAATGGGCTCCTAACTACAGCTGTGTGACTCTGGAGAAGTTACTGAAACTTCTTGACTAGTTTCTGAGTCTATAATTTGGGGTAAGAACAACAGATCATGCTTGATTTTTATCATTATTAATTAAAATAATATTTAAGTACTTGGAAGATTATCCATATTCAATAACTGTTAAATGTCAGTAAGGGAAAAATAGAGAAATAAAATGTAGAAAATAATCTATTATCATGAAATTAAAGAAAATAATGTAGATTATTCCAACACTTAAAAGTGCTCCAAGAAATGGCCTGCCAAAATTTCCATGTGTTTGTTTTTTTAATATTGAATTAATAGCCCAAAATTTTAAGAAAAAATTTTTATTGAATGTACGCTGTTTTTGAAGCACATATAATATTGCTTGACTTTTCACGAAGAATATCAAAAATTTACTTGTTGAGATTCCAAAAAAATTGTTGCACTCTTGAGCATGGGATTTACCCTTCTTAATCTGAATGTAGAGGTTTAAGATATTAATGATTATGTAGATAATTGACAATTTCAAGATAAATTAAAAATTAACTTGCTGAATTATTATGATCATTTTGGGATTATTCCAAATAGCCCTTTTTATTCTACATTTATAATGTCTTGTCAAGGGTTGGAATCTGAAAGTAAAAGGGGAATATCTACAGGAATGACTAATTACTTAATAATGTACCAAAAAAATCTTAGTCTAATCATCACCCATTGCTTGTAAGGTGAGTATATGTTGCCTTATGAAAAATAAAAATAGAAATAGTAATTGGAAGGCTAATTACTGAATAAAACTGTTAAAACTCTGATCACCTGTTGAAAAAGAAAAGTCCATCTCTCACGCTCCTTGATGTTAACTTTATCTTCTTTGTTTTAAATTTGATATTGAACAAGGTAAAAGAGGAAAAATTAAAAAACAAATTTCAAGTGACATTCAACAGACTTCATATTAACCTTGCTAAAATCATGAAAAGTCAACCTTTATCATTTTATTGGACTAGAGAGTGTTTATTTTGTCATACAACTGCACTGTAAAATTGCTAAAGGAACAAAGGCATACCGATGATTATTTCTACAATTCATTTTGGATTTTTGGAGCATTGTGATTATTGAAATGTTTTCACATGTGTCTATTCCACCTCTCAAACGACAGTGAAACTCTAAGCTCATTTAAGCCAGAAATAATAGGTAATACTATTTATATGCTACCCACTCTCAACCCCATCCCAGTTTCTGTCTCACTACTGAATCATCATTGAGCTGTTTTTCCTATTTGAACTATCAGATGTTACATCACTTAACTGTACTAATTACTTAGCTATTCAGCTATGTAGAATGGGATTTGACCAAACTACATTAAACAAATGACAAGAGAGGAATTCAATAACCTTGGAGGCCTCATTCCTCCACTTTTGACAATGAGCAAGAAGGCCAGAAGCCCTTCCGTAGGTCTAGGGCAGCTCACTGAAGAACTGGCTGATAATAGATAACTGCATTCTAGGGGTGCAGCCTTTTTATCGAGACCTTTTTTTTCTAACCAAGAAAGTTCTTATGCATCTTAGTTGTGATGTTCTCTGCCTGCTGGTTTTCTGTTTGTCTGTCTGTTTTGTTTTGTTTTATTAGGAAGTGCCCTCACCTGGGGATTTTTCTGTGATGCATCCAGTCCTGCCATAGCTGATCTCAATCTCCTCTGGCCCTAGAGCTTATAGATATTGTGCTTTGATAGTTCTCTGCCTGTAAGTTTTCCCTCAGTAAACCCTATTTCACATTTACATCGCATCAAGGTAGTAGGTAGTGCTATGTGCATCTGTATCTTGTCTGCAAGATGAGGGATATAGAGGTCTATTACTTTAAGTTTAGTATGAGAGAACATTTCACATTTCTTAAATGGTAAAAGGAAAAGGGACAAAGTCTTAAGTACATAATACCTGCATATAATCTGTTTTTTAGAGACTTTCAGGATAGAGAGGGACGATAGGATGGAGTAAAGGACACCTTGGTGAATGTCTTCAAAACACGGCAGTGCCTTTTTATTGAGAATGTACTAAAAGCTTTCTTGGAATCAGTTGGATTGATGTCTTAAAATTAGGAAAGTAACATTGAACACAGAAATAAGTAAAACCCAATAATTCAGACAGAATGTTAATATACTAGCAGAAGTCCTTCAAGATTTTTCTTTACTTTTTTTTATATTTTGTAGAGTACGTTATCAGCACACTTTTGTAACCTTTTCACTAAATATATTATAAACATGTTTATCTCTTCCTTATAAATATCATTTATAAAGTAGACATTGTTTTATCACATAGAGAATACTTAGCATAGGGACAGTTCATTTTTCAAAAGTTTTAGTATAGTCTATCACAGTCACTAATTATGGGCATTTCAAGCTATAGAATAATTGGCAAAAAATCTCATTTTATTTCCTGTTCTTCATGTCACTTATTTAAGTGAACCACATATAAGGGAGAAAATAGGCTGGTTTGAGAGATGCCTTTAACTATCTCTGCAATGGGTATTTACACAGGAAAACATATTAATTTAGCTTTCCAACAAAGGGAAATATTTCTTTTTGATGGCTGGAGTTTGTCTCTTGAGACCAAATGCCACTGTATTACTGCAGTCTAAACATCTGTGGATCTCTGATGAGGAAATAGACAGTCTCACTTCATGTTACAGATCTCTTGTGATTTTCAACACCACGGCTCTCATAAAAAAAATTGAATAAATCTACCCATCATTTTGGTTACATTACAGACTGATTTTTGAGATCGAAACTTGAAAGAATATATGAGCTCTTTCATGAATCTCTTTCAAAGGCAGTGATGAAATCCAAATCCCCTCATAGGACATTCAAAGACCTTCAAGATATGGTTCCACGGTCAATCTCATTCATGTTTTTCAAGAGAATTATTATTATTATTATCATTATTAATGATTTTCAAACAGGTCAGGAAAGGGTGATAAAACACAGAAATTCTATTATTCGAGCAAGAGTTCTACAATGCATGCCAAAAATAAAATAATTAGGTGTATAGTTGTCTGTAATCCAGAGGAGAATGTAAGTATGTTATTTAGCATAGAGGTAATGGCAATCTGAAGCTTTTCAATTATATCCAAAATGCTGACACACCAATTCTGTTCCCTCATTCATATCACTAGATAGATTTGTGCTTGACTGAATTGCAGAGAAGCATCTTCATATGTCTGGAGAAATACACCTTCCATTAATGGCACAATACACAATCTATTGAAGTATTTTCTTGAGAACTACTAATTATTTTTTTTATGTGTGTGTGTTTGGTAAATGATGCTATAAATGAACACAGACCAAAGCAATTATTAAACAGAAGAGAACACGAATCTCTCCTTTCTTAGGATTATGATATAAAAAAATAAATGATGTCTAATCATTTGCTAGCATCAATTGAATTTCATATAATGCCTATCTCTCTGCTGAGGGTATATAATTTAAAGGCTTCTGTATAGAGAAAAAGTATTTCCAGGGAGTATTTTATTCTTTAAGTCTTATTATTAATTTAAAAATAATTTCTTTCTTTTATTCTATGCCCTACAGAGTAGACAAATTTTCTTCTAGTGCTAATTTTTATAAAGATTTTTTTATTTATTTGACAGAGAGAGAGAGAGATCACACGTAGGCAGAGAGGCAGGCAGAGAGAGAGGGGGAAGCAGGCTCCCTGATGAGCAGAGAGCCCGATGCTGGACTGGATCCCAGAACCTTGAGATCATACCTGAGCTGAAGGCAGAGGATTTAACCCATTGAGCCACGCAGGCGCCCTCTTCTAGTGCTAATTTTCAATCATATTCATGTGAATTTCAGACTCACAATTATTACTTTAGAACTAATCAATAAACAATAAAAGTTATTCTTGCTGTCTTTGAATCCAAGAGGGGAATTGTGAAGGTCAAACATAGTTGTGCTCTCTCAAGCATCCTCTCTCCCTCTCCCTCCCTACACTTTCCTCTCCCTTTCCCTTCCTCTCCCTCAACCTCTCCCTCTCATTCTCACACTGCTCTTACTCTCTTGGTAGCTCTCATTAACACCTCTCAATTATCAATACACTCTGAGGCAGAGGAAGAGAGATTCTTCTGTGTTAGGGAAATTATGATTGGCAGGAAATGGGGAAGAGAGGATACAATTGCCTGTACCTACAATAATATTAGATCAGGGCCTTCCTCTTATACTGATCTATGAAACTTAATCACCACCAAGTTGTGAAATGAAGCACCAAATCACAGACAAGCTAGTGTTTCCATTTAAACAAACATGCATTAACTAAGAGCAAAAATTTTGAAGCCTTTTTCTTTTTTCCAATTAATGGATTTTCTAAAGGGAAACTTCAATTAGTTGAAGACAACTGATACTTTTTAATTTTTTCCCCTTAGACTATCATCATGTTTTACTTTGGCAAAATGAATACAAAGCATTCCATGTGGATATTGTCAGAATGATGGAAAAATGGAACTAAAATCTGCCTTTGTCAGTATTTGATCAATAACTAATTTATAATTGCTAGAATAGATCCTGGTATGTCTTTAGGAAGTACAAGTCATGAGGTTGGGGTCTCTGTAAAAATTTTCATTCTGTGTTAAAGTAAGATAATTTTTTTTCTTTTTTCTCTTTCTTTTCCAGTAATGATAAAATCCTTTTTCCAAATGGCTTAAAACAAGAGAATATCCTAGGTTACGTGTAAAGTAATGCTCAAACAATTAACAAATTTAATTAGTTGCCATTGATATAATCATGTTCTTATACATTTCTTCATTGTGAAGAATTATATGTAGTAACCCAAATGTATAAATAGCCTGTATTTTCTTTATTAATGCAAACTGCATTGTTTCTGGCACTAGGTAATGTAGAGTAAGGTATATGCATGCGTGTGTGTGTTCATGTGTGTATTGTCTCTCCCTGGGAAAATGTGAATGCTTGATAAAAGACATTTTTGGAAAATAAGATTTTGGATCAAAGGATTTTTTCCAAGGATATACAAGAAAAAAGGATAAATATTTATAACTTACTCTTGATAACATTTTTAGGCAAAATGAATTTCTTATTGACGTTTCAGCACATTTTTTTGAAAGAGAGTAAAGTGAGCAATACGGTAGAAATAGTTACCTAACTTTTATTAAATTTTACAAATATTCTAAAAGTATTCTTCATCCTAAAGATCAAAATCTGCTTGAAATTATACACTTTTGGGCATCTGGGTGGCTCAGTGGTCTAAAGCCTCTGGGCTGAGGTCATGATCTCAGGGTCCTGGGATCAAGCCCCGCCTCGCATTGGGCTCTCTGCTCAGCAGGGAGCCTGCTTCCCCCTCTCTCTCTGCCTGCCTCTCTGCCTACTTGTGATCTCTCTCTCTGTGTCAAATAAATAAATAAAATCTTAAAAAAAAAAGAAATTATACACTTTTAATCGGTAAAGTTTTTTATAAACATTGGCTAATATTCATGATTCTTTTATCAGCCTATTAAAATAAGACACAAGGAATTCTTATCTTCTGTAACTTGTATCCAGGTACTTATGTAAAGTACTAAAATGTTTCCCCATAGAGTGGAGGAGGAAGTCAAATCATTCCATTGTCTTTTAGAATCTTCTCAAAACTTCTAACATCTCCCAATGCTGTCATCATCCTTCTAGCTCAGAAATGGCATTCTTCAATCTATTTTGTAAATGAATCTTCAGCAATTTACCAAATTTCTCTCAGCTTAGATACTTTTTTTTTCATTTTTGTATTTAATGGATATATTTTCTTATCAGACTAAAGGCTCTAACAAAGGGATCCCCTTTCTTTTTTTCAATGCATACAAAATGGTGATGTTTAAGAAATATTTGGCAGATTCTAAGGAGACTCCACATTTCTGACCAGCCAGTTCTCAAAGAAGTTCTTTTCTGGAAGACCCTCACAACAGAGAATCTTTGCCTTTAGTCGAAGGATCTTTTCTGAGGAGATCATCACTTTGTAAGTCAGATAAAGAAGAAGAAATAGTATTTCTTAATTCATAATTCAGAGCCTTGCTTAAGCCAATATCAAAGTACGCATGAACACTCAAGGAGACCTCATAAAATTGTCAAAATATAATTTTCGAAAAGTTAAAAATATAACTCTCACACTAGTATAGACTGGATAGCAAAGATTTTTTAAATGATTGTATTAGTTTTCTCTTGCTGCTGTAAAAAATTACCACAAATTTCATGGTTTAGAGCAATGCAAATTAGTGATCTTATATTTCTGTTAGGACAGAAGTCCAGCATGGCTCTCACTGGGTGAAATGGAAGAAGCCAGCAGGGCTGTGCTCCTTTTTGAAGGCTCTACAGGAGAATCCATTTCCTGCTCATTTAGATTGTTGGTGGAATTCGGTTTCATGTGGTTACAGGACTGAGGTTTCTATTTGAGTTCCTGTTGCTGGCTATCAGGTGGGGACCACCTTTAACACCAAAAGGTTTCTCTCTTTTGATTGCTTATAGCCCTTTGTATCAGAACCAGCGATACGCATTGAGAACTTCGACTGCAATATTTCTCTGCCACATTCTGTTGTTGAATCTGTCTGACCACAGCCAGGAAGAGGTCTCTGCTATTTTAGGAGTCACATGATTGGGCCGACCTAGATAATCCAGGATAATCTTCCCTTCTCAAATTCCATAATTTTAAAAGCACCAACAAAATCTCTTTTTTCATGTAAGGTAACATATTCACAAATTACAGGGACTAGTATGAACCATCCCACACCTCTGACAACCAGCAATCTGTTCTCTGTATTTATGAGCTTATTTCTTTTTCTTTTTCTTCTTTTAGATTTCATATATAAGTGAGATCATATGATATTTGTCTTTCTCTGTTTGACTTATTTCACTTAACATAATGACCTTAATTTCTGTCCATCTTGTTGCAAATGGCAAGATTTCATTCTTTTTTATGGTGGAATAATATTCCAGTGTGTTGTGTTGGGTATGGGTCTGTGCACATACAACTTTGTGATGCGATATATATATATAATATATAAAATATATTATATATATGTCACACTTTTTTATACATTCATCCATCAATGGATACTTAAGTATTTTCCATATCTTGGCTATTGCAAATAATGCTTATGCTGCAATGAACATAGGGGTGCAAATATCTTTTCAAGTTAGTGTTTTCATTTTCTTCACATGAATACCCAGAAGTGGAATTGCTGGATCACATGGTAGTTGTATTTTTAAGTTTTTTGAGAAACCTCCATACTGTTTTCCAGAGTGGCTGCACCAACTTACATTTCTACTAAGGGCACACAAAAGTTTCCATTTTTTCCACATCCTCACCAACACTTATTTCTTGTCTTTTTGTTAATAGCCACTCTAACAGGTATGAGATGATATCTCATTGTGGATTTGATGTGCACCTCCCTGATGATTAGTGATATTGAGCACATTTTCACTCAAAAATTCACACATTTTCACTCAAATAGCACAATTCAGAATGAAATAGGGAGACTCCTATAAAATCTATGGGAAAAAAGAACACTGGAACAAATTTGCACAGATAGATATAAAACAGGTTAATGTATTATAGAATAGGGAATAAAATTGTAAGATATAGATTTATCTCTTCTAGTGGATGAAATTTATTTGAATCTTTAATAAATGGAAATTATTTACTACATGTCAATATTTATAAATATATAACTTTGTAGAATGTAGACTTTGGTCAAGAGTAAGTGGGTCAAACAAAGCTATATAAATGAGTCAAGCCTTATCATGCACATAGGATTTTTTTAAATTTTTTCCAAACCTTGGATTTTCTTTCCCTTTTGACAAAGTGAATTATTACAAATTTCTTTGGAGTAGCTCTTAAAATTAATATCCTAGTTTAAGGAAAGGATGCAAAACAGGAATGCAATTGTTCAAGTTAACTGTAGTCTACTTGATAAATTATCTGGAATAAAAATAGATATGCATTGGGGTGCCTGGGTGTCTCTGTCGGTTGAGTGTCTGACTCCTGGTTTCAGCTCAGGTTGTGAACTCAGGGTCCTGGGATCTAGCCCTGCATTGAGCTTGTGCTCAGTGGGGAGTGTACATCCTCTCTCTCTCTCTCTCTCTCTCACCCTGCCCCTCTCCACTGCTCGTGCCCATGCTCTCTCTCTTTGAAATAAATAAATAAATTTAAATTTATAGATTTAAAATAAATAGATTTAAAATAAATAAATCTTTAAAAAATAGATATGCATTATATGCACAACTATATTATATAGTTTATAATGTATTTTAACATATTCATGAATACACATAAGTAGGGATATTTATGTATCTCTACATAGATAATAAATATATTTAGATCTGCATTTGCTATGTACTAAAGATTCTGCAAATAAAAAAACAAAATTACTATATGCAATTCACAGGAAATGTCTTTGTTAAACTTCTTACATAAAACGTTGTCAATGTGATCATCCTATAATTCTTTGCAATGTCACTTTAATTCAACATATATTTATGGAAGTCTTACAACGAAATATAAATGATGGTAGGTACCATGGGTATTAAAAAAGAGCAATATATGGTCTCGGGTCTCAAAGGACATGTAGTCTAATGGTTGAGATGAATAAATAAGCAAATAATTGGTAGAATCTGAAAATTGCTCAAGAGAGGGATATATGAAATGCTATGGGAATGCAAACACAATTAAATAGTCTTTTGTCAGGGGAGAGTTTCAGGGGAAACTGAAGAACTGAAGACGCACTCGATCTCAATTTTGAGAGATGGGCAGGCTGAGACAGATTAGCAGGAAGCATGCACCATCCAGGAGAGGCGGTAAGATTCCAATGTGATACCAGTGAAGGTCAAGAGGGTTGAAGCAGTGAAGGTAGGACAGAGCCTTGCTTTGCAGTCTGGTAGATGCAACTAAACAAACATCAACTCTTCTCTGTGTGTCTTTGGCAAGGTAGTTTTCCTAATCTTGAATAAATCATATAACAATGTCTCTCTCAGAGTATTGTCATAGTACAAAGCCAGTATAAATGTTAAGTTTAACGTAACTTAACAACGTTAAGTGTAGACCTCTTTCTATAAGCAATGGAAATTCATCAGAATTTTTTTAAAAGATCACTGTCACTACAGAGTAGAATATGGACTGCAATAGCAAGCGGTCAGATGCAGAAAGGCCATACCGATTGTCCATGTACCGCATGAAGAGGCTGAAAATGAGACAATGGGAATGGAGTGGAGGAGGTGGTTGCCAGGGAAAATTGAAGGTACAGACATGGGTGGAGTGCTAACATTGTTTCTGATTGACATAGGATAGAAGGGAAAAGGAGAAATCAAATACAATCGTGGAGTTCCTGGTTTAGACAACTTATTACCAGGGATATTATTAAAGAAAATGAGTAAAATGAGAAGCAAGTAGATCGATAGGGAAATTTTTTTTAAGTTTTTAAATACTTGTTAAGGATAAACTCATGAGAGAAATTACTTTTTTTTTTTAAGACTTTATTCACCTATTTGACAGAGAGAGAGAGATCACAAGTAGGCAGAGAGGCAGGCAGAGAGAGGGGGAAGCAGGCTCTCCGCTGAGCAGAGAGCCTGATGCGGGGCTTCATCCCAGGACCCTGAGATCATGACCTGAGCCGAAGGCAGAGGCTTAACCCACTGAGCCACCCAGGCACCCCAAAAGAAATTACTTCTACTATAATTATCATCGTCACAAATTTTATGTTTGCTTTTCTGATAAAAACCGTTCAGTCGTGAACTAGAAAGTGATTTATTTATAAAGTATAATCTAACTCAAAGACGTAGATATGTGTAGCACATTTGTGATGTTTTGTTGTGTTTTCATCTCACTATTTTTGCAGTTATAAAAGTCTTGCCTCGTAATGTCAAGCCTGTATCTTGTACTGTAGAAGATGTTCCTTGAAGACTGTCTGACATGCACCAGCATACCCTGAAGAGAAGGAATTTGTCTTCTATTTGCCTGGAAATCTCACAGTGCTTTGTTGCTCTGGTCACAGTAAGTGTTCGACACATATTATGGAACAAAGTCATCCCATAATCTTTAAATGCAGACATTTCTTAAACTCTTGTTGCTAATTAAGTTAATTAATTTCCAATTTGGTTGACAAGAGCAAATTCAAGAGACTCTTGGTGTTCACGAGGGCCCTGGGAAATTCCATTTAAAGATTATAATCCACTCTGTCTCCAATATAAAACACAAAATAGGAAGCAGGAGGCCTGATCGAACCTTCCAGCCCATTTGAGTCAGTCAACTATAACTAATGAAGGTGTGCATCCGGGAGGCCTGGACCCGTGCTGGAGGTGGGGCAAAAACAGCAGCCACCTGGTCCAAGGCAGCAGAGCGAGCAGAGAGCGAAGAAACATCTTCTTCCCTGAGGTGGGACCGCTAACACGCTGCGCTAATCACCTTTTGCTCCTGCCTCGCTTACCCGGGCTTTTTCCTATATCATCATTCTTCACTCACAGCCTCCTGGTCAGGTTTTCCACCGCGTACCCCAGCTCCAGACAGTTCATTCGCAGCGCGTGGCAGGGAGAAAGTAGCTGAATGGTTCTCATTATCAACAGCAGCAGCTGTGTGTCGTGCCGAAAATACCCACGGCAAATTATTACCAACACAAGGGAAAAGGAAGGAGAAAGGCTGAATGCTAAAAACCCCTGAGGTAATCCATGCAAAAGATAATAAAGAGAGAACAGTTCTCTGCCCTGAGAGCAACCGCCTGAGGAGCTGGCGCCAGGCAGGGCCCCTTGCTACAGAGTATTACAAAAGGTTCTGAAATTTCTCATACTAATTCTTACTCATTAGGCTAATTTTCATTTCAGGGGGCTATAAGGCAACTGGAGAACGAATTTCAATTTTGTACAGATCTTTTTAAAAGTAAGTCATTTCAACAGAAATCATTCAGTTATAAACGACTTTTTTTTTTTTTTTTTTTTTAAATAAAAGACTAACTTTTAAATCAGGGTTGAGAAACACTCACCAGTGGGGTGGGGGATGGGGTGGGGGGGGAGAAAGGGATACAAATAAACCATTCTTAAGGTCACCAAATGGCATTTTAAAAATAAGTAGGATGTAAAACATATAATTAAGGAATGATACTGTCTTTTCTGAAAGTCAAATTAGATCTTCCCCATCTAAATTTATTTAAGAAAAATAATGTTTGGGGGCCACCTGGGTGGCACAGCTGGTTAAGTGTCAGAGTTGATTTCCGCTCAGGTCAAGATCTCAGGGTCCTGAGATCAAGCCCCACCCCCGGTTCTGCACTCAGTGGGGTATCTGCTTAAGACTCTCTCTCCTTCTCTCTCTGCCCCTCCTCCTTGTGTGCTCTCTCTCAAATAAATAAATAAATAAATATTTTTTAAAAAGAGAAAGAATGTATTATTCCCTAATATTGAACAACAGAAACATCAGACTAATGCAAACAGTAGAAACTTTAAGATTATAATTAAATATGTATTACTATCAAGTAAGTGTTAATATTTAATTAAATAATATGTTTCAATAAATATTTACTTGTACTGCATAACCTGACATCTTAAATCGTGCAAGCTGATGCCTCATTTAGTTTCCTGATGAAGGAGAAGGGTTGTGGGAAGCTCAGCAGCATATGGGACATATAGGAATCGGGCTGAAATGATTATTGCTTTTATTATCATTTCCCATTGCGATTTCTCCTTTCAGTCCCTCAGTGTTAACAATTCTACACATATAATGAAGTTTTAAGACAGTAACGCCTGGGTGGCTCAGTCGGTTGAGCATCTGACTCTTGGTTTTGGCTCCGGTCATGATCTCAGGGTTGTGAAATCAAGCCCTGCTTAGGGCTCTGTGCTCAACCAGGAGAGAAAATTCTCTCCTTCTGCCCCTTCCCACCCTCTCTCTCTCTTTCTCTCTCTCTCAAATAAATGAATAAATTAAAAAAAAGAAAACATAGATTTTTCTTTTTCTTGAAAGGGGGACTTCCTGAGGCCGAAGGGGGAAGCAGAGCACGAGAATAGCTTAATGAACATTGGTCATGAATACCTACCCTCTCTGGAGGAATTCTTCAGTGAGGGATGCAGGTGTCCTCCCGGCGTTTCAGAGTCTTTGTAGGCAAATGTAGTGGGCTGATGCAGTAACATCCCCAGTTCGTTCATGATTCCCTGTAACTGGATTCTCTAAACCCGCTTTTTGCACTCTGACTCTGGGCTCAGTCCTGTGATTTCCTTTGGTATAGGAACAGTAGTAAAAATGTTGCCAACAGATAAAAAGTGCTTGTAAATTAGATCGGGCCCTGTTGCTTCTCTTGGAACCCTGTCACTATGTGGACAAGCTCCAGCTAGCCTGAACAGAAACAGTGAACCTGGAGAGAAGGTCCAGTTGTCCCTGTGGTCCCATCTGAGGCCATTATAAATTACCCAGCCATTGAAGACCTATCTGCTGACCACGGATAGAGGAATGAGTAAAGCTGAGGTTAGTCAATTCCAGACCAGAGCAAACCAAAACAACACACAAATTTCTGAACTGCAGATTCATGAGCTAAAGAAACATGTGGGGTGTGTGCGTGTGCGTGTGCGTGTGCGTGTGTGTGTGCGTGTGCGTGTGCATGTGTGTGTGTGTGTGTGTGTGTGTGTGCTTTAAAGTCTCTAATGTGGTTTGTTATATGGCAATAGCTACCTGATGCAGATAGGTTGCCAAATTGGAGAATTTCCCCAATAAACCTGGTATTCTGATAATAACAATCCTACCGATGGTACTAACTGTTGCAGAAAACTGAAGTGACCGAGGAAACTCAAGGGGCACATGGAGCACAGGGAGTACACAGCTTTATTCACGCCAGCGGGTTCAGTGGGATCACTCCCAAAAACTGAGCAACTGACAGGGTTAGGGGTGAGTTTTTATGGCTACAGGTGATGGGGGAGGGTAATGGGACATTTTTGCAGTCTCTCAGGGCTGATCGGCTCCCCTCTTTGGGAGAGCATGATCTATATGGAAGCACCTTGGGGGAGTGCTAAATCATCCTGGGGAATTTAGGCAATGCAGCTGGGGCCCGGGGGCTGAGAGTAGCAGACAGGGAGGGGCTGGGTCCAAGGTCTCTATTCTGCCCCACTAACAAGGCTTAAAATAGTAATGCCCCATCACTAAAGGATAAACTCCCATATTTTCATCATGTCATATAAGATTCTCCATGGCCTAACCTCTGCCTAGTTTCTTTTCCTAAGTTTTTGACAATCTCACATATTTCGTCCTAATTTCAAGAATAAAAATTTATATTCATCCATGCAGAAATAAAAGTTCATCCATAAACCATAGGCTCAGACTTCTACACTGCTTCAGAAATTCAAAAAGTAATTGAACACTACTGGCATTTTCAGGAAAGAAAGTTCTTGACAAAAAAACCCAGTACTCGAGTAAGTTGAAACTAATGGGTGAAAGCACAGGAAAATCTGCCTATCTTCCTTGAAAGTAGCCCTCAAAGAAAAACTTCAACTAATGGATATATGAATTAAAATGTAAAATATAAAAATGGAAACATTTTAATATTGAATAATGGGGTAAATTAAAATATCATAAAACATATAACATAGTATAAGAATTTGATGAATAAAAAAAAGAATTTGATGAATAAGCCAAATAAATTACATATGTACACATACACACACACACGTATATATTTAAGTAATCAAAATTAAACTATTAATATTTTGGAGAGTGGGAAATAGGACAGGAGAAGGTGAACATCTTTCAGAGAAGGATTAAAAATTAGCTTTGTTAACAGATAATTTAGAGAAAAATCAGCGAAGTTATTTATTAAAAAATCAAATAAAATTGCAAAGAGAATTAAAACCTGGGTAAAATTAAAATTGAGAGAATATAGGATTTTATAATGCAGTCAGGGTAAAAAGAGTCCCTACAAATAAGCGAAAGAAACATTGATTGACTGTGAGCTCTACATTAAAAGCAAAGTAAGCTAGACAGCAGTAGCAAAATATGTTCAAATTTCTGGGACAAGATTAATTGTCAGGTAGGAATCGAACACCCAAAGATATTTCAAGTACAAGGGTTAAATAAGAAATTTTCAGATAAACAAAAACAGATAATTTACTGTGTTTCCCAAAACAACTTCTAGAGGAATGTACTCCAAGAAGTAGTGCATGACCCAACAGGCATACTGGAGGTTCAGAATGTATGGTGAAGCTGCAGATAGTGGTTATGTGGGTGGAGGAATAGAGGCTAAGAAGAAAGAGGACCAGGGAGGGAAATGCAATGTGTTGCTAGGAGACCAAGAAGGGTCTGTTTATCAAGTTCAATAGTTGTTTACAAAAATTTACGAATTTACAAATTATCTGTAACTTGTATATCATTCTCATGGAAAATGCTATATACGCTTTTCCATAATAAAAAAAGAAAAGAAGGCAGAATGATAATTGACTTATCCGATCTATTCTGTTTTATAAGCAGCATAAAACTGGACAATGCAGAGTTAAGCAATGAATGAAATATTTTAAATCCTGGATGTGAAAATTTACAAGTAGTGGGTGAAATACCAGTTTCTAAAGGGAATTTACAAATCTTGAAGGAATTTAAAGCAATTTAAAGGAATTTAAAGTAATAATTTATCAAAATTATTTCATTTTATTTCAAAATTTTCCTTCATCTTTTGGTATAACATTATTGTTCTAAATTTCTTTCTTCGTGTGTGGTTTATTTTTATTTTTATTTTTTTAGAGAGAGAGAGAAAACCAAGCAGGCTCCACGCCCAGCACAGAGCCCAACTTGGGGTTCAATCTCACAACCGTCAGGTCATGACCTGAGCTTAAATCAAGGGTCTGGGTGCTTAACCGATTGAGCCACCCACGCACCACAATTCTTCCAAGTTTCTTGTATAGAAATCTTCATGTTCTCTTTCTCTTTTTAGCTTTATAGGCAGTTCATCTTTAAACATCGCTCAGATTCAACCTTACTATTTCAATTTTATTCCAAATATCTAAGTCTTCTTCAGGTCAAGTATAAAGCATTTCAAAAATATTAAACTTTTTATCTACTTCTGATAAATTTGCAAACAACCAAGAAAAGACACACTACATTTTCATCAGTTCCTCTAACCTATAAAAACTTGCCTTTCTTCATGCACTTAGAATATAAAGTCTGAATTTATATTATTCTAAAACCTTTGGTTACACATTGAAACTTAGTTTCTTTGCTTTTTCTTTAAAGTGAGAACTGAAGATTCATTAGCTCACAGAACTAAGGAATCTGGTACATGTCTTAAGTACAGCATGGCCCACATGCTCAAATCATGTCATCAGGAAACTATGTCCTTTCACTTCTAGTTTTAGCTTTCTTCTGTTCTAGCTTCTTTCTAAGGAAAGATTTCATCATAAGATGATAAATATATTCAGAATTAATCCCTGACTAACATTCTATGAATTTAATAACCCTTGTGAGGAGGACTCACTGCTTTTTAACAGTTTATTAAGGAAAAGTCTCAACATTTAGTTTAATTTACATAGCTTGGAACATGAAATCATCCTTTAAAAAATTCTGGACCTTGGGGCACCTGAGTGGCTCAGTTGGTTAAGAGACTGCCTTCGGGTCAGGTCATGATCCCAGGGTCCTGGGCTCGAGCCCCACATCAGGCTCTCTGCTCCTCGGGAAGCCTGTTTCTTCGTCTCCCTCTGCCTGCTGCTCCACCTGCTTCTGCTCTCTCTGTCAAATAAATAAAATCTTTAAAAAAAATAAATAAAATAAAAATAATTTTAAAAAATTCTGGACCATGGAATATTCTCACTGGTCATATACAGGTAACATGTCCCGACCTTGGAGGAGAATGAGGAATATCATCAACTTTACTCTAATCACGTGGTGAGAGTGTGAGAACGGGGTGATTGTTCTCTCTTTAAATAAGGTGCTGGTACCAGAAGAAAGGAGGAATATATGCCTCTCCGGTGCAAAACATTTCTTTTTTCTAAATTTTTAGGAATTTATCCACAAGTGTAACTTTACACTAATTAGTGCAACCTTGTGTCCTAGTAATTATTATCCTGAATCTCCTATCGCAGTGAAGCAATCGTCTTAATGAACTCTACACATTTCACATTCATAGCCACCTATGCCAGGCCAAAAGTAACCGACTTGGCTGGAAAACCCCCTTACCTCTTGACCTAAACCAGTCCTTTTCTAAGGTAACTACC
This sequence comes from Potos flavus, assembly GCA_028534135.1. Classification (NCBI taxonomy): domain Eukaryota; kingdom Metazoa; phylum Chordata; class Mammalia; order Carnivora; family Procyonidae; genus Potos; species Potos flavus. Next base: position 107,098,673 of record CM052899.1, read on the forward strand.
TATAGACATGATGCTATATGTGAAAGTACATGTCATAGTAAATACTCAGCAATTCTTAGTTTTCTTTCTTTCTTTCTTTCTTTCTTTCTTTCTTTCTTTCTTTCTTTCTTTCTTTCTTTCTTTCTTTCTTTCTCTTTCTTTTTCTTTCTTTCTTTCTTTCTTTCTTTCTTTCTTTCTTTCTTTCTTTCTCTCTTCCTTTCTTTAGTATTTCATCTCCTTTATTTCCTTCCTTTGGTTTCATTTCAATTTTCTTTCTTATTTTATAAGACTTTGTAAAATGTAACCTTTGTTATATATATATATACACATATATTAAATATTTTATTTATTTGTGAGAGAGAGAGAGAGAACACAAGTGGGAGGGCAGCAGGCAGAAGGAGACGCAGACTCCCCGCTGAGCAAGGACCCCCCCCCCCACAATAGGTGACTCCATACAAGGACCCCAGAATCATGACCTGAGCTGAAGGCAGATGCTTAACCAACTGAGCCACCCAGGTGTCCCAAATATAACCTCATCTTAATGACTCTACAGTTACTAAACAACACACATTTATGGAAAAGCTGGACGTTTCAATATCTCTTTTCCCTAGATATTTGTGCCTGCGCTAACTAAATTACACAATTATCACTGCAAATTTACACATTTAATTTCTTTGGCTTTAATGTAACTTTGAAACTAGTTAGGACTTTAAGTAAAATATTCTACTTTTACTTTCTATGTTGTGTGAAAAGTAGCACAGTTGGGGATGGCCATAAACCACAAAAGAGGGAGGCAGGATAGAAGCAGAAAACCTAAGTTCTAGTTCTAATTCCATCACTTCCAGGCTGTGTAATCGTGGGCAAATTAGTTTTGCACCATAAAATTGTATTTTCATATGCCGCAAACGGGGATATAGAGAGCTGCCCTGCCTACATCATGCATTTACTTTATAGATCAAATGAGATGAGGCATGAGGAAGTGTTATTAATAATGAAGAACATGTGTCCTATTGATATGGCTCTTCCGAAAAACTGCTTGGAGCAGGATGGAAGAGGGACACAGGTGCACAGAGAATGTCGTGCTGTCACAACAGTCTACAGGAAAGAATCACGGTTGCATCAAAAGTGCTGAAGGACATTGGCAGGTTGGAGGGCAGAGAAAAACAATGCTTTGTTTGTTCCCCAGGAACAAGAGGTGTATAAGTGAATAAGTTTGCTTATAATCCTGAGATTGTAAGAAATCGTCCAGGTACCAATTTCTCTCATGATACAGACAAGTGGACTGCAATGCAATCCCCACAGAAAACCCTATTCCGATGATTTTGTAATGTGTTCTGAGTTAGCCAGCAGGTAGGATTACTTTGTTAATGAGGGGAAAACAGAATGAGGTATTAGAAGGAGTGTTCAAGATGTAGACCAGAAATATAGCAAACGCTTTCTAAGATAATGTATATTTTATGGACAATTTCTATTGTCTTTATATTCTGTGAAACTTATGTTGCTCCCTTTTTTCACCCTAAAACCAAAGAAATAAGTCAGTGTCTGTCCTGAATGGCCCCTTATATACCTGTGGCTACTGAGAAAGAGAATCCTTTGGGAATCATATAGGAATCCTCTGGGAATTTGTTAATTTTCCTTCCTGTGAAGTTGAAGTGACTGGCCATAAAATTCCTGAGCTACCCGAGTGCTCTGCCCCGAGCTGACCAGAACTAGAGTCCAGGGAATGTGGTGGTTGTTTATGGCAAGCCCATCGTTAGAACAAACCCATGGGCTTGCCATAACAGAGCCTTTCCCCAAAAAAGAAACTCTCCATAGCTCTATCATTTGTAGTGTTATTTTCGAACTTTGCTACTGTCCACCTTATCGCAATTACTGTTTCTGTGCCTCCCTCCGCATGCTTTATGCTAGGCCTGACCCTGTGCCTGACGTATGACTCAGTAATTGACAAGGGATCTTCTGCTATGGGAGCTTTTTGCTTCAACTTTAATTGCTGTAATGTAGTACCCTCTGTTAAGCAACCATTTGTTGTTGTTTTTGTTGTTGCTGCTGTCGTTGTTATCTAAGTTCTGTTATACCAGCCATATCATGTAAGAGGTAAGTCCCTATTTAGATAGGGCAAGTAAGCATAGACATCTCCTCTCTTTCATACCTTTCTTTGAAATTATGCTGAGAAACCTTGACCTGCTGATTTGGGGCCTCTTTCTCTCTCCGACAAATCTCACGCACCGACTTCTCATATTACCACGCCAGCTGCACATTCTCGAATCAGTAGAAATGCTCCTTAGGATTCCCCTAAGGTGCTGGCACTGCAGGTATAAATCTGTGCTTTGTCTCCTCCCCACCACTCTGCTCCTCCTGCTGCAGCCCACTTTGTAAATGAGCTTGTTTAGAAAACTGGAACATTAACACAGCCTTTCACAGGGCATGACCAGAGGAAGAACAGGTGCACAGTATGTGACAAGGGCAACACAAAGTCACATTAGACGGCTCCATGGAAAAGAGAAATTGATCCTTGAAAGTGATGTCAAATAATGATCTGCTTGACAATAAACTAAGAGTAGCTGCTTTCTTATGACCATCACCTGTTGTTCACCTACTGTTTTAATAGGCACTCTGTTCATTTCACACATATTTCCATACATATTTTTCCAACTTTCACAGTACTGCACATGGGCATTACTGCCTTGGCTATCTAAATGAATAAACTGAGGAACATCCTGTTATGCACCAAAAATTATATTATCAGTATAATTATAAGAGCCTGGGATTTATCCCAGGGTTCTCTGACCACAAAACTTTTGCTGCTTTTTCCTAAGGAGAAATAAACAAAAATGCTCTAGAACGAAGTAAATAAATCTTATTTACAGGTGTGTGGTGAATGTCATGCTATCACAACAGTCTACAGAGAATATATATGTGTGTGTGTGTGTGTGTGTGTGTGTGTATAGTATGTATATATGTATATAGAGAGATATATAGATATAGAGAGAGATAGATATTTAGAGAAAGACAGAGAGAGAGAGAGAAAGAAAATAAATTGTCATTACCTGAAGATGAGATGAGATTGGGAAACTGGTTAATAGTGATAGAAAATTATAGATTACAATGAGAGGTCATGGATTATTTTTTTCTATAGGATTGTGTTGACTTCTGTGCATATTCTATTTGACCCAGCTGTAGGAGTTACCATACCCTGAGAATTAAGGAATATGTCCTCATGATGTATTTCTATCTTTTAGCAATTCGATGCAAGGGTGAGACTAGAAGATCTCTAAATAATGGCTTTCATGCCCGGAATTGCTCTTGCAAATGTAAAGCTCTCTAATAAATGACATTCCATCACTTCAATACAATGCTGATACCTCTGTGGAAAAACCTTACAAACATGCTGCTGTGTTGGAAACTTCTGGTTGAAAGTTTTGTTAAATTTGACTTTACAGTAGAAAAGTACAACATTTGCACTATACCATACTCGGTTCTGGCAGGATGATGAAGTAGTTACTGGCCTAGAAAAGTGACAACCGAGGCTTAAGTCTGACTTGGAGCAAGCTGACTAAATTATCAGAGTCAAGTGATTTCTTTCACAAAATAGTGCAATATTTCATTCTCAGTATGATTGTGAGTATTAAATGAAATCATATTTATACCCACTCTACTAGCCTTCTGCTACGCCTTATTATCATTGTGCTGTTTAAAACATAAGACAGTATTGCATGTAATTTTCTATTGCCATGGTTCCATTCTAGGGAGAGATCTTTAATATAACTTCCTATTGTGAATCATAGTGAAGAAAGTTGAGTAATTGCAAAAATAAATATGAATAATTGTTTTTCAGAGAAATACTGGCTACATAGTTACAACTTCTGTGAAAACTCACTGATACTTTAATTATACGAATGTCTAATAAATATTATTTGGCTTATTGTATATATTAAATAACCAAAAACTAGAATGGAAAATTCAGTTGTACAAAGAAGTCACTTTATTAATTATTTGCTGTTGAATGGTTGAAGCTGAATTAAGAATGGCACACTAGGTACCTCAACCTAATGAGACTACAGACTGAAGGTAGGTTCAGAACAGGCACCAAAATGGGAATTGTCTTGTTACTTGTAACGAACAAGTATCTGAAAACGACTTTTGGAAGAGCAAATAAAATTATGCAAAAGCTGGCAGAGCTAGCTTGATTCCAGTTTTTACTCATTTGTATTTTCCAGTGTGGCTGATTTCTAACACAGCAGCAAAAATTCAGGTGACAGAAAGAGCTAAGTAATTATTGGCATTGAAACACAGATTAATAGAGATCAAAATCTTATTTATATAAGTCAAAGATGTATTTATATTTAGAATAAACAGGAAGAATATTCTTAAAAATAAACTGTGAAGGGAATTCTTAAGAAGGAAATTTTCATTGAATACTAACAAAGGATTAAAATTGACTTAGTAAAAAAATAAAATAAAATAAAATTGACTTAGTAAATAATGCTTTCATACTAAATATGCATCATTTTATTTGTAAAGAAAATGACAAAAATTATTTCTTCTTTAATTTGGATGTAAAACAAAATGTTTTTTTTTTGTTTCTCCCACTGTTACTTTATACTATGAGTTACTGTTTTTCTCTGTGAACTCCCAGAAATTGATACTGACCACGTTTGAATATTATAAACTGTTGCACAACAACACTATGCCATGTAGAAAATCATTTCAGGAATTGTATTCTTCAAAATCCCCTTGGTGACAATATGTTATATTAACTTTATAAAACAGTGCCTCATGTGTTATCTCACTAGTTCAGGTAAAGTCTACATATTTTTAATGGCAGATAAATTCTTTAAATTATATTGTTAATATGTAAATATTTTGGGAAAAGTTTTATTTTATGCTCATTTACTCTTTGAATTTTTCTCATAACATGATAAGCAGTACCAGAAATATTGTGTTATATTTAAGCAATAGCTTTATGCCTTGGGGCTCAAGCTGGATATTTGAGCCGGATATTCATTTGAGCCAGGTGAATGGCAAACTCATATTCAAAGGAATGGACCTTTATTATAAGGTCAGACTAAAAATAATCTGCAAATGATAACATTTTTTGCATTGCCACCACATTTGTCTCCTGAAACCTCAAATCTAGTTATGTGACACCCTTTGATAAAATCATTCAATGAACCCTGATGACAAACAGGATTAAGCCACATTTTGGATATTGCTTGATTTCTATCTCAGTTGTTTTCAACTTTAATGCATGTCAGAATCCCCAGAGGGCTCGTTCAAACACAGATGGGTAGGACCCACTCAGTGGGAGTGAGAGGCAGCCAAAGAATTTACATTTCTAGCAATTTCTCAGGATGCTGATTTTGTAGGTCCAGGGACTGCTCTCTAAGAATTGTTGTAGCTACTTGTGGTTTCCTACAAGCTGTAGTGTTTCTTGCCTCTCCGATCATTGTTGCTTAAGTCATTTTCTATGGTCACAACAAATACCATTTTGTCTTTCCCATGCTTAATTCTGAATTGTTATTCAAAACAGACCCCAGAAGATCCTTTTTGTTTTACCTCCTTCGGGCTGAGTTAGAGGTCTTTCTTCTGAGCTTTCACAGAATCCTGTGCATGTCTCTATTAATTCATAAAGCACAATGTACTGAATTGCTTTTTTTCCCCAACTCTTCCATCGGACTGTGAGTTTCCAAGAGAAAGGACTATGTATAGTTATCATTTGCATCCCCAAATTTTATGTGATGGGACACTCCAAAAAGTATCCATTGATTTGAGTGCCCTTTTTGTATTTCCATATACAAATTTTTTAAATGATCAGCAATATACAGATAACAAGAATGAATGGAGAATAAAGAATAGCCCAGATATAATCAATAGGAAGAGGATGGAGAGTCAAGTGCAAGCTCAAGTCACCTGACAAGTTTTACCTAGAGAAAGGTTAGTTTAAAAGAAGGTCAGTGATTGTCTAACATTAGCTAAAGATGATTATTTTGTCTGGGACTTGATTTGTAGGTATGGCTCTCAAGACCAAGTCCTGAAATATACCTTCTTTCTTTAAGAATATAAACTTCTACACAGACTATAATAAATTCGGATGATTTTTTACTACAAAATAATTCTGTTTTTCCCTTCATCATTCAAGGGTTTGGAGATTGTTATAGCTTAATAACACCTAAATTTTATTTGAAGCAGACAGAATATTTCTTTTTCCTAGTTCGATACTATGTGTCTCATACCTGGATTAATATTGAGTGTTTCCAGACTTCCAGAATGCTCAAATTAACATCATTTAATTTCCAGAATAATGGAAAGACCACAATCCTATATCATTTATATTTTGAACTGCAGTTTTATCATTCTGCTTTGGAGGAGCAGGAAAGGTTGTAGGGAATGCTGTTGTCATTTCTGTACAATGTAGAATTTTATAAGAAAAAAATCATAGGAGGCAAGAGAGACAGGAAAAGGGTCAAGAAAATAAAAACCTAGTGACTTATTAAGATTAGTCATGTTCAATTTATGAGACATAGGCAGTGATAGCTGAACAAATAAAATAAAAATTTCAATTAAGTGTCCTTGAAGTTTTAGATTCAAAATACCACCCAATGTCTCTGGGGAGTTTGACTGCTGACTGTACTTTTATCAGAGATAATCAGTGCTCACAACAAAGCAATGTGATGATCAATAAGACTTTATGGGTCATACTTACTCTATAATGATATCCTGGGAAACCCTAGGGCAAAATAATGGTTCTCAGCATTGATGGGGTTGATGGGCCCCTTAGCATATCTCTGCTGCCTTCTCAGCATTTATTTCCAGCGGCTGTCTTCAGGCCATATGTAGGCACAGTCCATCTCACCCAGATGTCTGCTGTTCATAGAGAACCAGGACAGTGGTCGAGGGCCTGCTGCAGAAATGTGGCTATGAAGAATCAATGCACACTGGACACACTGTTCCTTTGTCAGAAAATTAGAAACATACCATTGACTCTGAGGCTGAAGGTATTAGTGCACATGGATAAACACATGTTCTTTGTCATGCCTCATAGCCACTCATAGACCCTAAAGAAAGGGGTTTGCTTCGTATACCATTTTCAAACTGCAAAAGTAAATTGTAAGGATTAGTGGGAGCATGTGTGTGTGTTGAAGGGGTTGTTCGTGGAAAATTGAGAAAAGTACACAAAAGTGAAGTAATGCAAAACATCATAGGAGGAAAACATAAGGTCTTTTGGCTTCCCTGTGCCTTCAGATAGGAAGGCTCTTTGTGATGCTCATCATTAAAATAGTACGATCTTCGGAAAACCCAAAAGACCCCACCCCAAGACTGCTAGAACTCATCCAAGAATTCAGTAAAGTGTCAGGATATAAAATCAATGCACAGAAATCAGTTGCATTTCT
>CM052899.1:107106542-107131623 GCA_028534135.1 Potos flavus
CTGAAAATATACACGTATTTATGTCTTACCATTAATGAAACTTTTCACACCTCTATCACCCACAGGAGAACTTCCAAATTCCTGAGCTTATTATAGGATGTCTCTTAAGATTTACTCCATACTATCCTTTTAATTGTCAGACTCTCCTTGGCCTTCAATTTATGCTCTAGTCCAATAGAAATAGCTGTGGTTCACAATGAGATTTCAGCTCACACCTGTTAGAATGGCTAAAATCAAAAACACAGGAACACACACACACACACACACACACAAGAAACAGCACGTTTTGGCTTGGATGTGGAGAAAAAAGAGCCCTATTTCACTTGGTAGAATGCAAATTAGTGAAGCCATTGTGGAAAACAGTATGGAGGTTCTTCAAAAAATTCAAAATAGACCTGCCCTACAATCCAGGAATCCAGGAATCCCAGCACTGGATATTTATATTTTATATATATATATATATATATATATATATATATATATATATATAATTCAGCCATAAAAATAAACAAAATATTGTCATTTGCAACAACATGGATAAAGCTAGTTAGTATAATGTTAAGCAAAATAAGTCCATCAGAGAAAGACAAATACCATATGATCTCACTTATATGTGGAATTTAAGATACAAAACAAATGAGCAAAAGACAAAAAAAAGAGAAACAAACCAAGAAGCTGACTCTTAACTATAGAAAACAAACTGATGGTTACTAGAGAGGAGGTGGGAGGGAGTGGGAGAAATAGGAGAGGGGGATTAAAGAGTACACTTGTCATGATGAAATAAAATAAAATAAGAGTGGTAGTTCTATCACATGATGATGTCCACCTGTCCCATTTGTTCTCCACTTTATTTTAGCCACTCTTCTTTATTTGCCAAACTCCTCATTTTTCTGCATTTCCATCTTCATAAGTGAACTCATTTATATGTATTTTTTCAGACAGCTTTTTCCTTTTAAGTACTTTTGTTCTTCTTGATGCTAGTACTCAGCATCATAATACTGTTTTTCATGTCTATCATCCTAAAAAGTATTTAGTATCTTTATTATCAGAAATATCTTTCTTTGCATCCCTCTAGTATTTAATAGTAGTGTTCTCTTTTCAATTTCTTTTTTTTTTTTTATAGTTTATACACCTGTCTCTTCTCATGTTTCATTATTTGCACTTCCCTTCAAACTATCTGCAGAGTATATAATATGTTTTGGTTAAATAATCAATAGATACGTTGTTCCTGCTTTCGCAGCCTGCGATGTGCCTTTTCTCCTCACCTAAAGGACTATAGAAATTGTCCTTTTGAGGGATAATACAGTATTACCTGACTTGCAAATCCATTGGAGAGTCTGCATCTCCTTAATCTCCCCCAGCGCTTGTCACTGAGCACCAACCCCCTGCATTAATCAAGTGTTTTTGATATTTTGACCTCTCAAGCTTGGCTGACCCTGGAGGGACTTTCCTTCTTTCCTTGGAGGAGAGTGCCTTTCATATGCAAACTACTCAATCAGGAGCTCTTATTCCCCAATAGCTTCCTTTTTTAGGTTAGTTTTGTAGGTCAGCTTCCTTTTCTGGCAACTAATCATCCCAGGGCTAGATACCAGTCAATGAGGAGAAGCCTTGAGCCCTAGAGCTGAAATTATTAAAACTAGGAAATTCTAAGCCTGCCTCTTGGCCTCACCCATTCCTTCCCACAGGAATCACAATAGGGTTGTACCCTGTTTCCCCATCACTCCCTCCACCTCCAGACCAAGCCTGATGCCCCCTTGTGGCCCTGCCTGGTGTGGCATGGCCCCTTGGGAACAGAATCCTAAACACTACCTTTTCAGTGGCAATTGTCTTTTGATCTGTTGGCCTCACTGCATCTGAATAATAATAAATCTACATTTTTTGGCTTCTGTGGCACAGGCACCTCCTGATTTTTTCCTTTTTAATGAATTCGAGACTGGTTATCTAATATACAGGTTCCCTTACAAAATGAAAATGAATGCCCCCTGTTTCAGAGAGGAAATATGTATCATTTAAGGTACTACAAAGTAAAGCTTTTTCTCTTAAAATAGTTTACTACTTATCAAACATATTAGGAGTAATAATGATACATGAGTAACAACATAAACATAAAAACTGCAGAAGTATCTTATTTTCATAACTATACATAATAAATAATAATGCTTTGTTAATGTGAAGTCTTAGATTTAATAGGATTTTACTGACTCACTTTTTTGCAAATTCATTTATTAGGTCATCAAAAGGTATACTTTTAGCGAGTTCATTTTTTTTTTTTTTTTAGCGAGTTCATTTTTAACTGATATAACTAGAAATGATGTCAATTTTTCCTGGCAAATGTAAGCTCTCAATGTTTCAATGTTAAATCTCAAGATATTAAAGAATGTTTAATACTTTCTAATTTGGGGGAAGATCTCTTCTGTTACTGAGGCCACTAAATCCATTTTGTAGGCTGTTGTAACTGGGATAATTTCTGATAAATTATTTCAAAATACAGATTTCGGTATACCTAGGTTGATAATTCAAGCAGAACAATTTTTCTAAAAGAAATTTAACTCCAGATAAATCTGTTCTAAGTATGATTTTAATTTTACGTGAAATTAATACGATGGCTTATGTTTCTTCTATTTCCTGTCACTTATGGAGGTTGTATAAAAAGCCAAAAGTGGCTTCAAGATTTGTATATAATTCAAGACACCTAATTATTCATTCTATCACTGCATTATTTCCATTATGAGAAAAAAGTTAAAATTGTCATCCTTTATAATAACTTGGTCATTTGAAGCTTCATATGCAAACAGTTTTCTTTTCCATTATATGTGGCAAATCTTTAAATTTAATTTCTATTTCTAAGCCTGTGGATATTTGCTTTGTGATGCTGCTGCAGTTTTCAGAATCACAGATTCTTTTTTTTTAAGATTTTATTTATTTATTTGACAGAGAGAGAGAGCACAAGTAGGCAGAGAGGCAGGCAGAGAGAGAGGGGGAAGAAGGCTCCCTGCTGAGCAGAGAGCCCGATTCGAGATTCGGGGGCTCAATCCCAGGACCCTGAGATCATGACCTGAGCTGAGGCAGAGGCTTTAACCCACTGAGGCACCCAGGTGCCCCAGAATCACAGATTCTAAACACTTTGAAAAATTGTAATATCACCCTAATATGCCTTACCACAATGACAATGTATGCACTTTATTTTGTAATAATTTACTGACAAAGTGTGCTGACCGAGCACCACCAGTTCCTGTTCTAGGGCTCTGGCCAGAGAGGTGAAAGTTGTGTATATATCAAGGGATGAAGTCCCAGATTGACAGGCAAGCCAGCTTCCCAGGGCCCCTAGAACCTTCCCTGTCTTCAGTGTGGGCCTCTGCTGCTGCTCCTATTGCTGCTCTCTCTTTCTGGGTGCATGTCCCTGGCTTGCAGCTTTGGCCTGAAAAGTTGTTTTTGTTTTTTTGTTTTTTTTTTTTTTGCAGTCTGCCAGACAATTGCTCAGTACACCTCAACCATCCATGTTTGCCAGCCCTGAGCCCATCCTTGTGTGCACCAGAGTTAGGCCTATCTCCCCTGTTCGTGCACATGCTGTTTTGTTTGTTTGTTTGTCTTCAATCAGATTTGACTTACAAAATGCAAGTTCAAAGATTGAAAAAAAAAGGAATTTCAAAATCAGGATATCAGAGCATTAAAATCATCACAGGCTCCTTCCGCAAGTGGGGTTCTTTATTCCTACGTAGATCTCTCTGTCTTTCTCTGTCTCTGTCTCTCTCTCTCTCCCTCTTTCTCTCTTTCTCTCTCTCTCTTTCTCACACACACACACGCACACACATGCACACACACACCGGTCCTGACTGCATGATCTCTATGTCATTTAACTGGTTCTTGTTTTCTTGCCTCCCATTTCATGTGAACACTTCCAAGAATTTAGTTGTTTACCCTCAGCTATTTACTCTCCAGCAGAAATCAGTCATCCTAATAAGAAATTTTAATAATTACCTATAATTTTTAACTCCTAAATTTGGTCTCTCTCTCAATATTTCCATGGCCTCTGTGGCTGATAGTATACTTCAACTCAGATGGCTCACTCCAGAAACTTCCATGGTTCTGTATGCTTTTAAAAAGTCATTATCTTCCCAGAAAAATTGGCTCCTTTTTCTGTCTCTCTAAATCCTATAAATAATGTTGCTATTCTCTAAGTGATCCAAGCTCCAAACTGAGTGTCAACTCTTACTTTCTCTTTATATACCATCACTTCCTTCTGTATCATTCCTTACTATGTTTGGCATTCATCGTCTCCCTTCTGTATTATTATGATAGCTTTCCAAATGATCTCCCTGCTCTGGGAGTCCTTCCTTCAATCCATTCCACATAGGAACAACTGAACAAGCTGCCTAAAACGTTCTTTTGATGGTGTTACTTTTCTTCCTACCACCTCAAACCTACATTTTAAGTCCATAATCCAAAATGAAATATAAACTTCCCTATCACACACTGTGCTCACCATGATCTAGGTGGTTAAGATATCATTTAAACTTCACAACAAAAACTATTATTCTTAGATAGAATAACCTATTATTCTCGTTATCTGTAATTCCGCATCGCCTTACCTCACTTACCTACACTCGCGCACACACAACTATGTTGCAATATTTTCTATTTTACATTAACTTTATCTATTGTGTCTGTTGCTCTGGTGACAAAGAAAACTTTGACTACTGACACCAACCACGATCTCCTCCTTTCCTTTTTTTGGTATGACTTGTCTTTCCGGCTAGATAAGAACTAAAATTAAGGACATTTGCTGGAGTTTAGCAGCACTTTTCCTTAGAGATTCTCTTTGTTGCAAATGTCATAGAATAATCAGGTATAATTAAAATAAGAATGTAAAAATAAGGTCTATGAACTCAAATGAAAGGAAGCTGAGAACGATCTGCAGTTGGGGATCAGGCAGACAGATAACTCTAAAAACCTAGGCTTGATTCTATACCTTAGCAATAAAAAACATAACTTATTTAAAAAAAAAAAAAAAAGAAGCTGGAGTTAAAGGGAAGAAGTGTAGGACTCCGAGTACCATAAAAGCCTGACACATGCCGGAGCATGAGGGGCGGCGGGGCGGGGCGGGGGTGGGTGGGGCTAGATTGCTGGGTCACTGTGAAACTACCACTGTAACCCCTCTTCACACCAACCCTTCGCACTTGTGCTCTGTCCACACTCCCCTGGAATAATTGCACACCTGGAAGAAGAGGATGATTGAAAAAAAAGCCCGGGCAGCTACTGGCACCGCTTTCCACAGAACTGCACACAGGAATAGGGTTATGGTTTTAGATAAAAACAAAAGCGGAAACAAAACAGGACTCCAGGTTAAATTTTAATTTCCGGTAAACGACGAATGCTTATTTTAGTATAAGTGTGTTCCAAATATTGTATATGTATATATATCCATATGCATACATAATATGGATACATATTATCTACATATGTGTATGCAACATGTGTTACAGTGTGTCTATATGTGTATATAATATGAATACAACATTTTGTTTCTGCGGTGATTACTCTGAACGTCAGATAAACAAAACCACAGCTCTGTGTATAACTGTGTTTCAAATGTAGCATGAGTTGTATCTACAGTAAAAACAATTTTTTGTTTATCTGAGGTTCAGATTGAACTGGCCTCCGGTATTTTAGCTGTCATCATGGCCCGGAAGCAGGGGTGTTTCCCTGCTGGTAGGAGAGAGAGGATGACAACTGGCTGTGGTGCAGGGGGCCATCCCCTGCAAGCCACCCAGCAGAGCCTCCAGGGCTACAGGCGACAGAGCAGGGAGATCATAGAACTTCAGAAGAGGCTGTAATGACATGTGAGTAACATCTCTTGGTACCTACTCAGGTCCCAAACAAGGTGAGGGCAGAGGGATTACAAAAAAACAGCCAAGGGCTTCTGATACCCTGCCTCCTTCCCCACCACTGATACTCCTTATCTGGAAGTCAAAAATGAAACCACAGTGTTAATTTCTCCTTTGAGTAAATGGTTACCTTCTTGTCAAAGAAAAACACCCAAGTGAGAGCAAATAGTAGCCATTTATTCACAACTTGCAACAGAAAGGGAGTTAGCCACAATCACTTGCCTTTGGGAGAGCCAGAAAAGCAGGTGTGGAGTTAGGAGAGCTTTATTTGAAAAAATGGAAGGCTTCAGAGCTGCTCCTATGGGAAGCTTTCACATGGGGGAGCTGGAGGCAGACTAACTGGAAGCAGGGCATTTTATGTGTTTAGTTTGAGGAGATTGTTTTATTTTCTCTGATTGGTCCTGAGTTGGAAACAGTGCCCAAAAATAAGAAGCTCGAAGTCATGGACCAAGTCCTTATTGTTCTAAGCCAATTGCTACAGGAATTGTGTGGCCTTCTAGATGGGCGGCAGCTGAGTTTATGGGTCAGAGTTCTTTTGCACAGAGGGTCTGATCATTGTCTAGTTGTTCATTTAGTCTTTTCAATGGGTATGTCTTATAAATAAAATTAGACAATTTATTTTAAGTTCTTGGGCAATGTCCAGCATAGCACAGCTCTCCATAAAGCATTGCTATAATCAGTACTGATAATAATAGCTACTATGTTAGGTTTATGTTAGGTTTATATTCTCTCTTTTTTAAAGATTTTATTTATTTATTTGAGAAAAGAGAGAGCATGAGTGGGAGTGGGGCGGGCAGAGGAAGAGGGAGAAGCAGGCTCCCCGCTGAGAGAGAGGGCTTGATCCCAGGACCTTGATCTCAGGAGCCTGGATCAAGACCTAAGCTGAAAGCAGATGCTTTACCCACTGAGCCACCCAGGTGTCCCTATTAGATTTGTATTCTGAGCATATTGAGAAAGAACACTATGAAACCTAGAAACGGCAAGTCTGGAAAGTTTTCTTTCCCTCATCTTGATGAAAGAGTATGTCAAATGAGGCTTGTATTGACTCATAGGAAATAATCTTTTTTGTAGGTAACAATGTTTAAATATTTACAATTTTAATGGATCCACTACCAAATATTAAACATTATTTAGCTGATTGTATATATATATAAACTTATGTGATAACCCATACATTTACCTTAGAATCTTTGTCAATAATATTCCTCCTTTTATACAGCCAAAGCTCATTATTTCATTCAGTGAAATTGTCAAAGTTTTAAAAGCAAGATATGCGTTATTGAAGAGGGGGTAATAATTATATGGAATAATTATCACAGGACAATTGTTTTAAAAGGTAATAAATTAATAAACATAGGTAAAGGATATTTATGTCATCTTAATGCTTCCAAAACTTAGAACATTTGTAAAGAAGAAAAGTGTTTGAAATCAATCGCTTGCCTGCTGTGGTATTTTGCAGAGTATATTTAGAGAGAAGTGTTACATGAAAGAATTAAGTATATAGAACTTTAAGAGCGTGAGTTCATATACTTTCTAAGCTCAAGATCTGCTTACAGAACTCTTCCCTCCAGATTTAGCTTGCTTGCTTTCTCTAATATCCTAATATGAAGTGAGCCCAGTGATAGCCTACTTAATGATTTGCACATAATCGCTCATATTTGGTAATGTTGCTTTTAAACCTATTTTTATGCAAATGAGAAATATGGCAAAACCACTCTACAATCAGCCTAATGGCATTGTTTAGGTTGTATGTCCAATTGTTTTATTTTTTTTCACTCATCTTCACATAATAGGTAAATTGGGTGGGGTGTAGAGCTGCACATTTTATTTTTAAAAGTTATGTCTATGTTAGTTGAGAGATGATATGGAACCATTAACAAGTCGTGATTTCTACCACACTGTCCAGGTGAATGAAACATGAAAACTGAGTTTATTGGCTCTGAAATGAAAGAAGCATTATAGGTTCCTTTTGCCAGACATCATCATTCACTGTATTAATGATGAGAATTGCCAGAAGGGATCAATTCAATCCATCGTCTTAACACACAAGTAACATATAGTGAACGCTCGAACTGTTTTGTTACTCATCTTTGTAAGAAAACTTTTCCTTTCTACCAGCTTTAAACAGGTACATTAATAGTGACTAAACCTGAATTTAAGTGGTGCTTTATTTTAAAGCTATAAAAGAAAATTCCACGAGATAAATGCATTTCCATGTATGCAAATACTCCAGAAATTTCTTTTCCATAATTAAGCTTTGTTATTCTAAAAATGAGGGCATATTTTACATATGGTAAGGTCACTCTTTGTCTCGGTGTTTCCATATGTAAAGAGAATTATAAACTTCCCCTCACCAATTCCTCAAAGATGTTTCTTTAAAGACTACTGGCTTAAGAGAATTATTTGGCATGAGTACAAATATTATTGAGCTTTTATTAAAGTGTCTTTTACACTGCAGGATTTTTATGTTATCAGGAAAGAAGCCAACACGTATAGACTAATAAATAACTTAATGTCTTACAATGGATATCTGCTGCGGTTGCACATAATCAGAATTATTATCTGGCCAGCAGATGGGTGCTTAGCCAGTTGGATAAAACCTCTATTTGAACAGCCTTTGGGAAAAAAAAAAAAAGCCTAAATACCAGAGAACATTTTTTTTCTTTCGTCATCTATTTCCCATGAAATAACTGAAATAACTTGGTATGTACTTGCAAAGATTCAAATTCACTTAAAGCATCCTAATTAAGGAGTAGTTATAATACCTTTTATCTCTTTCCATTTACTCTTCCTCAATTTTACAATTACAAAAATAACACTGAATGCAGTGAATATAAAACTAACTGCAGAACTTCTCAGGATAATCTTCCAGGCATTTAGCAGCCTTTAGCCATATGGGTTTTACATGTGCAGATCCAGAATGGCTCTTATCCATATACATTTATGGAGAATTTTTTTTTTAAGAAAATATATTTGGGTGATATTGAGGACAAGTGTTAGCAACTATGAAACTGAGTTTGCCATAGGCCAGATATCATCTGTGTGTAAACCATTTAGTATAGACTGGCCTTTTTTGTGATCAGCTTGTATTAGTTCTTGTTTATCAGCAGCAGTTCTAAATACCAAAAAATTGAGCATTTAATTTTTGGGTTTGTGTCTTAAATTCCAACACACTATAAAATCGTTTTAGGACAATCATGGTATCTTGTTAGAATCATTTAGCTGAAAGCACAGCGGCCCTGCCAGAGCTGCTGGGATCCTCCTTTAGCCTACACAACCTGTGAACCCATTCCCAGGGTCTGAGTGGCGCTGTGGCCTTTAGAAGATGGCCTACAAGCTGGAAGTTGCCCTGCATGCTGAGAGGGCGGTAAGTACCTGGGAGTTCACTTTCCGCTCATGCAAGTAGGTGAGAAAGCAATGACTGATTGACCCTTGTAAAATGAATGTACAATGAATCCTTACTAATATAAGTAAAGTGGATAAAGAAGAAACCCTTGGCTCAGAGATTTAAGCAAATTTGGTCATTTTGACTCTTTTCTTTCTTCCTCGAGAGAATGGGTTGTTACTACTCATGACTAATTTCTTAGAAACCATACAACCTACCAGTTGATGCTCAGAGGTGAGTTTTAAATGTGGGGGAGGAGCATGAGGTACATAGAGAAATTTTACCACATTATATGCACAGTAGTTGCTCATGTTCTCTGTGACTGAATGTAATAATCATAGAAAAATCTCCTGGGGTAGGTGATAATACAAAAGCTAACTTGAATAGCTCAGTGACAAAGGAGATGAGAACGACAAAAAGATGGTCTACAAGAGCTCAAATAATGGCAATGCAGATAATGCAAATAAAAATATTAAAATCGCATATTTTCAATTTTAAAGTTTTAATTTCAATTTCAGGTGACATATTTGTACTGAAGCTATTTCATCTGCTATTATGATGAGCCCTGACTCTTTTATACTGTATAATTACATTCAGCTTCATATGAGGATCTAATAATTTATAATAAAACACAGTAAAGCACAGATATAACATAGTACTAAGAACTTTGCAATCCTGTGCTAGATGGTTATTCATTTCTGCATGAGAAGTAGAATCTCTGACATTTTTTTCTAAGAATGTATTTTATTTTAAAAGAAAACAACACTTTCGAATAACTATGCATGAGGTTTTCAACGATTAAATGGTCTGTCATAATTCTCGACTCTAGTCAGTAAGATACAATAATTAATGAATAACTGAGTTGCTCTAATGTTCCACAGTTTAGTGATATACAACTTACGGTGTCTCAGAATCTTTTAGAGTTATGCCTAGATGAGCAGGCATCTGATATATTGCTTCTTTGGTAGGAGTATAATAGCCAAAGAACAATTACTAGCTTTGTGAGGATGGCATTTTATCAATGGAACTTCCATTAAGTTAGCCTTCCATCTTGTTAATGTCATGCTCTTTTTTCAGGACCTTGACATCATTACAATGTGTCACTATACGGGGAAAAATGTACTTTTTAAGTGCCATAGATATAAATGTGTATTCCTGTCTCTGGTAAATTAGCATTCAAAGCTTTCTTGTGACAGTCATTTTAAGGACTACACGGGAATAATATAGATATAAAAAGTATACCACCTTTACAAGAAAAAAATACAAGTTGCCCAACTGCTTGTTAACATTCACTCTTTACATATGGCATCATCCAAAAGGTCATTTTTGAAGGCGTTTTCATGATATAGTCAGCATCCTGCTTCACTTACCTTAATGGGAAAGCTTAAGTTGAATTAAGTTGAATATTCATAAAAGTGACATTTAAATATCTCTTCCCTGTATACAGAATCATCTTACTGGTTAGAAATTAAATGCTTTAAAACAACGAAATACTCATTCTTGTTAGGTGATTTGATTGCTATTGTATCTTGTGTGGAGAAAGCATATCAGGAAGTGTGAATATAGTAAAATTAACTGTTATCTTGAATACATATGAAATATTATTGAAAGTGGTTATACTTGCATAATGCCCAAAGGAAACATTAAAAATTGAAAAATTCAGGCAAATAGCCAGAATTTTGATTGATTGGACTACAAGTAACTGATCTGATCGATTACTTTTTCCTCCAAGTAACTGCCCAGTTGTTAGATGAAGCTGAACAAATCTGTCACCTCTGTAGGTGATATCTTATTGAATAAGGACAATATCAATGTGTTCTCAACAAATCTGAATGCAAAACTCTTTACTAACTAACCTCATATACTGTAACTCTGACCCTAAGGTGATTACCTCTTGATGTTTTCAAAACAGTTAAAAATATTCTTCTACCCATTTGGAGATAAAAATTACAGAAAAAAATATATTTGCCACTTAAAAACCAAAAGTTGTTGTCATTTTTGTATTCAGCATATTCCTTTTAAGCTTTTTGCTAGTGACTTCTTTAGTTGTCAATAAATATATTAGATCTTCCTACACTCATAATAGTTCTCAGATTTTCTATTAGCTTTTAATGTACCAGCCAAGAGTATAAATGAGATCGAATCCAGGTATTCCAAAGCAATGAAGGAAGGATTTTTCACATGGAGGAGAGCTATCTAGACTTCAGAGTCCCAACTATTATTCCTGAGCTTCCTTTCTCTGAGGGCTATCTGAGATATTAACTACTGCTGGGCTGGCCTATTGGAGGAAAGGAGACCAGGAGGTTAATCTCTGGGATGCTGGACACCAAACCAAGTGGAGTAATGATCCTCTGATGTTTTAACGCAAGGAAAACACAGAGCCCTTCTCTTAATTCCCTGTTGCACAGCTGAGACCAAATTAGAAGATACAAGCACAACTTTAGTACCAATTCATATATTACTAAAGAGAAATACAAAGATAAAGGGTTTACTTTTTAGATTTAATAATTCTAAGGACTCCAACTAGAATGCCCACTCTTTACCACCCCTTCACTCTGTTCTTACCCAAAGTAGGAGATGCCGTCTCAACTGTATCACCCAGAACCACTATCAAGCACACCTAGATTTTGTATTTCTGAATGCAAAGATTGAATTGAATTGAATTGAATTGAATTGAATTGAATTGAATTGAATTGAACAGCAACAACAACTATAGTATTGCTCACCTATTTCTTCCAAAGGTTGGCTTTATCTGTCTTCCTTTAATTAAAAAAAAAGACTAACATTTGAACACAAAGGAAAATATCTAACATCTTCACAAGAGATAGGCACATATACCTGTAGGGAAGTTTTGTTTTAAAGCTCTTCTAATCCTTTGAGCGCATTTTCTTCTTTTCTCCTTTCCTATTGTGACTGATTTCTCAAAAGAATAGTTTTTGTTGTGAGTTCCACTGCCTTATACATCGGGACTGTTTGCAACCAGCTGTCTACTACTGCATAACTTGAAAGTGACCATCTAATCACAAAATCAATTGATTCTTTCTCTGTCCAGTACTTTATGAATCTCTCTGTGACTATCCACACAGCTGACTATATTCTTAAAACTGTGCAATGCCTTGGGTCCAATGAGCATACAACTTTTCTTTATGCACAGCCTGCTCCTCTCTTTTATTCTTTGCTGACTTCCTGCTTCTCCACCGCCCAAGCATAGTTGTTGTAAGAGTCAAGGCCATGCTGCTTTCCATCTCTACTGGTCTTTCTTCTTTGGCCGTCCCACAGTTACAACCATCCCATCTTTTGAGTACTTCTGAAGTCTGAACCTTGAGATCTCTTGACTGATCTTGTCTACAACCTTTAGTGCCCATTTTGATATCTAGCTGGGCATCCTAAGAGACTCCTCGAACATGGCATGGTTTCAAAAACATTCACTTTATTTTTCAAAACAATTTCTTCTAATTTCTTCTTTTATTTGGCTTATGATAATCCTATTTTTCCCAATTGCCTCATCTCCACATGCTTCAATAACATTTTATTTCCTCAACTCTTCACTTTCTATATTTAATCATTTCCCAAAGCAGTTTTTTCTTTGAATTATATTTTGATGTTGTCCTTTTCTATCAATTCCCTAATTCCCTATTCAAGTTGCTTTTCTTTTCATATCTGACCTAACTTATTATTTTTTTATCTTTTCTTTTTTTTGGATATCAAAAAATTTTTTATTCACAGTAAAAAATAAACTACAATGAAATTTGAAATTCTCTTCCAGTGCAAATATGCCATTTCCTCTTTACCACAGTTTTAAGTGTGTCATTACAAAATCATCATTTATGCATGCAATCGTATTTCCAAATTATCTCCAAAGGAATTGAAACAACATACTCTCTAGCAATGCATGAAGATGTGATTTCACCACATTCTCCTAAGCCTTGTGTTATCATTCCTTAATATTTGCCAATCTATTCTCTTACTGTTGTTTTACTTTACATTTTATTATTTACGAATAAGATTGAGCATCTATTCCTATGCTTATAAGTAATTTGTATTGCTTTCTCTGTGAAATGCCTGTAACATACTGTTTTTTATTTTTTTCCTTCCTGTCTCACTGCATCAAGCCTCTTTTGGCTTCTAGGATGATTACAAATTGTTTCTAGATTAATTTTACTAATTCACATCTCTAGAATAACTCCCAACTAGAATACTTTACGTTATTGTTGATTTTTAACTATGTAGAATTTAAACCCTTTAGTCTGGTGTACTAGTTGAGGTTTTTAGGTACAAGTATTAGGAACCAGAAATTTAAATGATTTTTGCCAAAATGCATTTTGTTGGAAGGATACTGAGAAACTCACAATCTATGGCAGGACTTGAGAACCATAACTACAGGTCATGCATTTCAGAAAAGAAAATACTTAAAATTGTGCTACCAAACTGTTTCATCAAAGATACCAGTAATGTTGCTCTGATATCACCAATACTAAAAATATAGATATAGTCAATGGAGCTATGCTCATGGCCAACTTTGGAAAATAAGTGACGTTGACCCCATTGCTACAATATCTAGCTGGCCATTTAGTTCAGATTAAGAAACTGGGATGTGCACATCTGATTGCCCTACATCCTGTGCTAAATTTAAATGCAAGAAAGATGTATAAAACAATTATCTGGCACTTTCTGCTTTTATAGTTGAATATGTGCTTTGCTTCACAAATCAGTGGATTTCCTAAGCATAGGGAGGGGTTCAAAAGCTGAACACAACGGAGACTATCAGATGTCTACCAAAGTAGCTATTAATTTCCTCTACGATTTTCCCTCACTTTAAAAAATTTTTTTAAATTTTTTATTTTTATTAAGTACACTCCATGCCCGGTGTGGAACCAAACGTGGGGCTTGAACTCATGACCCTGAGATCAAGACCTGCACCAAGATCAAGGGTTAACACTTAGCCAACTGAGCCACTCAGACACCCCTCCTTTAGTTTTAAAAACCCATTTGTTTTATTCTTAACCTAGTTTGTGATCAGGTCATCTAGACATATCATTGCTAATATATACACTGAATTTTTTACATTTCTCCTTTTTGTTTATTCTATTCTTCCCACCTGATTACTTACCTTTTGATGTTTTACACTTTTAAAAAATTTCTACTTCAAACATCTCTTATTATATTTTTTTTTTTGTAGCTCCCCTAATAATTGCTCTTCTTCTGAACTGTCATACAATTTGGTTTCTCTAAGCAATAAGATACATTGCATTCTGTCTTGTCCAGAAAGTATTCTAGTATATGCCATCTTATTCACTCCTATATAAGCACCAATCTTTATAGGGACAATGCCTTTTCATTTTTCAATGCATTAAACTATTCAGTAGATTTAAATTTCAATTTAAAAAATTCACCAAAATAGATTTCTAATTGCCTACTATTCATTCATCCATTCAGCAAACGTATTTTTGTATTGGATACCTATTGTCTGTGCTAACATTTTGCTCAGAGCTACAAATATAATGATGAATCAGACTGACTCAGTGCTTTATAGATTTTAGAAACCAAAACCAGCCTACAACAATAACAAAACAAACAAAATACAAGTAAACAAAACTTCAATAAAACTATTTTAATGTGTGAAATATGTTATGAAATCAAAATCAATTCGTATGTAAAGAGCAATTCAGAGGAACACAACAAGGGAAGTGGTTGAATCAGTTAGAAGGCTTAATTAGCATGTAAATGAAAGATGATAACTGCATGGGTAAAGATCTTGGCAATGGAGTTGGAAAGAAGTAAAAAGAATTCTAAACAGATGCTGAGAAAGAATTCACAGGACCTGATAGTGATTTGGAGGTTGTATATAAAAAAAAAATGCCAAGGACTAAATCCTTCTGTATTTTGCAATAACTATTTTTTTTTCCAGTAGCATTTCCATCAACCTGACCTTCTATCACATCTGCCTGACTCACTTTCCCCATTTTGTACAATCTTTTATCTCCCTAGGGTATTGCATATTACAAGAGATCATTGTACTGGGAACACTACAAATCCATAATTTTCAATTTCACTTGATCCTCTAACAGTAGAGATGTATCAAGAGAAGGAAACCATTAATTGGGCAGGGAGAGTAAAATATAAAGAATTATTAACTATGACTAGGGAGCAAATATAAAGGGTAGGGAGCACTCTAGAGACTCTCCTGAGACTGAAGCAGCACAACCAAGGAAGGAACATGTTTGGGAATCCTCACCACAGGCTGGGGATTTGGACCTCAATGGAGAAGGTGTGGATGTAGCATGCTGGATGGTAGAGAACTGTGCTGGGTTGCCCCAGGCCTGCATGCATCCATAGTCACTGCGCAAGAAGGAAATATCTTTTATGGTATGGAGACTAAAGGTGGATGCACCTCTCCAGAGTACAAGTAGGCCAAGACTGGCACAGTTGTGAGGGATGCAGATGTATAGGAAACAGCAGCTGAGACAGGCAAGCAGGAGCCAACTTTCCACAGTGCAGATGGGAAGAGACTGGTAGCCTAATGTGCAGAGGGATTCTCCACCCTAGCAGCCCTCACACTAGCTGGATGGCCCAAGTTTGGGCTGGTTTACTGGCTGCACGAGTGGCCCATTTTGAGTTGGTCACCAGGCTACTTACTGGAGCTGAGGACCCAAGCTCCCTGACACACTGCACACTCTGGCACACAGCTGGGAGTCAACATCACTGGATGTTCGTCTCCCATGCTAATATAACCATGCAAGAGAACAAACAGAAGTAAAAGAAAGAAAACCATAACCAAAAAGAAAAACTCTTTTTTCTTGCAGTGTCTCTTGAGTGACCCCCACTATCAACTTTTAAAGTTGTACTTGCACCAGAAAAGAAATGCACATGAGCAGAAGCTCCATTATCACTGTGCAGATAATGAGGGCGGATTAGGAGCTGAAAAGAAATATGTTGATAACTAGAAGAGTCCCCTTCTTTGATTACTTTATTTCCATATACATCTGTTATATACATTTGAACTTCTGCATGACAATAAAACAATCCACTTGACAAGATATAGTTGTCCTTCTTATGAATGAATTTTTCACCATTTCCCCAAATACTACACTCCCTAGTCATTGGCACTGTGGTGTTTCATCACAGAATTTCTGAAAAATTTCCATTACCTGAAGAGTAAACGTAAAAGTTATTCTCCTACAACTTGTATGTAAAATAAAACAAAAGGGGAAGAAGGAAAGAGAAAAAGAACATGGTTAGTATATACAATTAAACAGACATATATTAAGCAAAGAAAAAATGTACAAATTATAGTCCTTCTTTCTGTAATCTGTCATAAGGCTATAATAGTTCTGGTTTCCTTCTTCTAGCCCCAATTTCCCTTTGGCTCTCAGCCAAAACTTCAGCTGGCAGTGAAGAATGCAGGAATAGCCCCACCCTCAGAAAATCTGCTGGGCTCAGATGCAGTTTTCTTTGTCTCTGTTGTATAATAGCAACCCAATTTCCTCTTGATAATTGAAAACAGTTACTCTGACTAGGGAGAAATTTTCTTGTGTGTGTGTCCAATGGTTGAGTGGTGAAATGGGCTCAGAATGGTCAGGGGACAGTCCATTCTTCCAATTGAATGTATCTATTACTTTCAATTTTCCTAGAAGTGGTACAAGCAGCCACTACCATTTCGGCTACAGATGCAGCAGATCCTGTGGCATTCGAGTATCTGCAGAGAAAAACATCCTGTGTTGAGTCTGTGATAAGTCACCATAGAATACTCACAGTAAAGACCTTTAGGATTCTAGAGCAAGTCCATTCCATGTGCAGCAGAGATGGTTATTTGAAAAAAAAGGCTCTTGGTAAGTTATTGGATCTTAGTAGGGACCAGGCAGATGACAATGGGAATCAATAGGGACTCTAGTAAAGCTGCCCATCATGGGCTGCCTTGTGTAAAACTCACCAAATTAGAAAGTCTGGTGGATCCAGCAGGTATACGTTGTAAAATGGAAGTGATAGATCAGAGATCAGCCTTGTAGGCTCAAACAGACTGCAGAGAGATGTTCCAAACCTCAAAGACACCCACCTCCCCCCAATGCATTAATGCCACCCCCCAGCTCATATCTATGGTTTCAAAGTAAAACAGAGTAGAACAAGTCATTAAGGAACAAAGTTTGGAAATGAACAAACTGAAAAAAACATATGATGGCTGGAATGAAAAGTGTGAACAAATGATTAACCAGACATGAGGCTGGAAAGAGAAATGTCAGTCATGAGGGGCCTTGTAAGTCACATTAAAATATTTTAACCTTAATCCTAAGGACCACTAGTAGAGAATTTTAGTCAGGTTCATTGGTGAACAATACCACGTTTTAGGACTCATTCTGGTTTTAGCAGAATCACCGATGAGAGTGTGGGAAGCAAGAGAGAGAAGAGTATCTTCTGAGAGGTTATTGCACAGATTAAGCATGCGCTGATGATAGTCTTCATAACATCTCATCATGCTTTTGCTAAAAGTCTTCTACCAAAACATCTACGTATGCATTATAAGTATTAAAATACACCTACACTTACAAAAGTAAGCACTTCAGAGAAACAGGTTTTTTAGATCAAGAACTTATCATCCACATGTAAATAACTAACACATAACAGAATTGGGATTTAAACCCTATATGACTTCAAGCCAGAGTTCTTTCAAAAACATCCATGGGGAAAGTAGATAGGTACATTAATAAACTAAAATGCGGCATAGATGAGAACCCTTAACAACGACTGAACAAAATGTCATGGAATCGTCGTACACAGCAACTTAATCCACAGACAGAGATTACATTATCATAAAATCTTGAGAAATAGAATTTTGTTAAAACTAATTTGGACATTTTTCACTACCACATATTGCTATTTACATGGAACCCAGGATTTGGAAGACTGCCAATTATAAAAAAAAAAAAATCGTTGTTTTGTCTGTGCTGCTTATGTGAAAAATAATACATATGTATATCTAATTTTGTCCTAAGGATAAGACTTTGCTGCATACTCTTCATTCCTGAATTTGTCAAAGAATATTTGTTCATTATGTGAAAAATTGCCTTGTAAAAATAGGTGAATTTTATTACTGTCTTTCGTCTATATTTTTGTCTTGACTTTTGTTATTTAAAAAGCAGTGCAAATTCATTTAATAAAAATTACAGACTAAGGGTACCTGGGTGGCTCAGTGGGTTAAAGCCTCTGCTTTCAGCTCAGGTCATGATCTCAGGGTCCTGGGATCGAGCCCCACATCGGGCTCTCTGCTCAGCAGGGAGCCTGCTTCCCCCTCTCTCTCTCTACCTGCGTCTCTGCCTACTTGTGATCTCTATCTTTGTCAAATAAATAAATAAAATCTTTAAAAAAAGAATTACAGACTATGCAGAATTAGTCAGTATATAGTCAAAGAATTTTTAACAGTTTTGTGTGTATCTCTTCAAACAATTTCTTTGCCAAATATGTGAGATTCCATCATAATCACTATATTTGTAAAATGTTTAAATCTTATAAGATAAAGATAAGTACATATTTCATACACTACTAGAGGGAATACTAGCATATGCATACTTTAGAAATCTATTGTAGCTCAACTGTTAGCATATACCCTGGGGAAATTCTTGTAAGTATTTATCAGGCAACATCAATCTGTCTATCTAGTTTATTCCACAAGCGTAGTTTAATTAGAAAATAAAATCAGGGGAGCCTGGGTGGCTCAGTGGGTTAAAGCCTCTGCCTTCAGCTCAGGTCATAATCTCAGGGTCCTGGGATCAAGCCCCTCATTGAGCTCTCTGCTCAGCAGGGAGCCTGCTTCCCCCCTCTCTCTGCCTGCCTCTGTGCCTACTTGTGATCTCTCTCTCTCTGTCAAATAAATAAATAAAATCTTTAAAAAAGAAAGAAAAAAAAGAAAATAAAATCAAACTATTGTCTACACTAAAGAGTATGTGTAAATAAATTATGGTATATTCACAGAATGGGATTCTATACAGCAATGAAAAAAATAGATTACATCTATCCACATAAAATTGTATTAAATTCATAAACAATACTGTACAAAAATAAGTTGTAGAATATAAATGTTTACATTTATGCAGTTCAAAGATATACAAATTCAAATACTATATTGTTTAGGGATATGCTCATTTGAGGAGAAATACTAAGAAAAAGTAAGATAATCGTAATCTCAAAAATCAGGATAGTGTTTAACTCTAGGATGTGGAGAAATTCATAGTGTTCTTCCAGTATACTAGAAGCATGCTACATATATATATTTTTAATGTAATGTAATGATACTGAACATATTCTATCTTATTTACCATACATATGTACTCTTTGGTGAAGTGTCTGCTCAATTATTTTTGCCTATTTTTAATTGATATTTTGTTTTTCCTAATATCACTTTGAGAATTCTTTACATATTCAGGATGAAAATCATTGTAATATATGGGACTTACAAATATTTTCTCCCACTCTGTAGCTTGTCTTTTCATTTACATGGTAAAGTAAAAAGATTTCAAGGGCTAATCCTCAGTTGTGGCTTATACAACAGAATGAGAGGGACGATTCATTGAGCTAGGAAATCATAAACCAGAAAGAACAAGACTTTTGAAGAAGGGGTAGGGGAATTTTATAATTT
The DNA here is from genome assembly GCA_028534135.1 of Potos flavus. Classification (NCBI taxonomy): domain Eukaryota; kingdom Metazoa; phylum Chordata; class Mammalia; order Carnivora; family Procyonidae; genus Potos; species Potos flavus. Next base: position 107,126,440 of record CM052899.1, read on the forward strand.
CAGTATGACCATATGATGTAAGATGGCACCTGTGAAACAACCCAGTAGTTGAATGGCCTATAGAGCATGGAGGACCAAGTCTGCACTCCAAAAGAAAAATTGAATATCACTATTATTTTTGATGGTATGCAAAGGCGTAGAAGAATATGAAAGGAAAATAAACATAATGCTGAACTCTGAAAACCTCTGGCATTTCATGTTGGAGAAGTGGAGCATGAATCTACCAACTCTATTTCAAGAAGAGATGAGAGGAAAACCCCAACAATGTGCTGTTGTAATCCAAGGGACTAGGAAGTGTGAAAATGGATTTGTCAATAACAGCATTTTTGTTGAGAAGTCAAGTAGGAGAAGAAATGAGTAGGGTTCAGGGAATTAGTCCATGAAAATATTTTGTGGCTCTAAACTTTTCTTATTATTATACAGTAAAACTGACAGGTAGTATAAAGTTTTATGAATTTTAATACAATTATTCGTTCATATAACCACTTCGAAAATCAGGATATAGAACAATTTCATTGTCCCCCCAAATCTTCATGCTATACTTTTGTAATCACACCCTCTTCCCAATCCCAAACCTGGCAAACATTGTTTCTTTTTATTACCAAGTACTATTTTATTTGATGATGTATTACATTTTGTTTATCCATTTATCTGTTAAAAGACAGTTGGTTTGTTGCCAGTTTTTAGGGGATTATAAAAAGAGCTGCTATGAACATTGATGTACTAGATTTTGTGTGAAAAAAAAAAAAGTTAATTTCTCTAGGGTAATACCTTGAGTAGGTTTACAGAGAAACTGCCAAACTTCTCAAATTTTGCCTTTCACCAACACATGAGAATTCCAGGTATTCGACATCCTCACCAGCACTTGGTAGTATCAGCATCATTATATCTTTAACTTCAATCTTCTTGTGGGTGTACAGTGATTTCTTTTTTTTTTTTTAAGATTTTATTTATTTATTTGAGAAAGTGAGTGAGAGAGAGCATGAAAGAGGGGAGGGTCAGAAGGAGAACCAGACTCCCCACTGAGCAGGGAGCCCCAGGGGGCTAGATCCCAGGACTCTGGGATCATGAACCAAGCCAAATGCAGATGCCCAACTGACTAAGCCACCCACGTATAGTATAGTGATATAGTGTATATACTGTATAGTGATTTCTTATCATAGATTTAATTTGTATTTCTCTAATATAATGTAACGTAATGTAATGTAATGTAATGATACTGAACATATTCTATCTTATTTACCATACATATGTACTCTTCGATGAAGTGTCTGCTCAATTATTTTTGCCTATTTTTAATTGATATTTTGTTTTTCCTAATATCACTGAGAATTCTTTACATATTCAGGATAGAAGTCATTGTAATATATAGGATTTACAAATATTTTCTCCCACTCTGTAGCTTGTCTTTTCGTTTTTGTGTTAGCACTTTCAACAAAGCAAAAGTTTTAATTTTGACAAATTCTAATTTATTCTTTTTTCCCTTTTGTAAATAATAATTATGGTGTCATTTCTAAGACTCTTGTGTAATTCCAGTTCACAAATATTCTTCTCTTGTCTCCTAAAAGTTTCATACTTTCATAATTTACATCTAGATATATGATCCATCTTGTGTTATTTTTCATATACGGTGTGAGGTTATGTTGAGGTACGTTTCTTTTTCACATATGATCATCCAAATGCAATCCACTGCATTATTGAAAATACTATCCTTTCTCCATTAAGTGATGAAAATAAGAAACAATGAGGTCACAAAATATTCATAACAGAATATCTCAATCCCTTTCAGGGATTAAAATACCAATACATATTATGTTTTGCAACATCAAATTTCAGATTGAAATGAATTTTATAATTATTATGTTTCAAAGGGCAAAATTTTGTTTTCTTTTGCTTTATTTTATTTTATTTTTTAAAGGTTTTAAATAGTTTTTATTAAGTAACGAACACCCCAGAATGATATTTATAATATGAGTAGTATATCAAGAATAAATGTAAAATGAGTCAAAACTAGAAACATTCCAAATCATTCTTCATCTGGAAAGCACATAAACCGACAATGATGCATATATACATTGGAATACTGTTTAGCAGTTAAAGGGAACACACAATTGATCATGCAACAATATGGGTAAATCCTAAATACGTTCTTCTAACTGAAATAAGTCAGAATCAAAAGATTACATACTTTATGATTCTGTTTACATTTATTCTATAAAAGGCAAAACTCTAGGGATGGATTAAAAATCAGTAGATGCCAAGGGTTAATGGTTGGGGGAAGGTTTGGCTCCAAAGGGGTAGCAAAGGGAATTAGTGGAGGGTGGAGAGGTTTTATGAAATGTACTATATCTTGATTATATTGTTGGTTACATAACTCCATACATTTGTTGGAACATAGAATTAAACACCAAAGGGGTCATTTTTTCAGTCATGAGACAACTACTCTGTGGAAGGACTGATTTCCCCATTTCTATTTCAGTCTGAAGTTAGTTGTGTAAGAGACTCCTATCTTGATCTCTCCTAACTTCCTCATTTGGGGAAAGTCACCACAACATCTTAACACTGCTCCCTTTCTTCTAATCTCTCATTTGGCAGGTCTTCTTTGCTGTGTGTTGGGGTCTGCCACTTTGGGGGGTTTTTACTACTGACTCAACCATTGCATGTCTTAGATCCAAGTTCAACATCTCTGAGTCTGGTGTACTGTTTGGGTTGAGCTGGAATGGACTTTTCCTTCATGTGTGGCTACTCTCAATGTGATTGGCCCTTCTCTAATTCACTTCTTATTTGTATTTTTTTTTTTCTTGTAAAGAGTTCTCTAGGTTTCTGACATGTATGTGGAGGATACCACCACTCATTTTAAGTATCAATGTTTATTTGTTCCTGTTTTCATATTTCAAGGATAAGGGAGTTAAAGTATCATCTCTTCTTGCCATCTAGAACCAGGAGTTCAATCTTATGCATGTGTGTTTGTGAAGAGTGTGTGTGTGTATAGGGGATGGAGTATTATTGTGTCCCCTCTCAGTTTCCACTTGTTAGAAATTAAATGTCAATGCTTCAGCTTAGTAATTCTTAAATATTTTTGCTCTTGTACTTACTTGAGTATCTCATAAGTTGCAAAAGCTTCTTATGGTAGTGAAGGACAAAGTAGGAAGGAGTGTTCTTTCCATTCCACAGCCCTTCAGGATTGAACCCTGAGTGTTTCAGGTGCTTTTAAAAAGCCCTAATACCAGAAACATGGCCCTTCCTCCTTCAAAATCTGTTTTTTAATTCAAAAGTATCCTTCTGGTCATTCAAATAATCCAATGCATAGTGATATCTTATTAATCTTCAATAAACATGTTACTTTCTTGCTCAGATACTATGTTTCTGAATCAGTGACTTCCCATTGACTAGAAAATAATTCCTAGACTCTTGATATGTTGGTGTATAACCTCTCCTCTCTTGCCAAAACCTGACATTCATTAGCCACAAAATACGACAATTGATTTGCACTCTGAAGATTTCCTCTTACCACACCCTCTCTGGGGCTGACCATTGCTGCCTACTGATAACTGTTACATGATCTTAGAACCAAAGGCCTGAGTTTTCTCAAGATCCCAATATAAAATAATGTTTCTATCTTCTGAATGCCTACCGTGTTCACCATATTTTTGCAATTAATCACTTATTTTTGGTTGTTTCTTCTCCTAATGGTGCCTTCACTCTCATTTTAATCTATGACTGATATTTAAGTTTTGTACTTATTTCTTGAATCTCCAAATGAATGGATTTCAGCATTTTAAGAACAGGAATCGCTTCTGTTTCTTTGTATCCTCAAATGCATCCACTACAGTGCCTTTCCTATTATGCGTGCTCATAAATATTTTTATTTGATTTGATTTTACTGAAATTTTTCCAAGCTATGCAATTGTGTTCTACACAATAATTGCTGCCTTTTCAAAATAAGCCATGTCATCTTTTGAGCGCAGTATGAAACGCGATAACTGAATTGAGGCATTAGACAATTATGGCGGAAAGATAAGACAAGTAATAGCTGGGTGGGGGGCAAGATGAGTGAGTATAGAACAAAAAGAAAAAAATGCCAAATAGATCATTTATTTTATCATCATTTCTTATAAATCAGAGTAAAGACTGTTCTGGCTTGAAGAAGCCATAAGTGGTGATAGAAGGGAGTCAAATTTTCTGACGTTGAGGGAAGAAATAAAAGAAAAGAATATAGAGGCATGGCTTTTGCTTTTAAAGTTTGATTCTGAATTTTCGTCATTAATGATATCATGGGTTTCTTGGACCAATTTCTAAATTGAAGATAGTATAAGGATGTCATCAATCTATCTGTCTGCTACTAGCAAATTCAACACAAATGAGAAATAAGACAGACATCCTCTCAAAAGTTGAAGTGAATGATAAAACTCAGAACTTTCTAGAATAAGACTCAAGGAAGAAAATTGAGTTTTCTATTAATACGTTCTCACTATTTTTTGACATACAATCCATTTCTACCTCTCTCATGTCTTTGTCCTATAGCTTATGAAAGAAGCATTATGCAGTTTCATTCAAAAACTATATCAGTGTCCATTCTCAAAGAAACAAATTGCTATATTTTAAAGGCAGTCCTTCCAATAGCCTACTGCTCTAAAAAGACAAAAACAAAAGAAACATAATGAGACCAATACCAAGAGTAGCTAGCACACAATATATACAGTATAATGTATATGGCTAAAAACAACATGTTTCAATATGACAAATTTAAAATATTCCAATCTATTCCTTGACATTTTCAGTCATGATTTTCTTTTTCAGTTACAATAATTTAATCTTTTTAACATTTTTTTCCTTTCTTTTGATTCATTCTAGCTGAATGAATTGAGATTAGTTTCAATTGTAGGGTAGAATATTAAATGGATATGTTAGCAGCTGATTAAAAATAGTAGATTTCTTCAATTAAAGTAAAATAGAATATCTGAAAAATGTAAAGTTGTGATCTTTTTGAATTAGGAAGATCGTACTATTTTATTTTATTTATTTTTTTTAAATTTTTTTTAAATTTTTTAATTAAAGCATAATGTATTATTTGTGCCAGGGTACATGTCTGTGGATCCTCAGGCTTACACATTTCACAGCACTTACCATAGCACATACCCTCCTCAATGTCCATAACCCAGCCACCCTATCCCTACCCACCCC
>CM052899.1:107132123-107162476 GCA_028534135.1 Potos flavus
TCAAATAATCTTTGACAAAGCAGGAAAAACTATCCAGTGGAAAAAAGACAGTCTCTTCAATAAATGGTGCTGGGAAAATTGGACAGCTATGTATAGAAGAATGAAACTCGACCATTCTCTCACACCATACACAAAGATAAACTCAAAATGGGTGAAAGACCTCAACGTGAGACAAGAATCCATCAAAATCCTAGAGGAGAACATAGGCAGTAACCTCTTCGACATCAGCCACAGCAACTTCTTTTAAGACACGTCTCCAAAGGCAAAGGAAACAAAAGTGAAAATGAACTTTTGGGACTTCATCAAGATAAAAAGCTTCTGCACAGGAAAAGAAACAGTCAACAAAACAAAGAGGCAACCCACGGAATGGGAGAAGATATGCCCAAATGACACTACAGACAAAGGCCTTATATCCAAGATCTATAAAGAACTCCTCAAACCTAACACCCAAAAAACAGATAACCATGTCAGAAAATGGGCGGAAGACATGAAAAGACACTTCTCCAATGAAGACATACAAATGGCTAGCAGACACATGAAAAAATGTTCATCATCATTAGCCATCAGGGAAATTCAAATCAAAACCACATTGAGATACCACCTTACGCCAGTTAGAATGGCAAAGATTAACAAGACAGGAAACAACAAATGTTGGAGAGATGTGGAGAAAGGGGAACCCTCTTACGCTGTTGGTGGGAATGCAAGTAGGTACAGGCACTTTGGAAAACAGTGTAGAGATTCCTCAAAAATTTAAAAATAGAGCTACCCTATGACCCTGTAATTGCACTGCTGGGTATTTACCCCAAAGATATAGATGTTGTGAAAAGAAGGGTCATATGCACCCCAATGTTCATAGCAGCAATGTCCACAATCGGCAAACTGTGGAGAAAGTCAAGATATGCTTTAACAGATAAATGTTTAAAGAAGATGTGATCCACATATACAATGGGTTATTACTCAACCATAAGAAAGGATGAATACCCAACTTTTATATCAACATGAATGGGACTGGAGATTATGCTGAGTGAAATAAGTCAGGCAGAGAAAGTCAATTATCATATGGTTTCACTTACTTGTGGAGCATAAGGAATAATATGAAGGACATTAGGAGAAGGAAAGGAAAAGTGAATTGGGGGGAATTGGAGGGGGAGATGAACCATGAAAGACTGTGGACTTTGAGAAACAAACAGGGTTTTAGAGGGGAGGTGGGTGGGGGGATGAGTGAGTCTGGTGGTGGGTATTAAGGAGGGCATATATTGCATGGAGCACTGGGTATGGTACATAAACAATGAATCTTGGAACACTGAAAAAATAATACTAAAAAAATGTAAAAAAAGAAAATACCTACTCTCCAATAAAAAAAATGTGATGTATTTTATATTGAAATATACACGTAAAACACTCACATACACAAACAATGGAATATTATTCACTCATAAATAGAAGAAACTCTTGCTCTTGAAACAACATAGATGGACTTAGAAGCCATTATGCTAAGTAAAATAAGTCAGACAATGACAAATACTGTATGCTCTCACTTACATGTGGAATCTAAAAACAAAAACAGTAAACAAAGACACAAAATGAACTCATACAGAGAACGGATTGGTGATGGCCAGAGGTGGAGGGTGCAAGTGGGAAAAATGGGTAAAGGTGGTCAAAATGTACAAATTTACAGTTATAAAATAGAATAAGTCATGGACTGTAATGTACAGTGTAGTGACTATAGTTAATGATACCGTATTACATATTTGAAAGTCACAAAGAAAGTACACCTTCAAAGTTCTTATCACAGGAACATAATAGTAACTATGTACAGTTATGGATGTTAACTAAAATTATTGTGGTGATCATTTCACAATGTACAAAGATATGAAGTGAATCACTATGTTGTATACCTGAAACAAATATAATATTATATGTTAATTATGTCTCAATAAAAATGAGAGTCATGTGATGTGTAAACTATATATTTCTATCATATATGCTTTTTAATAAGATTTTTATATTAGAACAATTTTAGATTTACAGAATCACTGTGAAGTATTCCGGACAGTTCCCATATACCGCACATCCAGTTTTCTCTTACTATTAACATCTTACTTAATACGGTAGATTTGTTACAGATAATGATCAATTATTGGTCCATTATTTTTAATTGAAGTTTTAATTATATTCAGATATTCTTAGTTTTTACCTAATGTCTTTTTTCTTTTCCAGCATCCCATCCAGGATACCGTGTATCCCAGTCATGTGTTTCTTAGGCTCCTCTTGGTTGTGACTATTTCTCAAACATTGCTTGCTTTTAATGACCTTGAAGATTTTGAAGAGTAATGGTCAGGTTTTTGTAGAACAACCTTATTTGGGGATTTGTGCGATGTTTTTCTTTTGATTGGATTGAGGTTATGTTTTTTTGTTTTTTGTTTTTGTTTTTTTTTGGAAGGAAGTTCTTATAGATCACATGCCATTTTCATAATATAACATCAAGGTTAATACTCTCAACATAATTAATCACTGTTGATGCTGAGTGTGATCACTTGACTGAAGTGGTATGTGTCAGGTTTATCCATTCTCCAGTTTCTTTTCTCCTATTTCACATTATACTTTTTGGAAGGAAGTTAGTATTTGAAAGCTACCTTGAGAAATAAGGAGTTACACTTTACCTAACTGAGGGTAGAGAACTTATATAAATTATTTGGAATTCTTCCACATAAGAAGTTTGTCTAGGGGCTCCTGGGTGGCTCAGTGGGTTAAGCCTCTGTGTTCGGCTCAGGTCATGATCTCGGGGTCCTGGGATCGAGTCCCGCATCGGGCTCTCTGCTCAGCAGGGAGCCTGCTTCCCCCTCTCTCTGCCTGCCTCTCTGCCTGCTTGTGATCTCTTTCTCTCTGTCAAATAAATAAATAAATAAATAAATAAAATCTTAAAAAAAAAAGAAGTTTGTCTAGTCCCTCCTATCTATTTATATCAGTGCGAACTCATGAATATTTGTTTTATACATTGAGTTATAATCCAATATTGATTTATTTTGTTACTCACATTTTTCCAGCTTTGACCATTGGGAGCTCTTTCAGTTGGCACCTGGATCTCTTTGGTACAACCCCATTATTCTTTTTCTTTTTAACACTTCCTTCCTCTCTGACACTGCAAGATGTTGCATCCTCATCTTGTGTATTTTCTGTCCTGGTCATAGAATCAGCCATTTTTCAAGGAGCCCTGATTTCTTAACAGGAGAATGTCATTAGAAATAGATGTCCAGGGGTGCCTGGGTGACTTAGTCAGTTAAGCCTCTGCCTTCGGCTCAGGTCATGACTCCAGGGTCTTGGAATTGAACCCCAAGTCCTGTGTCCAGTTCCCTGCTTAGTGAGACAGTCTGCTTCTCCCTCTGCTCCTCCCCCTCCCCCAGCTCATGCTCTCTCAGGCTCTCTCTCTCTCAAATAAATAAATAAAATCTTTAAAAAAAGAAACTGATGTCCAGCCGCTGCTGGGGTGTCATTATTCTTAGGTCCGCTTAGCCACAGAACAAGGAAATATATGTACATATACTAATCTGTGTATATACACATGTCTATAAATATTTTATATGTAACTGTCTTTATTTATATTAAACTAAACATGAGTTTATATTAGTATGTGTAACTCCAGGCCATTACCACATGGATAAGTCTATCCTCCTACCCTTGGATATCCACAACATCCCACTCCAACAATGAGAAACGTGTTTTATTCATCTACAAATCATTTATTTAATTTCCCAATTCCAGTATACATGATTAACAGTATCAGAATTGTTAGCCCTTACTCTGTGGGAAACAACTTTACCAACTAGAATACAATGCTTTCATACAATTTCTTTTGCCTTTAGTCTTAGAGACACCAATCATTCCCAAAATTATAGAGGTCAGCACTTTCCTCCTTCCACTCACTTCAGTGAGGTTGGATCAAACATTTATAATATAGTTAGATTGTTTTGTCACATTTTATATTCCACCTTGGATCCAGTGATCTTCTAAAGGATTTTATTTTAAAATTGCATATATAAACATGCACTCATTGTGCTGCCAATTTCTGTGGGCTTTGACAAATGCATAGTGTCCTGTACCCAACATTATAACAGCATAAGAGTTTCATGCCCTAAAAAGTCCTTTGTGCTTCACCTATTCAACTTCTCCCCACCCCACCCACAAGCCCCTGCCAACTACTCCTCTTTTTACTATCTCTGTAGTTATGACTTTGATGGAATTTCATATAATTGGTATCGGATCATGTAGTCTTTTTATATTGGCTTTTTTTTTCACTTAGAAGTTTGCATTTAAGACTCATCTATGCCTTTTCATGGTTTGAGATTCATTGCTTATTATTACCGAATAATATTGCATTGTGGATGCACAGTTTATTTATCCATTCACCTTTTGAAAGACGCTTTGGTGGCTTCTGGTCTTTGGAGTTTATGAATGAAGCTTCTCTAAACATCCACATATAGGACATAATATTTTCTTTCAGTTGGGCAAATATATATGAGTAAGACTGATGGTAAGATAGAGGAGCAAGTGAGAAGGAGCAAGGTGGTGTGGTAAGGGAGGGTTTAGCTTTGCAGGACACTGCTAAATTGTCCTCAAAGGGGTTGCCAATTTTTGCATTCTCAAAAGCAAAGATGTGAGAATTCCTGTTGCTCTGCATCCTTGCCAGCAAATGGCATTGTTAGATTTTTTTGGAGTTTAGCCTTTTTAATAGTTGTGAAGTGTTATTTTATTTTTGTTTTGGTTTATAATTCCCTAATGAGATTCGACATTAAACATCTTTTTATATGGTTGCCGTTTGCATATCTTCCTTGGCGAGTTGTCTACTCAGATTTTTTGTCCATTATTTAATTATGTTGTAACTTTTCTTATTGTTGAGTTTAAGAATCCTTTGTATATTCTGGATACAAAGTCTTTAACATGTATGTGTTTTTTCATATATTTTGACCGTTTGTTACAGTGCCTTTCTTAAAGAAGAATTAAAAACAATGAATCTTGGAACACTGAAAAAATAAAATGAAAGAAAAAAGAAAATAAAGTACTCATCACATAAAAAAAAAATAATTAGTGAAGTCTGGATACCTGGGTGGCTCAGTCGGTTATGCATCTGCCTCTGGCTCAGGTTCCTGGGATCAAGTTCCACATTGGGCTCCCTTCTCAGCAGGGAGTCTACTTCTCCCTCTGCCCCTACCTCCTGTCCCTGTCCCGCACACCCCTCTCATGCTTGCATGTGCTCTCTTTCTCTCTTGCAAAAATAAATAAATAAAATCTTTAAAAAACAAAAATAAATAAAATTTATTGAAGTCCAACTTTTTTTTTATGGATTGTGTTTTTGGTATTATATCTAAAAACTCATCTCTAGAAAAAAAAGTCACATTAGTTTTCTTCCTTTTTCTCCTAGAAGTTTTATAGTTTTGCAAATTACTTTTAATTCTATGATCCGTTTGGATATAATTTTTGTGAAAGACGTAATGTCTGTGTCTAGGTTCTTCTAATTCTGATGTCTGGGTCATATCTAAGTCTGATTCCAATGATTGCTTTGTCTCTTAAAACTATTTTACCTTGTCTTTCAACATGCTTTGTAATTTTTTTTTGTTGACAGCTGGATGTGTATTAGCTAATAGGTAATGAGATAAATAGGGCTTTATTGTGAGGATTTATATTAATCTGGCTAGGAGTTGGGCTGTGATTAATGTTTGCTGCAACTGCAAGTGCCAGAGACCGTATTCCTCTAGTGAGTTTTTTTTTGTTTGTTTGTGTGTTTGTTTGTTTATTGCCTCCCCGCCTGACTTTGGGCTTCTCAAAGTACTACTTCTCCTGGAGAATCTGTTTCTTGCAGCTTTTTCAGCTATAATCCACTACTCTTTTGCTGGAGTTCTGTTGCTATGGTAGTGATGTGTAGATGATAGGAAGCATTCTAGTATCTTTAGGTTACGTCTCAGTTTTTAAGTTGTGAGCCTATGTCTCTGGTCTGTGATTCCCATAAGTTTTCCTCTAGTGGTATAGACTTTCTTCTTCTCTACCCTTTAGGTGAGATAGGAAATATAGAGGGGTCTGGAATGGAGGCAATGTCTTTAGTTCATCTAGCAGAAGGATCTGGCACAGCCTGTTCCCCTGGAGAATAGACATTTGTTATAGAGAACTCCGTGGGTATATTTCCACAATGAGTACTCTTCACTACCTGCTGCCAGAAAGATGAAGGGATCTTTCCTGGGTATTCATCGTGAAGACCTGGTGGGATTTCTGGAGGTAAAACCTGTGGTAGTTTTGAGGTTCTATGAGATTTCAGCCCCCAGGAATTCTACACTCTCTTACTAGTCTGCACTCTGTAAATTTAAGGTAACAACCTAATAGTAGAATAAGCACATGTATTGAAAATGTTCACTTTCTCCTACTTATAAAAAATTTTTTTGTCTTCTTTTCTTGGTTTAGATTTATAAATAAAAATCAAAGCTTGGATAAAGATCCAAGAATATTTAGATTTGATTCTCATATAGAGTTAAAGCTTATAGGATATTCTGCTTTGCTTTTTTAAACTGTAATTGCATATTATAATATCTAGCATATTTTAATTTAATATTGTACCTTCAGGACTAGGGGATGCTAACAAAATTATAATTATCTCTATTTCTTACCTTGTTCCTAAGATTACCAAAAAAGCTTTGTCTATAAATATTGTAACTAGGTTTTTTTTTTTAATGAACAATATACTCATATAGAAGAAGTATTATGGAAAAGATGACTTTTTCCACTGCCTAGACCAAGATAGTTGATAACCAATACAGGTTTCTCCTGCTCTCTGAAAGTAGAGGCTTTCTATTAAAACTTTCACAAGCCAAAATCATGTAAAGCAAAGGGGCACTTACCATTAATTTATATGGAAACATTTTTTTAGTATTCCCAGACCCAAAAAATAATCTCTCATAGGATTCTCTGATACCTTAGGACACATCTTGCTAAGAGATGCCCTTCTCCAGGGCATGATACGAGCCTCCTGCCTCTTGCTGAGCTTGTACAGTTTTGATTGCAGAGTTGGTGATGTAGACTCATTGAGGCATAGATTTGTCCATGATAGTCATGGGAACAATACATTTAATTCTTTCTTCTCAATGTGTGTGTGTGTGTGTGTGCGTGTGTTTAAACAGCTATACAGCGATATAATTGGCATCCAACAAACTGTATTTAAAATATACAATTTAATAAGTTCTGACATTTGTATACACCTGTAAGATGATCAGCATGATCAAGACAGCAAATATCTATCCCTACCCCAAAGTTTCCTTGTGGCCCTTTATTCCCCTCACTCCATCCTTTCCCTACTCTCTCAGCCCCCAAGCAACAACTCATTTGCTTTCTGTCTGTAGAGATTAGTTTCCATTTTATAGAATTTCATAAAAATGGAACTGTGCAGTAAATAGTTCTGTTGTTGAGCTTCTTTTTTTTTTTTAAAGATTTTATTTATTTATTTGACAGAGGGAGATCACAAGTAGGCAGAGAGGCAAGCAGAGAGAGGGGGGGAAGCAGGCTCCCTCCTGAGCAGAGAGCCCAATGCGGGGCTCGATCCCAGGACTCTGAGATCATGACCTGAGTTGAAGGCAGAGGCTTTAACCAACTGAGCCCCCCAGGCGCCCCTTTATTCAGCATCATTATTTGAAATTTATCTATGCTGTTTGATGGATCAGTAATTCATTCTCTTTATTTCTGAGTAAGAATTTGATGTGTAGATATATGTAACTTGATTATCTAGATGAACATTTGGGCTGTTTCCAGCTTGGGGGTATTATGAATAAAGCTGCTCTGAGCATTCACATAAAATTCTTTTTATGAAAATATGCTTTTGTTTATCTTTGTTAAATACTTAGTGAAATGACTAAGCATGTGGTAGGTATATGTTAAGTTTCTAAGACATTGCAACTATTTTCCAAGTGGTATGTTTTATATACCACCCAGTAGTTTATGAGCATTCCAGCTGATTCAAATACCTGCAATACTTGGGACTGTCAGTCTTTGAATTGCAGACATTCTAATATGTGGAAGGCAATATTTAATTGGAGATTTCAACTTGCATTTTCCTAATGATTAATGATACTAAGACTTTTTTCCATGTGCTTGTTTTCTCTCTTTGTATTCTCTTTCAACAAGTGTTTAAATCAATTGCCAAATTTTTCATCTGGTTATTTGGTTTTTTTGTTATTGAATTTTGAAAGTTCTTTATATATCTAAATAAAAGTTCTTTATCAGATATATGATTTGCAAACATTTTCTGTAGTCTTGTCTTTTCTTTCTCTTGAAGCATTCACCTTTTAACTATACATTTCTGCCCAGAATTTTTAAAAAATTCATAACTAAAAGGCTCATGGCATCAATCTAACAATAAACGTATTTGGCAAATAAGAATGATTACAATGCTTCTCTCTGTTGTGATTATATAATCCATCAATTATGCTAATAATTCAAGTATCTAAATATTCCTAATCCCCTTACAGGTTAATGTTTCTTCTAAAATAAACATGTGAAGTATAATCTTCATGAGAAGTTCTTTGAAACAAATCAGAAATAAATATTTATTGAGTGAGTTTCCTGAAAAGATGCTGCCAATTCCCAGTCTGATTTCTTGAACTATTCGAAATGTTTCATTTCCAACCCATCACCAACATTAATAAAATATTGAAAATTAAATTTAGGGAAAAAAATATTTCCCCATTGTATATAATCACACATACTAACTCAATGAGGTTTTGATGGAAAGAAAATGAATGTTATTAATTAATCATTAATCCCTAATTGGTTAGTAATTTTAATCCTTTTTCAGGGAGACAAAGACAGTAGAATCTATATATTTATATTTACACTTGTATTTATTCATTTATCTTTATCATATCACAGTGCTTAGGAATCATGTTGATTCCCCTTTCTATGGGGAAAAGTGGATTTTTATAAGTCCCAAGATTTACTCAAGGGTTGTTTTTTCACTCAATATTTTAAACAAAGACCTACTAAGTGCCAAAAGATACTTTATCTCTGTAAAGCCTCTATTGCTAAAATGGTAAAAGTCTGATAGAGATAGTTCAGATTATGTTTTTTTTTTTTTTGCTAAATGCATTGAGGCTGAATAATGGTGATACAAATATTTTAAATGTTATTTCCTGGCCTTTTGAAATAAAAACAATGACATTTAGAATGCAGCCAAATAGCATTAATCTGACTTCTCTGCCTGCAAATTATATTAGCAATTTATCTCTAGCAAGGTTTCATAGTTAAGGTGACATCACACAAAATGCCACTCTGGAGAGAGAATCAATGACCCTGTTCTGATAGGATAAAACCCCAAACAATATAACTGGCTGTATTTCAAATTACACCATGATGTATCCTAAAGGACTCTCAAAATCCAAAGTGAAGGATTCATGCATCAACTGACTTTCTAGGTTAATTTAAAGTTAGCATCATCACTGATTTCATATTTTTTCAACAAATAACTATTGAGCATCTACTATATTCCATTCACTGGTTTAGATAATTAACAGTGAAATTCAGCATATTCATGGAGTTTGGAGTCTATTAAGGGAATAAAGTAAATGAGTCAATTATTAGTAGCTATAAGTATTCGTAGGTATAAAAAGTATATTAGCATAGGTATATTAGTAGATATAAAAGTAAACAAAAACAAAAAGAGAGATGGCAAATGATAAAGTTAAAGATGGTTTAAAATTTTCAACAGAGGATCAGGGAAGGCCTCATTAAGAAGATGATATTTTTGTTGTTTACAAAAAACACTTTTATAACACTACCTTACAAGCTAAATATTTTTCAAATATTAACTCTTTAATCTCCATGATAATTCTATGAAGTAGGTACTATTATTAACCCCAACTCATAGAAAATGAAGCCAAAGGAAAGGTTAACAACTTGCCCAAGATCCACAAGCCTGCAAAGTAGCAGAGCCATCTCCTAAGTGCAGTGGCTTGCCTCTCAGCTCCATGCCCTTCACCATTATGGCTCTTAGCCTCTCTCTTTTGAACAAAGACACAAAGAAGATAAGGAAGAGGAGGGCAGCCATGTAGGTATATGAAGGAAAGGCATTCTAGACAAAGAAAAGAGACAAGGGCCTAAAGTTTAAAAAACAGTCTGGAGTTCAGGTGGCTAGTGTAGCTTGTTGTCAAAGAAGGGGTCATAGGGGGCAAGGTCTGAGAGGTAAGTGGGGTCTTAGATCACATAAACATTTTACTTTAATTCTGCGGGACATAGGGAACTAGGAAAGAGATTTGAGCAGAAATGGCATGCTATGTGTGTCTTATTTTAAAAGGATCACTGTGGCTGCTAGGTCAAGAATAGACAATAGACAGTAGAAAAGCAAGATTGGAAATGGAGAATACAGTCTTAAGTTTTTACAACAATGGTAGTGAAAGATTATTATTGTTCCTTGAATCAGGTGAAAATGTTGGAGATCATATATAATAACCAGATTCTGAAATATTTTGAGTCTGATCAATGGAATTTCTTGGTGATTCAGTACAGGGGTTTAAAAAAACAAAACAAAACACAATAATACAAAAAGACCAAAGAGAAAATCAGAATGACATCAAGGATATTGACATGAATAACCAGAAGGATGAATTTGCTGTTAATTGAAAGGACAAGTCTAGTAGAAGGGGAATATGGATGGAGATAGCTTTGGACAAGGTAAGTTTGACACCTATTTGACATCTAAATGGAGATGTCAATTTGGTGGTTGGATTTATGAGTTTGGAGTTCAAAAAAGAGAGCCACACTATAGATATAAGTGTGAGATCATCACTGTACCATTAGTATCTGAAGGTATGAGAGTAGATGAAATAACCAAAGTAGTAACTGTGGAGAAAGGAAAGGAAGGATTCCAGGATTAAGCTAGGGTTGATACTTAGCACTTTTTCGTTGGCTAGAGAATAAAGATAATGTGTCACACATGAAAAGTAGGAAAATTGTGAAGAAGCAGAAGCTAAATTGTTCTCTTTTTATAATCCTTTGACATTTACAAATGTAGAAAATGCTGATATATATATACACAAACACATATGCTATGTATACGTATATATGCAGTTATGCACATATATGTGTATATACATGTACATACATATGTACTTGTATATGTACGTTTATATATATACGTATAGTGTGTATATGCATCTCATATACATAATATACGTATATATACATATATAACGTGTGTGTGCGTATATATATATCTATATATATATCTTACATAGCACAGAAGACTTCATGAGCTTAAAAAGTATTTCATCTGACTACAGGTTTATATTTTCTCAGAATTCTAGATTCTCAAAATTAATAATATCGAAATCCTTTCTATGTAACATCTATAAATGGTCCTTTTTGAAGTTTCCTTGGATTGAGTTTGATTGACAAAAGCTGCCTGATGTTGATACAGCTAATTTATAAATGGGCTAATAAAGATGCTTGTATTATCCTTAAGAGGAAAGAAGGCAAGGGAGAAGAAAAGACAGCAAAATGGCTAGATGAAAGCAGCCACAATTGCCTTGTATGAATGGCTAAGTTGACAAGGAGCACCTGAATTCCTTAATCACCCATCCTCCAAGCATGTGAATAATAATCACAGTGAAAACATACTTTCAGAGCTTCTGATACTGGGAAATAGCTAACAGTCTCTGTTATTTAAACGACCCATGGAATTAAAGCTTTGTAAGAGTAGATTTTACAAAGAAATTTGGATTCTGAAGCCCATGAAAGGCAGATGGATTCTGGGAAGGAATTAAGTGTCTGCTGGTAGGGGGGCGATGGGTTGTTTCATTAATAAAATGTGAACAGCAGGAGGATGTTAATGAATAGACACCCCAGAACTTGCATACCAAATTTATTCCATAAAAGAAGAACTTGAATATGTTAACGAGCAGAGGTATGTTATAAGAGGAAATGCCAAAACAGGGAACAAATGCATTACTTAGAACTGTATGGTTTTTTAAAAATCAGTTTTGCTACTTTCAATATAGCATTGCATTTTTTCCAACTTGTGGTCTAAAGATAAATGAAAAATGTAACTAATTAATATTAGTTAATATGAAGTATTGCATAGTTAGAATATTTATCCCAAATCTAGGGAATTTATGACACTAGTTATTTCATTTACATAACATGCTTTCTTTTCAAATTTTTTAGATGACAAAGAGTAAATCTTCAAAAATTTAAACTAATTTTGCTTATTTTACAAAAGTAGCTCATTCATATTTTTAGAAAGTTAAAACTATAGAGACACTGAAAAAGAACATTAAAACTATCATGATCCCACCATCCAGAGATTATCACTGTTAACTCACCCGCCTCCCAGAAACTTTCTTTTGAATAAAATACTGATTCACATGCATCACCTGGATTTAATTTCAGAAGAGCACTTCGAGTATTAGGAGACACCAAAGTATGTCAAACAAAACAGGATTAACAATTAGCATAGTGTCACCAGTGCAAGATCTTTTTTCCTTTCCAAGTCCTACTTTTTTTGCAGTTCATTGAGCCTAAGGCATGTCAAAGCAGCAAGGCTACTGTAAAAGTAGCTCTTCTGGCATGTCTCAACATTTAGCTTTATAATTTTGTGTTTATAGTTAGTGAGGTAGAGTATCAGAAGTTTTCAGCACGTTCCGCAGTCCTCTGGGGTCTCCAGCTGGTCGGCTGCTCTGTTCCTCCCTGCAAGAGAATCAGCCATGCAGAGCCACTCCTGTAATGTATAGTGCAATGCCATATGTGGCCATCCTGCTCTTGATTGCCATGCATCCCCTGACATCCTAATGCAGGAAGTAGGAGCTTCCCTGGATGAGTGACATTCAATTATCCAAGAAAGAAATTCTTAGAGGACCACATGATACAAAGATAAATCACCCTGGCTGACAGCTTCATTACAAAACTGACATATGGAGAAGAGACGTAGCCCACTGGGCTAAAGGTATCCTGTCAGCCACTCCCTAAGCAACCGTGCTATCTGGGAAGGGAAGAGCCTTAGCCAGATGATTTGGGCAAGGCCCAGGAGTCACACATAAAAGGATTAGATTTTCCCCATAATATCAAGGACTGTGTTTCTGACATCAATTATTTGCTAAATAATCCCAAGAAGTTCCTAACAAGTAAATGTAATAATAATTATTACGATACGGTCTCTGACTAGACTGTCCAAAGCTACTCTCTCCTAGTGCCCAACTCCCCATTAATTTAGTGAAGATCTCAGTCTCTCGTTTACTTTTTACACTTCACCTGGCACAATCTACATCTGTCTTATTCTTTGTTATCTCTATCAATTAGCACAATGCCTAGCGCTTGGAAGACATTGATTAAATATCGGTGAATGAATGAATACACAAATGAATAAAAGTGCAAATGACTGAATAACTTACCAGCTAACCACAGACTGCCTGCTCCATGCACTTGCCCACAAGTTAAAAAGGTATAACTTGCTTCTCCTCTACACTGATACCATAGGAAAAAGTCAGTCCTTTTACTTGTACTCTGCATCCCCCCAACCTGGACTAGTTCTATGCTGACATTAGCAAGAAATAGGGTAAGTAAGGCTTTTGCTTTTGTCAGAAGACATACTAATAGCATTTAAATCATAGGATTATTTTGAGATTTAAGTTAGAGAACACAAGTAAAACACTGAATGCTATGTCTGGCACGTAATAAGAGTTGTGTAAACAGTCACTATTTGGCTCTTGGCCACCAATGGTAGAGCCTCATAGCCATAACAATGAGCCTCTCCTAACATCTGGGAGAAAAATATCATTTGACTGGTGGTAGGAAAGGCAAAACATTTTAGGAGCTCCTTGCTTTACACTCGTTCTGTGAGTTATTCATCTACTTCATAAGGACAGGTGGAAGAGGAAAACTTCAAAAATGCTGCCTGCTGCTTGTGTAGCCAATGGTCGATTATAAGATATTAAAATTAAAAAGGGCCTTAATGATACTAAGTCTAGCCTCGCATTTCATGTTTGAATCCTCTCAACGACATCCTCAGCAAAAGGTGCTCAGTTCCCATAGACACTGGTGAGAAGCTTTTTCCCAAATATATTCAGGAGACAGGTCCACAGGGAAGAAAAATGCAAAGTTGCCTGTGTTATATCCTGTTTTTTAAAAAAGCACTGTATATTCGACAATATGAAATGCTACACTGCATGTCACAATGCATAAACTGCTATGGAGGGCTTCCTTTAGACTTCTAAAATAATCTTATTCTCATTTTGATTCCAGTAATAGGAGATGTAATGAAAATGTCAAAAGAGGTTACTAAACGATTTAGGTACATTTTCAATTCCTGTGTTGCATTTTTAATAGTTACATTAAAAAGTAAATACTGTAGGGACTCTCTCTCTCTCTCAGGGAAAATGAGGTGTACTGGAGATATAGCTTTGATATAAGTAAAGGCTTTAAAGAGACAGCTATTCAGTTATGCATTAATATAAATGCTGAATAGGAGATGTTCCAGAACGAAGGGAGCCCCTATTACAGATTATATTCTACCTGCCCTATTAATGTTTAGTTCCTATTACTGGTTGTAGGGCTCACCAAGACTGGACAGACCAGGAAAATCTAATTAAATCAGCTGGTTTCATGGGAGATGGGAGGTAAAAAAGAAATTGATGCCCACACAGGAAAAACAGTCATTGAAGTAAAATGAACCAGAGGTTTCTAGCAAAGGATTGTGTTACTTTATCACTTGATGTGTCAAAAACACTGGAGTTAGAACTAACACCCTTTTTTTTTTTTTAATTTTTATTTATTTATTTGACAGAGAGGAGAGAGATCACAAGTAGGCAGAGAGGCGGGCAGAGAGAGAGGGGGAAGCAGGCTCCCCGCTGAGCAGAGAGCCCGATGCAGGGCTCCATCCCAGGACCCTGAGATCATGACCTGAGCTGAAGGCAGAGGCTTTAACCCACTGAACCACCCAGGCGCCCTTAGAACTAACACCCTTATACACAAATACTACCAGTAGGTACAAAATGGATTTGAAAATGGTAGTGGCATGGTACAATGAGTCTAGTTAGAAGAAAGGAAGAAATCCTTGAGACCTCAAAGGACCCTCACCAGAAGTGCATGCTAACTTCTTTAAATTACAAAACCTAAAATAGATATCACACAGGGCTGTTTTATGCTTTGTAGTCTAGAGGGCCACAGTGCCCATTATACCGTGTTCTTCTTTCCTACCAACATCATATTTATACAGATAAAATTAGATTAAATATCTAAGTCCCATTGAAAACCCAAAATAACAGAGGGGTGGAATTTGCAGTGTGCATGATGGAGGCAAAAACTTCGGATGTGCTCTCCACAGGTGTTTCTTTTCTTCCTAGTACAGGCAGATATGCTCTTGACTCGGAGATTCTTTGGTAAATGGAAATCAGAAGTCGTTAAAGACAGTAGGTTTTTCCTTTCATCCCTAGATTCTAAAGTCTTTGAAGGAAGAGCTTAAGTATCTGTAAAGGGGTACACCTTTAAAGGACACAGTGAGGAAGAGTTAGAGACTTTAAGGAAAGCTAAAAGGGAGTGAAGAGACAATGTTCCTCAGATTAAAAAGCAGCAGGTCAGGGACTGGGAGGAAGTGGTATTTAGAAGCCATTTTGCTGAGAGGTGAACAAATGGCCTTGTGATTAGAGACACTTCATCTATTTTGCTAAACACCCCTTGACTCCTGAATTTAGTGTGAAAACAGAAAAGAGAATAATTACAACTTTTTGAGATTAAAATTTTTTACTAATTATGTGAAATCATAGGAAGAGTCAATTTTACCTCTGATTTAGATAAAGAAAGGTAGGAATACTTGTATTCCTGAGTTGGTGGGCTGGGTTTCACATCAGCTACAAATATAGAAAACCAGTTCCTATTCCAGGTGCTATTGCTAAGCCAATTGGAAGCTCAAGATTCACATGGTAAATTATAGGATCAAGATTTTATGATTCAGACTCTAAAGTATTAAGTTTGAGTAAATCTGATTTTGTAATGAAATTGTTAAGTATGTGAATTATGTCTTCAATACCTTTATGTTCTCTCTATAACCATGTAAAGCTCAGCAATTCTTATACCTTCCATTTCTGAATAGAAGCTGAAATTCTTTGGAACATCTCTATATCTAAATCTCTCCATTATTTTCTCATCATTGAGATGTGCTTGAGGTCCACTCCCTCCTAAATTCATTCTTAAAAGAATATAGATACATAATTTGATAAAATCATTCTGAAGCGTTATTTGTATTCAATATTTGAATTTCAACAAGATGCTTTGATGCCATAATTTTGTTTTTAAGATTTTTATTTATTTATTTGACAGAGAGAGAGATCACGAGTAGGCAGAGAGGCAGACAGAGAGAGAGGGGGAAGCAGGCTCCCCGCTGAGCAGAGAGCCCAATATGGGGTTTGATCCCAGGACCCTGAGATCATGACCTGAGCTGAAGGCAGAGGCTTTAACGCACTGAACCACCCAGGTGCCCCTCAATGCCATAATTTAATGGGGGAATTCAGCAAGGTAATCTCAAGCTCTGTGAAAGGAATTCATGAGACATGGCAGGGGGCAGAAAGGTAGGGATGTGTGGGGTCACATGGATAAATCCCAGGATTAGAGGCTGAGTATTCTGGGATCTAGTGCTATTGTTCTTTCTGGGTCACAATTGCCTCATCTAAAAAAAAAAAGAACTGAAGGCAATCCTTTCTACTTTTCGAATATCTTACTCAGTCATTCTATTTTTCTGCCCATAACAAAGGTGTCTGTTTGATGTCTATCTTCCTTTTATACACACACACACACACACACACACACATTCTTTCCTTTTCTCAATTTACCTGCCGTCAGTATGTTTATTTCCAATTAAATAAGAATAAATATAACTACAGAAATACATGAATATTCAAATAAAATAAATAAAGTTTCTGTACTTATTAAGGACTATCTATGTATGCTTAGATGTCAAGAGATAAAAATGCTAAACTAATAACTATATAGTTGTAAAAATTATGATTTATTTATTTCTGAAATTTTTGTATTAAGAACACAATTTTCACGATTTTTCAAATTAATTAAATAAATCTATCACAGTCCTAGGAAATGGTTCTGTGAATAGACATAACCTTATAGGCAAAGTAAAGTAGAGAACAAATGTGCTTAATAAGAAAAAAACAACCCCTCCACAGACTGGAACTTAACAGGTCATTAGCCAAAGTGGTAAGAAGACTTACTTTTTTTTGTATTTATTTATTTTATTTATCTTTTTAAAAGATTTATCTTTGTATTTGGTGGGGGAGGGGCAGAGGGAAAGGGAAAGGGAAAGGGAAAGAAAGTCTCAAGCAGACTCTGAGCTGAGCATGGAGCCCGATATGGGGGCTTAAACCCATGAACCTGAGATCACGACCTGAGCTGAAATCAAGAGTTCACACAACTGACTGTGCCACCCAGGTGCCCCAAGAATACTTATTTTAAAATAACACAGTGAAGAGTGACATTAGGTTAGAGTGTAAAGTTGGTAAAATCTGTCCTTGGTGTCCTTTTTCTTATTCACTTTTCAGCCTAGGTAATTTAATCATCTTGGTCTAGATTGCCCTCATTCTTATTGCACATAATGGATATTTTGGGCAACTCTATTTGCCTGTCATCATGCTGCCTAGAAGATGTTTAGCAGGGTGACACTTCTGACTTGGAAGAGGGAACTAAACAAGTATATCTCATTCTTCCATCTTTAAGAGAAGTATTACCTTTGCACAGGTAGGTGCCAACCACTGTTGTCTGTTTCTACTTGAGAAACACACTTTGGTCAGGCAATTCTAATGGCTGGAGACATTTTTCACTAGGTCCCTCCTATCCGACTTCAAAGACAAGATAGAATGATGGTGTTTATCACTGTTTAGGTAGTGTTTGCCTACTTTACAGACACAAACATTCCCTCAGATGAGTCACACCAATGTCTAGACTAGGGACCTGCAGTGCAGGTAATAACTGGGAACCAATTTGGCTCTAGATTTTAGTCATGTTCTCCACTCCAGCATCTCCAGAAATACAGCTGATATTTAGAGGTACACTATTCTGTTTATTTTTCAACTAGTCATCAATTGTAGGGGATGGAGGCAGGGTATTTCATTAAATAACAACCTTAAGCCCCAACATGGTCAACAATCCATTATTAGCTCATAAATATTTTAGCTGATAACAATTTTAGGTGTGTTTTCTAAAAGGTAACCTGTATTATTTTAAAAATCCATTGCAAGTCCATAGCGGTGCTGGTGGTGGTGATTTTTTTTATTATTAATATAAATAATTTCATGTATTGACTTCTACATATATTAATTCTAATTTTTCAAATAATCTTATAAGATAGGAATTATTGTCTCTACGGAAAAGAAGAATCAGATAAATATAATTAGGCAATAATTAACTGAGGCAGAATTTTACACAAAATACATATTTCAAAGTTCACTCTTTCCTGAACATCACATTGCTATTAGGAGAGATAAACTATATATACAAACAATAATTTAATCAAAAAATTTATATTCACATTTAAGAGAAAGGCAAATACTACACAAACTTGACTTCTTTTTTTTTTTAAAGATTTTATTTATTTGTCAGAGAGAGAGAGAGATCACAAGTAGGCAGAGAGGCAGGCAGAGAGAGAGGGGGAAGCAGGCTCCCTGCTGAGCAGGGCTCAATCCCAGGACCCTGTGATCATGACCTGAGCCGAAGGCAGAGAGGCTTTAGCCCACAGAGCCACCCAGGCGCCCCTTGACTTCTGATATAAATCAGGAATATCTGAAATAGCCATTAGTTATACTCTTAAGTTTTCTTTCAGAGTATTTATCACAATTTATAATTAAATATTTCTATGGTTATTTAATATCCATTTCTTCAAATGAACTGTGTGTTCAGTATGAACAAGAATCGTTTCTATTTTCCTCACCATTGTACCCTTAGCACTCAACTCAGTGCCTCGCTCATATTAAATAATCAATGTTTTTTGAAACTTAAAAAAAAAAAACAACCCAGATTAGTTAGCCCCATCCCCCCCTTTAGCTACTGCACTCTTTTCCATCAAGAAAGATCCTGTCAATGTACCAACCAAATTTCATCTCCCAGAATCTGTTTCAGATCTACGGAGAGAGAGCAATTTACTTGGACTCGAGACTCTGAGAAGAAAGACAGAAATGGAGAAAAAAACTTTAGAATTCACTTGAATGTGCTCCTCCCTTTTTGTTGTAATTGGTTTTGTTCTTCACACCATTCCCTAATGCCTTTGCATGACCCATGCCTCAATATCCCCAGGCTACTGTGTGTTTTCAGAATATGACCACATGTGCAGATATTGGTAGCTACTTAAATTTGTCTTGTGCTTGGAATGTTTACCTCACCATTCTCAACTGTCAAAATACAGTCTTTCCTCAAAGTGTAGCAATTATATGAAGAATTCACCTGCTCTTCCCAAAGATAATTCTTTTTTCCTCTGACCACCCATCAAACATCTTTAAATCCATATCATGGTATTTGTTGCAAAGTATAGCATTAGAGTTTGCTTTGTACACCCCTCTCCCTAACAGAACTCAGAACTGCTTTTTCCCAGGACCTGCATTCCCTCAGTTTTGGGCACTGTACCTTGGGCAAAGAATATAGTCAATTAATGCTTATTAAATTGAACTCTGCATCTTTATTTATGGTGTGGAGATAATGACTAACTTATAAATAGTGGGATGGTTTCATAATGCCAGAATCACAAAGCGCTGTCAATAGCTGAAATGACAACCTGCTCAATCATTAGCTTATTTGTTTTGTCAGTTGTTTTTAAAACATGTGTTCTAGCAGTTATTGTGGAAAAGAAGTAATAATGTAGAATTCTCCAAGAATAGGTTGCCATCAAGGATGCAGATCAGATGACAACTTATAAAATTGTACCTAATCTTCTATGTTATGTATTAGAAACAGAACTTTAAATTATCAGAATTTTGACTAAAGAGGTAACATACATCTTGTAACATCATAATACATTCACCTTTTACTATTTTAGCAAACATCTTTCCAATAAATTTATTTTTTAAGACTTATGTTGAGAAAGATAGTCAATAATAACTGAAAGATAAAGTCATAGTAGATGAATAAAAATTCTTTAAGAATCATAAATAGAAGAAATTCTTATGTTTAGAAGAATAGAAGAAATCAGAAATACAAAATGCATACATTTGAGATTCTATAAGAAATAAGTATTAAGAAACTAGTATTTTTATAATGTTACTTTGGTTATGTAATTATATAGAATAACCTGGTTCTTAATTTTGTATTATCTAATAAATTGGCATAGTCTATCTTCCATGATTGTTCTTCTTGGTATATACCCAATGTATTCGAGAGAAAATTTTGCACATGTATGCCATATACAGAATGATCTATAGTATTATTTGTTAAACACACATACTCCAAACAATAACAATAACAAGACAGATAAAAGAAACTATCCAAGGAGAAGGGTTAAATGGTAGCATATTTATACAATGGAACACAGTTAAAGTTAAATTAAATGCAGTAGGTACTACATACACTACAAGAAATAAAATCCCAAAACAAAACGGTAGAAGACAAAAAGGAAGTTGCATAATGATGCTTATAATACAAAAGCACTGGTGTAAAACATAAAAATATGCAAATGTCACTACATATCACTTACAGATATGTAGCAAACATGAACAAAACAGACACCATCTTTAGAATAATGATTAATACCGGGAAGGAAAGGAGAGACAAAAAACAGGAATGGTAATAAACAGAAGCTTCAGTTATAGGTGTTTGATTTCATTGTTCAAAAAAATCTGAAGGGCAAAATGCTATCATTTTTGCTTTGCATGTCTTTCTTGTATGTCAAATATTTCACCATAAGATTTTATTTATTTATTTATTTTTTAAAGATTTTATTTATTTATTTGACTATTTGACAGAGAGGGAGAGATCACAAGTAGGCAGAGAGACAGGCAGAGAGAGAAGGGGAAGCAGGTTCCCCGCTGAGCAGAGAGCCTGATGTGGGGCTCGATCCTAGGACCCTGAGATCATGACCTGAGCCGAAGGCAGAGGCTTTAACCCACTGAGCCACCCAGGCGCCCCTCACCATAAGAGTTTAAAAATTATGTTTAATGGAATTCCATTTTAGGATAGTTTAATAGATAAATATTGTTTATCTTTATTTGCCATATTTTCCATAAGGGACATATATTAATTACTAATACAAGTAACAAAAAAAAGAAATGGAATTGTTTAAAGATATCATAGTCAGAGGCATATTGAAGTTGCCAGCAACCTGACATGTATGATGAAATAATAAATATAAATAACCTTTACATTCACTGCAATGATTATTTCTCAGATGAAAGTATGTTAGTAGAATTGTTCCAATTTTTCCCAACTAATCAATATTTGTCAAGAATTTTCTTAATTTGGTAAAGAAAATTTTTAAAATTGATGCATAAACTCTGAGTAAATATCTTAAATACTAATAATTGAAAATATATATATCTTTAAACTTGAAGTGTCAAAATTATGTTCTTCAAAATTTTTTCCCTCAAAGTGAATGGTAGGAACAGCATAATTTCTGTTGTGACATGAATACATTATTCATTTTAGATAAATTTGCTTTATGTCACATTTTGTTAAAACATGCAAAGTCCATTTAGGAGGAATAATTTCACTCATCAATTGTAAACATTAACTAATGGCTAAGTTGTCACTTTAAAGATTGCCTTGGGATTAGAAATATAAAACAAAAGTGTAATTTCTTAAATTTATAATCAGTTTTCCTGCCTTAAAGATTAATATAATGCTATGACATATACATTTTATTAACAGAAGAATTTTATGTGTCTTCAGAAAATCATTTTTTCTTCAATTTTATAAAAAAAATTATAGCAGCCACTCTCCATCTTCCCATATTCCGTAGCCAGTCATAGCTTGGTTTTAAAGGGATAGCCAAAACAGAATGGTCAAAATTACTTTTAGTGGGCGCCTGGGTGGCTCAGTGGGTTAAAGCCTCTGCCTTCGGCTCAGGTCATGATCTCAGGGTCCTGGGATCGAGTGCTGCATCTGGCTCTCTGCTCAGCAGGGAGCCTGCTTCCCCCTCTCTCTCTGCCTGCATTTCTCCCTACCTGTGATCTCTCTCCTCTGTTAAATAAATAAATAAAATCTTAAAAAAAATGATTTTTAGTATCTGCTCACATCCTATATAAATCCTGAAAAATTGCTTTGAAAAGATTGATAGATTGATAGAAAGTATGGGTAACACCTCGGTTAAGCTCATTTACTAGGTCCACAGTACTATTTGGGTATGTGGTGAAACAACATGCTAAACTCAAAAAAGTAATACCATTCACCATCTGAGTTAACTCATCAGTATTATGTTTACACTTGTCATTGACTAGGAAAGACTCTTTGCATCTTTAAAAAAATAAATAAATAACACAAAACACTTAAGCGAAAGAAACTGATTGAGATGACGACTTGGGTTGGGCTTCCTGGCAACAGACTTTGAGATAGGGTCTTGTGTGTAGGTTTATCTAGCAGTACTGGGGAGATTTCCTTGTGTGAACTTCACAGGACAGAATAGAGCAGATAGGAAAGCTTATTTACAACAGGATTGCAAGTGAGGACTCATCTGACTACACGTGGAGCTAAGAAGCTAAAATGGCCTATCGTTTGCTCCCAATCAAAATACATGGTAGAGACTTTTATATCCTTGCAGCAGCCTGTGGTTGACCATAAGGCCTCCTCTAGGAAGGACTGAGCTTGAGGTCAGGTACTGTCCTGACATTGAGGGCAATCATCAAGGAGGTCCGCTCTGTGAACCGACAGCAGTGACAGGATTATAAGAAAACAGAAATGGAGAACCATGTACCCGTTACAGGTTTCCACAAAGCAAAGTCTATCTGGACCTATTAAATTATAATATGCATATGCCTTCTTCTATATATGTTGAAGATATCTAAAATAAAACTCACATTTTTTCATACAATACCTAATAAGAAGTCAGAATCAATATAGACAAGGGGCGCTTGGGTGGCTCAGTTGGTTAAGCAGCTGCCTTTAGCTCGGGTCATGATCCAGGGTCTTGGAATCGAATCCTGCATGGGCTCCCCACTCAGCGGGGAGTCTGCTTCTCCCTCTGCTCCTGCCCCCTGCTCATGCTCTGTCGCTCATGCTCTCTGTCT
Organism: Potos flavus; assembly: GCA_028534135.1. Lineage (NCBI taxonomy): Eukaryota > Metazoa > Chordata > Mammalia > Carnivora > Procyonidae > Potos > Potos flavus. Next base: position 107,155,352 of record CM052899.1, read on the forward strand.
CTGTCTCTCTCTCTCATTCATAAATAAATAAATAAGTAAATAAATAAATAAATAAAATCTTAAAAGATATATATAAAGTCTATATAGAGAGAGACAAATAGCCAGCAGGAGAGGTGAGAGCTAAATCACGAAATGTGAAGGAGATTTTTGCTGAAACTTAAAATTCAATTTAAGTTTGAAATTTGTAGCTGCCAAGGCAAGAGGCAAGCTGAAATAACATGTTTTCTTGCCATCTAAAAAGAAAAGAATTAGCTTTCACAGGAAATAAACATTTTCTAGCTTTTAGCCTTAGAAGTAATTTATCATACATAAAAATACTGAATAACGAGGTATTTAATACCTGCAGAAAATGTGGAAAGGGTCATCATTCAGCTATTACCTATATTGGTAAAATTGGAAAGCTGTTGAGAAAATGAATTACAACAAATCAATGCTAAGGAGAAGCAAAGCCAAGTGCATTGTTTTCTAGTGCTGTAACTTGAACCCACCTAAGGAAAAGAATTGGTACCATGTCTTTTAGATCCATATTGATGAGAAGCATTGGCCTCAACCGTGTTTTGCCTGGAGCTAAATAATAGCTATTACAAGACTGAGCTCTGGGGCTAATACCTGGCACACACACATCTATGTTGACGATTGAAAAGATACCAGATGGTCTGGCAGCAAGTTTACATTCTGTTATGGAAATTAAGGAGTTGAATTTTATTCTTGCCCACTTGGAGGATCATCTTCTGTCCACATAGAGGTGAACAGTAGGGGACCTACAGATAGAATCAATTTTTAAAAAACACTTTTAATCCCCATTGACTAAAGACATTTCTTTATTTTATCTTAAAAGCCATCTCAGTTAGATTGATACTGGCTGCCAGTATTCTAACTTGAGAAGAATTTTGAGGTAGTGTCTCTATTCTGTGGCAAAAATAGTCATGACTTATTAGCGAATTTTGCCATGGACAAGGGAGCAAGCAGGCTATTCATCTGCCATCCAGGATTTAGTCTCAAGGAGATCTGCACCATACAGCTTGGGAAGGCTCCAGCTGAGATCATTTTTGGAAAAGGTGAAATCTCAACTGACTTCTCCAGAACATATGATTGTGAGTAGCACTGCCTCATTTTGAGCTCATGAGCTGTAAAATGTACTTCTGAGGGATCTTGACGGATTTATTTACTGTGGCTCATGTAAAGTTAGACTATGCCAAATGCAAATTTAGTTTTAGCCTAGCTACCATGGCACTGAGAGTCTCTGGGAGTCACATCCAACTTTTTCGGCTGCTCCTGAAACATTCTGATTTCTGATAGTGTAATCGATGTCATTTGGAAAGAAGAAAATCGCTGCCTTTCCTTCTAATGGCAGGAGGGTAGAGTACGCGGCTTCCATCAAGTCACTTTTAAAAAGATATTCAAGTATACGTGCACATGTACTAGAAGAATTACGTATATTCTCATTTCTTCCCATTTATTGTGAGCATTTCATCTTAGTGAGAAATTTTCTAAATACATCCTGCTGCATTTAAAGTAGTAACTCCCCATCACTACCATTCTGGCTTCCATATTCAGTTCCCTACTTAATTTTTCCAAATAACACTAATCCTCATTTTTAATACACTATATAATTTAGGTATATATTTTTGTGTATTGGTTTTTCCCTCCTCATGATAATGTAGTACCATAATGGTGAGGATTTCACCCTTTTAGGTTTCCATGGTATGTAACACAGTAGGGAGACAAATAACTATCTGCTGACTAAATTAATGAGTATGCCCAGAAGTTGATGGTGACTGCTCATTCTGAGTTTATAAATATACTGATCTATATTGACTTAAAGAATCAATAAGATTTGAATTCATGTGGGAATCACATGGTTTGACCAGTATATAGTTCCTATCAATGTGGAATGTGAGGAGGCTAGTACTGCACAGAACCTGTGTTTTATTTTTATTTTTTCCCTCTGTCACTACCCCCACTCATGCTCGTTCTCTATCTCTCTCAAATAAATAAATAAAATCTTAAAAAAAACAAAAACAAAAACAGCCACCTGTGTTTTAACCACTGTAAATCACATAGTCTCACAAGCTGGCAGTCTTTGTTAAAATAAATAGAAGATTGATGTCCTTGTGGTGATTTTCATTGCCATTCCTATCATCATGTTTCTATTTCTAGCTCTATAAATAAATAGATTGATTGATTGATATGGTATTTGTTAAAGTGACCCAGAGTCCACCTACCTCAGAATCACTTGAGGATTGGAGGTTCCCGAGCTCCATCCCACATCTACTGAATCAAAACACATATGGGTGGCTCAGGTGGTTAAGCATCTGCCTTTAGCTCAGGTCATGATCCCAGCATCCTGAGATCGAAACCCACATTGGGCTCCCTGCTTAGCTGGGAGTCTGCCTCTCCTTTTCCCTTTGCCCCTCCCCCGGGGCTCATGCGCGCTCTCTCTCTCAAATAAATAAATAAAATCTTAAAAAAGAGATCTATATGGGTTGTTTGATATAAAGATCAAACCCAAAAAATCTAAGCAATAATGGATATATGCACCTTTATTCATTTATTCAGGAAATATTAATTGAGTGCCTACTATGTGCGTTCATATTAGGTAAACATAAAGAAAAGCTGTGGGATGATGAATACAGAGCTCCAGATGTTACATCTGTTGGGGATGCCATATGGTGGACCACAAAAGTGCTTCAAAGTAATGAACTGTATCTTAAGCAGGGTATGGATAAACAGGTATTTGTTTGATTTTTGTAAAATCATTTATAGTTAAAAGTAAAATATATATATATACACATATAGATGAATACATAAATTTTCAGGTAATTTTTATGCAGACTAAAATTTGAGAGTGTCTGTTTCGGTCAATGCAGAGAATTTTCTCTTAGAGGAAAAACATGTTTGGCTTGCCCTTACATAGGAAGTTAAGAAAAAAATTCTTACATTTTGTCTCTGTTTCTACAATTAGCTCACTCATTTGGCAAATACACACATTTATGTGGGCAATTTCAATCTGGAAATATTTATTTTTTCCTTAAAATGAATAGCCCTGGATAATAACTATGAAAGTTTATTCATTCATTGAGCAATATTAATAAACTGCTACTATATTCCAGGCACTGTTTAAGGCAATGAGAGCAATACTAATAAGACAGTCTTTGAGATAACTTTTAAGTCATATTTACAGACAATGCACGGAGGCAAATGAATTTTTTATTTAAAAAAAAACATGTCTAAATGAATGTATAGGTTGTATATATTACTGTGAAGGCATTATTCTATACAATAAAAGTAGCTTATTTCCTGAAATTATATTTCTTATGTAATTTTATTTGCACAGTCCTATTTCTCCCATGATATCTTACAAGTCATATTTTCAGAAGCCACTTCAATCCTCTTTGCAGTGAGACCATACCTCAAGTGAAATGCAGCTGTTTTTTTCCCAGAATCATCATAGCACAGGACAGGAAACCAAGGAGATCTTTATTTCAAATAAACACATACTACATTCATTGAAATGGGTGATGTGCTATGCGGAGCATCCTTTCATGGCAACATTTGTCTTGTTGCTGCCAGATGCAAACAACTAGGAAAAACAGCAATGGTCTACAAGGCCTATAGCAAGTAGATTTGGAACTTCTTATGTCAATGCATTTAAAGTCCTAACTAGACTTGGTATTAAAAATGTCTAAGCATTATCTCTAGAAAGAATTAATACCTTCATAAAATATGTGGCAATGCATCTAAAGAAATAAAGGGAAAAGAAAGGAGAAAAGGATAAAGTATGTAAAAATTCATTAAAATAATTTTACTTAAGTATAAACGTCTACGGCATTGGATAGGAAACATGTCCCTCCTGAAACCTGTCACTAATAAGGACCACGCATGACGACTCTTTTGTGAGGTGTTTGGGTTGTAGTGTTATTTATCATGGGATTTGTATGCCTTCTGTGTTCTCTGGCATTGAATTCTGCACACTTTCACGTGTGGAAAAACGATGAAGTCTGCATTTTCCACTTACGATGAAGAATTCTGACTAGGCGTTTACCTACGCGCTGGCTGCAGATACAATTGCTCACAAAATTCAATAGTTACTAAAATCAATACGACATCCTTAAAATCTTTTTGGGGGTGGAGTCATTCACAGCAAAAACCAGATGAAGATGTTTAAGTAACTTTTAAAAAACTTTTTTTGGGGGAAACTATTCTTTAAAACAATAAATGCATGTCTATGTCAGGTACGTGTTTATGTATATTCTTAATTCATTAATTCTTTCAAAAAGTTCTGAGGCACTTAAAAAAAGGAAAAAAAATGCTAACATTTTTCCTGATGCTTGGAATGAAAAGAACTCATGTTAAATGAGTAACTAAAGTTGATTTGTAAAAAAATTTAGGAATTTTGCATCATTTTAAAAGAAATATTGATTGTATTACCGATTTAAAAGAAATATACTGATTTATATATACATGTATATATATATGATATCCTAATCATTTTCACATACAGCATCTCATCTGTCATCACAATAAATCTGTGTCATATTCTTTCTATATTCATTTCACACATGAAGTAACTCAGGCCAATAACAGAAAGGTTTCATAATTAGCTAATAAACTTTCATATTTAAACACAAAACTCTGTTCCCTAAAAATAGTTAGATCTAGAAGGAAGATATTCAGAAAAGTCTAATATACAAATTATTGAAAATCAAAGGAAATTAATTTCCCATAAAATGATTTAATTACTATAACTGATATTGAGTTTCCAAATTCACCATTTGACATTTCCTAAAAGAGGGATATTATACAGCTTGTGGTTTTATATAATGTCTGGCAAAATATGCCAGAGAGATCTCCACTTTAACCTATTGTCCCTAGTAGTTACCTAGAACTCTGGAATGAGACTACAATCCTGTCAGATCAAAAGCAAAATAAAAAGAGAAAGCAATACTTTCTTCAGAGGTTCTCTGATACGATATGAGTTAAGATCCCTAAGACTAGAGCAGGATCATATTGAGGACAACAAATCAATGTTAAGATAAATCATTCAAAAAAGCACCTCATTTTAAAATCATCTTTCCAAAGAGAGTCATTGGTCAAATCGGTCCAGGAAAATCTCAAACCTCTTTGCAAAACATAAACCCTTAAGAGTCATCTACCCAGGTATTACCATTATTCTCCTGATTAGATGATACGCCTTAATAATCCTCTCACAATAAAAATTTTCAGCTTTTTATATATTACAAACATATTCCAGAGTAGATGAAAATTATTATAGCTATTAAGCCCTTCAAAAGCATTATGCAAATTCTTCTTCAACTATAATAGTATTTCACACAGCCAGAAGCAATGAAAGATGGGATTGTTTTATTTTAAGGAAAGAACACAACATTGTTGTTATTCCTTTTTTACAAATAGATAAAAGTAAGATGTGAATGCCATTCCATGTTGTAGTCAAGGTTAACAGGATTATAGTCAGTGAGCTCTCCATAGGGCTGTTCACATGGCCTTATCACAAACCAGAAGTATGCCTAAGCTCAACTAATACTAATTCATTGTCTAAGTTACTCAAACACTGTAAAACAAGCACACAAGTGAACCTTTTGTTCCCAACCACAACTTCCCTCTGACTTTTAATGTAATAATATACACTGCAAACACTTTTGATTTTCCATTGAAATGACCAGATGTTCAGATGAATGTTTTACTATTTTTAGGACTATGAAATGTGTTTCTCTTCCATCTGAAATGTCATTACAATATTACTCTTTCCTAATATTTAGCTATAGGACCACTTATCTAAAAATGGATCTGTGATCTTTGAAATATAATTCAGAGTGCACATTATTTTTTCAGGTGCTATTAAAATTTAAAATGGCTTCTGTACAGAAACACCCACTTACACATTTTTTTCTTTCTTTTATAGTCTCCTATCTTCCTTTATTTCAGATAACTTTTATCCTAAAATATGCTTATTTATCCTGGAGTATGCCATTTTGTTTTTATTTTCTTTTAATCTAGTCCCAACAGAGTTGTCTATTTGTTCCTGGAGTCCCCATTCCAAAGAAGATTCTCTGACAATAGTAGGTCTGCTCTGATAATAAAGCCTAATCAAAATATTGACTATATTTTTGCAGTGAAAAAGTTTCTTCCAGGGAATGGGAATCCTGAGGTCCTCCACTAGATCTTTCAAAAACTAGAAAAAAAATATAAGTATTCTTTTGTTTTAAAAAGGAGTAAATTCAATATTATTCAGGAATATTTATCTAATTATTAAGAAACAGAAATATTAAATATTTTCCTATTATGTATGTTGGGGGAGTGCAGAATCCTAAGAACTGCCTTCTCTGTGGATGTCTTTAGACTGAGACCCAATCTGTATTTGGGGGTCTTGTTTTGTTAAGAACAGATCATTTAAGAGTCCTTCAGAGATCCTATCAAAATGCATATCTAAAAAAAAAAAAAATGCATATCTATTCCCGGTGGTCTGAAATAGGTTCAAAGGTGTTTCATTAGTTTATAATTAAGGAACAACTATGTCCCAGCTGATGTAGGCAATAAAGGATGTTTTATTTCATAATATGCCAGAAGTTTTTTCACTTTTCAAATTTACTCCTCCAACTTAGTTGGCCTTGAGGTTTAAAGGCAGGGATGAGCAACATCAGAGGGCTCAGAGATGTTTTCAAGGACACAATTCCCTCTTTCTCTGTGCCTATGGCCCTTAGTTTTAACCTCATCCTGAGCCTTTTTCCTATTTTGGTGGCAAGATGGCTATAGCTGTTAGAGTTCTAGACATTCTGTGGTCAAAGAAAGGCTGCCTCTTTCTTGAGTCCTACTTTATCAGTGAGTAGAAATCCCGCCAAGATCTCCTCTGAACAGTAAACTAATCCCCGAGAAGAGGAATGAGACCACGATGACTTGCTCCAAGCCATTAGGTTACTTGTTGCACAAAATCAGAGCTCTCATTTTAACATTGAACAATTTGGGATGTTGAAACAAAATCAGAGCTCTCCCAGGACGACAGGTGGGAAACACCATCAAGTAGGCGAGCAACTGATGCTCCTGGCCAGTCCAGTATGCCTATCCACAAGATATTCACACTCTTCATTAGACACACACACACACACA
>CM052899.1:107162976-107185404 GCA_028534135.1 Potos flavus
ATAAGGCATGCAGTAAAGAAAGAAGCAAATAGCCACTTTGCCATCCATCACTTGTAAACCTTACTCAGTAAATTTTTTAAAGTTCTTTTTTTTTTTAAACATTTTTAGCATCCTGATTCACCCCAGCCCAGTTCACTCCTTTGAAAGCTGGATACTACGCGTTTTTAAACTTACAATAGAGATGATAATTATCATTTGCATATATAATATAACATGCTTATTCTGTTTTTTTATATACTAACATCTTAAATGTTAAGATTTATTAATAACATTTTATTTTCAATTTTGTTAATAAAGGAATAAGTAAATGAAGTATAAAAAAAGTTGATATGGCAAAACCTTTACACATTAAAGACATATTTTCTTTGTATATAGATAAATACATCAGATGCAGTATTATAGGAAAACATTCAATATTTTAGGTAGAATAATATCAATTTCATTCACAACTTTATAAAAAATAATCAAGTATCAATTTATGGCCTATATGGAGAAAATACAATTTCCTTTGGTCAAGTCAACTATCCTCAATTCAAATATTGCCAGTTTGTCAACAAGAGGTGATAAATTCAGTGTAAAATGAAAATTTTGTTTAATTTTCAGGTTAGATCAACATAACAAAGCTAGTTTCATATAGCATCCTCCCATGCTGTAGGATTGCTGAATGCTCTACAATAAGCCATTGCCTGATGCCATTAGACATTCCTGGGAATTGGCACAGACCCATTTGCATTCTACAGAGTAAAGCACTGAGGAAGAATTTATGGAGATTGAAATGTGAGCTAAATTGAGAGCATAATTCCAAGCAGATGATTTCAGTTAATTAAAACTAGTAGTACAGGTTCCATATAAATGGGTGCTGGTAATTTCCAGAATATATGGGGACATCTCCTGAACTATACATTTTATCACAGTCTAATAAGCTGTGATAAAATGCTTTAACTACTATGAAGATTTATGGAACCAACTGTGTTTATCAGACTGACGTTCATTCAGTCAACTCTGACATTCAGTTTGGTTTACCCATGCTCTTACTTTATCTTCTTTTCTATCTACCCCTAAGCTTATTGTATCTGCATCAGAGGAATAACAAGGAGTCACTCAATTGCCTTCATTTTTTGGTAAAATTTGCCTTGGGTCAGTGGGAGCCTCACAAACATTACACCTAAAACTAAGCTGAAGAATATGTCCATGTTTCATTCTTGGACATACAACAATAAACAAATCATTAATTTCCAAAACTCAGTGGATAATGAGAAAACACCAATCAACTTGCTTAATTTTTGGCTGGATTCTTGCTTTAATATCCATCTTATCTAGTTAGCTATATCAAGAGATATCACTAAGAATAGCCATTTTGTATGTTGCAACATCTGCAAGAATAAGTTCTTCCATACTGAAATAATATCCTTTGTTTCCTAGTATGAAGCCTAGTAGAACATTAACTAGTAAATATGAATATAGTGCCATTGGTGATGGGTAATCTCTTCTGTCTATTCCAGTCATTAAATGGGATCATAAAGTATCCCCACTGATGTTTAACTTTGTTCATAAAACCCCTACCAGTTGGTGCCAAATTATACCCAGGACTAAAGAATTTGGATTACAGAGTTGATCTCTGAAACTTCCAATGTTCCACTAATAGACAATATGAGATCTCATATTTTATTAGATCATTGTTTTTTAAGGAAAAATTGGCTGTCATGAAGGCCTCTCTTATGACCCATCTCTATGCCAAAATCCAGTAATGAACATTCAGTTTGCTTCTCAAACCACCTTAATGAGGTGCCAAACTTTCCGCAAATATATATAACACACATAGAGTCTTTATTTTCTAAGATCTTCCAAGGAAATGCTTCTTTGCATGGATTGTATATAACTTGCCTGTAAAGCAAACACTTAATAAAAATTTGCTATGATATGATAATTATAATAATAATTAGTAATTAAACCATATTATTATAATACATATAATTTATCAAGCTAAGCACTTATATATTAGGCATATAAAATTTATTTAATTATCATAATAGTACTACAAGGCTAATGTTAATAAATAGTATATATTAAACTCTTACTCTCTGCCAGGATGCAGGATCTGGACTTTTTAAAAAAATATTAACATCTAATTTTTAATAAGCTAACACTTAATATGAAGTAAATATTCTTTGCATCCTCTTTGCAAATGAGGAAACTGAAGCTTGTGAAGTTATGTGCATTGCACTGTTAGTTGATCTAGAGTCTGGAATATTTTTACTCAGTGTTGACAATTCAAGGTAGTGCATATGATAGCCATACTCTTGAATGAGTTGTCTATTCATGGCAAACCTCTTCCCCTAACTTCTGTGATCAAAGTAGTAACATCAATAGCCCATATCCACTGGTATCCCATTCTTGGTCTCAAAGCAGGATATTCCCATGGTCCAGACTTCTTTGTTAAAGATGAATATGACTATAGCTGGACACAAGGTTAAGGAATACTGATGGAGCATCAGCTGACAACAGAGAGTCCCCTAGCATTAGTAACTTAGTGGGGGAATCCAAAGGGGCTTATCAGTCTCCATCTGAATAAGCAGAATTTTTGTGACAATGGTACCAATCCGTGTTCAGGCTGACTGTACCTCATTTCTTTTATCTTAAATATAGGTCTATTCTTAACTGAATCATCTTCACTAAGACTGATGTATTCAAATGTGTGAGGAATAGAGGTAGCACTTCTCAGCATTAATGACTGGCTAGATTTTATTGATGATATAAAGCTCAGTAGCATTAGAAATGGAAAAAATGGAATATTTGCTTAAGGAATATTAGTTTTAGTGTAAACCTAAATAGTTAACTATCTTCCAAGTCTTCCTTCCACTTTTCCACATTTAAAAAATTAAATTATTTACATAAGAAATTTGTTATGGTAGGGTGGCTATAAGTGTAGATTCTTTTTTTTTTTTTTAAGATTTTATTTATTTATTTGACAGAGAGAGATCACAAGTAGGCAGAGAGGCAGGCAGAGAGAGGGGGGGAAGCAGGCTCCCTGCTGAGCAGAGAGCCCAATGCAGGGCTTGATCCCAGGACCCTGAGATCATGACCTCAGCTGAAGGCAGAGTCTTTAACCCACTGAGCCACCCAGGCACCCCATAAATGTAGATTCTTCACTCAGAAAATTATTTAAGGATCCTGATTCCATTGTTTATTAGTTATATGATTTGGGGCAATTCCTTAACTTATTCCTGTGCCAATTTTTTCATCTATCACATAGAGGAAAGAATATTACTTTATATCATAGGATTTCTGTGATGATTAAGTTAACACATAAAAGAATTTAGAGCTCTTCTTGGCACATATAAAAGGCTTCATAAATATTAGCTAAATAATAGCAATATTATTATTAATACAGATTGACTTTCTCATCAGATACTACTGATTAGACAAAGTTACAAGGTGTGCTATGAAGAACTCAAGCCCTCAGTCCCACAGCCTCAAGGAACTAAATTCTGTCAAAAGGAAAAGTGAATTGTGGGAAATCAGAGGGGAAGATGAAGCATGAGAGACTGTGGACTCTGAGAAACAAACTGAGGGTTTTGGAGGGGAGGAGGGTAAGGGGATGGGTGAACCTGATGGTGGGTATTAAGGAGGGCACGTATTGCATGGAGCCCTGGGTATGGTGCATAATCAATGAATCTTGGAACACTGAGAAAATAAAATAAAATTAAAAAAAAAATCAACAACCTGTGTGAGCTTCAAATGGATCATCCCCACATCGAGCCTCAAATGAGATAGCAGGCCCTGCCGACCCCATCAGTACTGCATCATAAGACCCTAAAAGGGCCCCAGGTTTGCCATACTCAGACTCCTTACTCACAGAAAATGTGAAATAATAAATGTGCCAACTTTTAGACAACTAAGCTTGTTACATAGCAATAAAAGAATAAGTCCAGGCAGTGGAGAAGTGTAGATAATTATGAGATTTCTAGTTTGAGAGTCTACATTTTTATCTGTTAAAGTTGAGATAGTATCTGGGAACTAAACAAGGTCCATTTGACTTAGCAGTAGTGGATCTTTCACAGAGCAGGCCTTGAATCAGATTCAATTGGTCAAAGTGGACCAGAGTTTAAGAACTGGTGACAGAAAATATATAGAGATGGTTATGCTAAAAAAAAAAAAAAAAACACCACCACCAACAAAACTCCTGAAGGGGAAAAATAGGTAGGTAGCCTGCAGAAGAGATAGAGTTGAATGCACATTACTTCGTGGTGAAGTAAGAAAGGGGAGTAGATACCTTTGGTAACGTAAGAAAAGAGGAAAAGGACTTGCCTATGTTTAATGGAGAGGAATAAATCTACACAGAGGCACAGATTCGGAACAACGCAAAAGAAGAGGCAAATAACCCTCCACATCTGAAAAATGGGGTAAAAACAATACTTAAACTATACAGGTATGGGAGAAATTGAATAAGATAATAAAATAGAAATCTGTCAGCACAGTGTCTAACGTGTAATAAATAGTAAAAAAGTGTCAGTTACTACTAATTTCATGATTATTAGAAACACCAAGAGAGAATTGGCGGAACAAGGCTTGGAGGTGGCGAAAGAAGGGTATCGATATATAGATTGATTTTTTTTTTTTTCATGAAAGAAATAAGTGCTAGATGAATGAAGAACCTATACTTGGGAGCCATTATAATAATTTATGGACGTAGCAGAATTTGGGGAAGCTCGTTTGCAGTTGAAAGTTCTGTGAGTGCTCAGTAAAGGAGGCATGGATTGGGTGACATACATCAAGGGCTAAGGCCATGTTCTTCTCTATTCCTCCAGGTGTTAAACAATCTTCCTGTGCTTCACCTTAACTCTAATCTTTATTTCATAAAGGGAGAGACATCAAAATACCAGGCTCCTAGAGTAGCTTGATGAATCTGGATCACATTCTATTTTGAAATCCATGAAAAAATTATCTTGAATTCAGATGCAAGATAGGTTATCCTTCTCATTTTCAGAAATTGTTTTTTAACGATGTGACTGAGTAATCGAAACCTCCTTGTCTTAAATTTTGAATCTTCGGTTTGTGTTAGCAACCTTTCATACACATCTAGACTGAAGTGTTAATCTTATATTGAACTCTGGGTTGGTTAATGTGCTTTTCTCATCATGTTACCTTCACACTCGGCTCCAATTTACAAATCTCACCAGTGGAGGCAATTTTGCTATCTTTTTACAAGATGACAGAATCCTTGGTTCAGTGATGAAGTGTGAAAAACTTGCCACTAAAATACTATATGTGATACATGATATTAGAGGCTTTATTTCTCAAATTACTAATGTAGTTTTGAGATGTTGGAAAGGTTTTAAAGAAAGTGAACAGTTTTGTGCATCTCCCAAATTTTCAAACTATGTTAAAAAAATGAAGAAACACAGATGGATTGGACATATGTTTAATTATAGACAGTCATTGTATCACATTTACCTTTTCCACTCTATGAGGATAATATTACCTAAACTAGATAAAAACGGCAAACAATTTAATGAATATAGAATGACAAAAACTTCAATACTTCAGAATAATTAAAATAATGTGGTAGTGGTACTAAATACCTTTTCTTAACAAATATGGACATTTTCCCTAAAAAAATGCATACAGTAATTAACAGTACTAGCATTATATAAGCTCAGACATTCTTAAAAATAAATAGCCAAAGAACCTATGTCTTTAAAATTGTCTATTCTTTTATTCTATTAAAAGAGAAGAAAATGAGTTCATTGTGAAAGGATATGGGTGAGATAAATAGAGGTGGATTCTAGCATAAAGCTAAAGAAGCTCAAGCTTCAGGGCCCCTCACTTCCCTGGGTCTCTGGGAGTTGTGATTATTTGTGGAATGTTCTAGGTGGGGGAAGAGAAACCAAACTGTACTCGGGATACCTTCGTATGAAATGTTTCTGATAAATTTCCTAAAAAACCTTGGAAGAAAAAAAGCACTTGTATCTACAAGCCTCCAATAATATGTTGTGATTTGATTTTTATTTTAAATAGATACATACTTTGTACCTAATTATGTACTTGCATTCGTTTTCTTTCAGAGGGAGCATGAAACACCTGTAAGCTTCAGACTCTACCATAACCTGGATAACCCTTGGGTAAGTATAATAGAGTTAGGAATTCTACTGATGGTACCTCTATGCTCTGGGCAGCATCATGTTCATACCTAGGGTGCATATCTAGGTTGGTTGTTTGCATTTAGAAACATTTTCCACGGAAACGTTATACATAGTAGTTAGATTTTTAGTACAGGTAAGCTGAAGTCGATCAAATCCATAAATAAATAGAACTATAATTCTTTGATTTTATTCTGAGTGAGAAGTCACAGTCACAGAAAGAGGAGAGAGAGAAAGAAGGAGGGAAAAGGCGTGTAGTCTGTCTCCTCCCTGCTCTAGGAGAAATTTTAGGCACAATTTTGAAATAGGAAATAATTGTTTTGAAAATTTCCTCGCTCTGCATTCCCCAAAGCTATACAGATCTTTAATGTTGGTGCCATTGCAGGGTGCTTGATTTTCTAATAATAGCATCTCTATACCCTGTTAAGTTAAACTCTCACCTAATGGATGTGACCTAACTCAGGCACTTCCAACATACACTTTCATGCATTCTAAAGCATCTATTCATACATGGCTTCTTTCTGTTCCCTAACCCACATATATCCCCACACTATATCCATGGCCATTTCCATTAGTGTTGTCTATGAGAACAGAGTAAATGAAACTCAAAATCTAAGTTTGGGTTCAATTCTTTTAGACAGAACTACATACTGAAGCGAGGGCCAAGTCACTGCTTTTTTTCTGCCAGTGGTTAGCTTTATACCCTTGAGGAGCAGCAAGGAATCCTACACATTGAAAAAAAAAAAAAAAAAAAGATTGCCCTTGGGGTGCCTGGATGGCTCAGTAGGCTAAGCGTCTGACTTTGGCTCAGGTCATGATCCCAGGGCCCTGGGATAGAGCCCTGCGTTGGACCCTCTGCTCAGTGGGGAGCCTGCTTCTCCCTCTCCCTCCACTGCTCCCCCTGCTTGTGCTCTCTGTCTCTCTGCCAAATAAATAAATAAATAAATAAAATATTTTTAAAAAATTTTGCCCATAAAGGAAATGGTAGCAGAAACTGCACAAATTTTTGCTTCATATTTTCCTGGTCCATATCATATCTTAACTTTCTTTCCCTAAACTTTTAGATTATTTTCTCTTTTATTATTAAGAATGAAGAAGTCACTTTTAACTATTGTTTTGTCAATTAAAAAGCAAAATTCTATCCATGAACTGACAAGCAACATTAAACCACTCAATCTCAGGTACCTTTCCTACCAAATTGGGATCACCTAAGAGGCCAAAGGAAGTACATTCTGATAACCAGAAGCTGCTGATGTGATTTTCCTTTGTTCATAAAGTTAAACTGCAGCAAACTGAATTTACCTCACTTTCCATTTCCTTATACAAGTTGTCATCAGATTAGAGACAAAGTGAAAATACTTAGTTCATGTAATCAAATTAAACCTAATAGGAACTTTGTTTAATTATCTAAGAGCAGGGTCCGCCAGAGCTTGGAATTGAGAAAATGATGGATCCGGCGAAAGCACTTAAATCAGTGCTAACCTGCTAGCCGCAGTTTTCTGTGTGTGCATATTAATTGTAAAGGGGAAATTTTATGTATCATTTAGATGGATCCTTTATAATTCCAGCCTTCTCTATGTGGAGTACAAAATGTATGCTTGGTTTTTCCAGTAACACTTGGGGAAATGCCTTGTAAATGGGTGTATAAATTTGCTTAATTAATCAAACAAAAGGAAAAGCTTTTAGAGACTGAAATCATGACGGGAACTTAAAAGAAGGAAATTAAAAAGATAAAGCTTATTACTGCCTAGTAATTTCAATTTATGCTGTAAATAAAATAGGTTTAAAAGCAAAGCCAGTGCAAATATGCCTCTACAGCAGGTTCTCCAGTATAATTGGCTGTGGCCCAAGAAATTACCAATGGGCTCTGAGTCAATATTGTTTTTTGAATGTCCTTGGACTATTGAATTTATTAAGTGGCTTGTCTGTAGTGAAGACATTCTCTAGGTAACGTTGCCTATCCTCCCCCATGTGATCTTTAAGCAAGGTGCAAGAGTTGAATTCTGATAAACAAGGGTATTCATGTGAATCTTGGAAACTATGCTACTCTACAGTTAAAACTGACCTTAGAAATCATGGTGATTTGAGAATTTTTATAAATCATATTCATAAACATATACTCGAATGTTTGTTCTCTATTGCCAAGAAATTTGGGCAAACTCACCCATAAACAAACTTTAATTAAAGTCCTCAGCCCATGGCAAATGGACCATGAGAACCTGCAGTTCTGGTGGTGGATAATAATGCTTTACCTCTTTGTCTTCAAAGTGTGCTCTGTGGGCCAATGACTTGGGTTTTACTTGGAGCCTTTTTAACAAATGCAGAAGTTTAGGTCCCACTTCAGGACTGCAGAATCAGAATCTGCATTTAAACAGGATCCCAGGTTTGAGAACTACTGTTGTAGCTAAGGTAGGTATGCCAAGACAGTGAGTGCATTTTCTTATTCCCAAAGGATTTGTATTTGTATTTTTATTTGGTGATATGTATTGTTCATAATTTTATAGCAGCATATGTGCCAACGTTTTTTCTTTACATCGTACAACATATTTCTCCTTTCTTCTAATGGCTTATACTAATAATTTAAAATAATTCAGAATAAGCAAATAAGTTAAGAAGTTATCTGAACCATGGAAATAAAGAACTCAAAATTGGTCTCGAGTTGAGTAAAGCGTGAGCTCAAATATTATAGAAGTTCTGAGTGTAGGATGAAGCAACAACTTGTGATTTTTGTGACTTCTTCCCTCCCATTAAAAAAAAACAGATCATCATCCTCTACAAGTTTCTCTATAGGTTATAATTCACAAACTATTTCACAGTAGAAAATAATTTCGTGATCATTATGTACAATGATTTGATTCAGTGATTTAATTATTTTCATTACAATTCTAATCTAGGTGTTTGTCATAACAGTCGTAAAAACTAAAAATATGAGATGTGATATAAATAATTAATGTTTACTGAAGCCCTTCCTATATGCCAGGAATTCTTCTAAGTATTTTTTATATATTAATTCATTTAATATACACATTAACCCTATAAAATATGTACTACTGTTAGACCCATTTTACATTTGTGGAAACTGAAGCACAGAAATGTTAAGTAACTTTCCCGATCACAGAGCAAGCTTGTAATGGCATTGAAATATAAATTTAAGTAGTCTTCCTTCAGAGACTACACTCAATTAAAAACTTCTACACCCTAAACAACCTAAATGCCCAGTTATAGGCAAATGGATTTTACAAACTGTCAGTCAAAATTTTAGGCAACCATTTTAAATTAAATCTGGCCAGCAAAAGAGGATTTTCTACTTAGAGTCTTACAAGCCTAAAATCTCGGTATTAGCCATGCTGCATTCTTATCCACATGATCTAGGGAAGGGGATTCTTATGGGTTGTTGGTAGAATCCGGTTTCTAGCATTCGTAAGACTGAAGCTTGTGTTTTCTTATTGGCTGCCCCTAGACAGTGCTCTCAGCTTCGGTAAGCTGTTCTCACATGTCCGACATCTTCAAAGCCAGCCATGGTATGGAATCTTTTTCATGCTTCTAACCTCTCTGACTTGCCCTTTTGCTTATAGTGGACAAAACTACTCTGCTTTGAAAGGCTCATGTGATAATCATAGGAATTATTATATCACATCATATTGAAAGGTTCCACCCACACTCAAAGGAGAGAGAATTTTAAGAGAACCAGTGACAGTGGGAGGTCAACTTAAAATTTTATCCACATTTTTTGTTTTTCCAAATTTCTATAATGAGGAATATTTTCTTTCTTTTTCTTTGATGAGGATTACTTTCTGATCAAAAATTATTTATAAAAATGTTTTGAATTCTTTTTCCAGTAAATTTATGTAATCAAAGTAGAATTAAAATTTACACTGAACTAAAAATCAATGATTTTTTTTCTTATTTAAAAAGGAACTTAAATAAGATTGCCTCTATCTCAACCATCCATTAAATCAAAGGCGTCTCAGCAAACTGCTGTTAGGTTGGCATGCCGAAGCCTAAGAAAACAGGCTTTCTACTTTCACATGTAGGGAGTTTAAATGCTGTTTCTGGGGAGGGGGGTTGCAGAACAGAAAAAGCTGCTATTTCTGTAAAGTTACTGAATGTTTCATCTGATTGCTAGAGTCACAGGCAAAATAGCTGGAGGGTAGACAGGTATATTGCTCTTTTAAAAACAGATGGTTTTTAAAAAAACAAGAGATTTGAGAGGGAGGGAAAACAACAAACCTCAACAGAGTAACAGATTTCTATAAAATGAGCCATCTTATATAGAATAGTAAGTATAAAATCACCGATGAAATCTCTGATCTTCTACTACCTTTCTAAAAATTATATGGTATTTATTAATAAAACGTTTATGGGCTTTTTTTTCAATTTTTATATCAAATTTTGAAAATAAAATTTTTATAAAACACTTTTACTGTTATAGTCACACATAAAAATGATGGCCTATAACTATTTTTTAGAGATATTTGATTTATTTCCTGAACTAATATGTCATAATTGAGGCTATTGATTGTCTGGTAAATGCAAATATGTTTATTAAATTAAATCACTGCCTTTATGTTGATGTAACATTTAGTTTTGTAGTAAAATACATCATTGGAAAAGCGAAGTTGGAGACTGTAGTCCTAATTCTATCAAGGAGGGTTACTTACTGCTATGTTGGAAGGAGATATTAAATTTTCTTCATTTACCTGCAATAGGTATTGTAAAACAATGAGATCAGTGATAAATATTAACGTGGCATGTACCCTAACCATAAGAAATGAAATGTCTCATGGCAATACATTTCAAAGAAAACATTTATTTATTGACGAGGTCTTGCCCTCTGTAGATAAAGATAATGCTACTGGTCAACTTGAAAAACATTTTCCAGGAATAGGGAAACATTCACAATATCTGCCATATCCCTCCTTGCAAGAATTGCCTAGTTCTAAGAGTTTAGGCTACAATCATGGAAAAGAATGAAATAAATTAATCATGATGATCAAACACATGGTCATGGCCTCATAGGCACAAATTTTTATCTGTGACTTAAGCTCATCGTTATTCATGTATGGTAGTTTTATTTTCACTTAATATTATCATCAGTTTATTAGACAAAACCAATTTATAATCAATTCAGAAGCAAGTCTAATGCATAGAAATAGAAGGTTTTACCAGCATTTTGGAAAAAGCACCATTCTCTGCTATGGACTCTCAGATTTGTGAAGGCAGAGAGTGTGTCTGGCTTATTCATATCTATGAACTGCTGGGACATAGCCCAGGGCTTTGTACATGGTACCAACCACTTTACATTTATTTAATTAATTTTAGGTCAACTCAGAAAATTGTGAGAGTAAAGTAATGAGTAGATGGTATCATTGTGAAACATCTAAAGTACAAAACATTTGAGAAGCAATTTGCTTTATTTTCCTGTCTTTAGAGAATGCCATGTTTAAAAATCTGATAAGAGAAGAAAAACGATGTATAAACATAACAACTAGATCTATTTAATGTAGTTGAACAAAATACACTTAATAGTTGATTCAGTTGAATGAGTTAAACTTGATCCCGCATTGTGACTGTGCAAATAAGACTATGATTTGAATCAACTAGTATTTCTGTAAAATTAATTCATTTATTACAATCTCTATCTTGCTTTCCTTCAAGTATCAAAGTTTAGCAATATATCTTACACAGGTTGTTTCTTTATTAGTAGTATTAGCATTATTCCTAGAAAAGGAAAGAGAATTATTTTAATTATAATATAAGTAAAACTTAAGAACTTCAAAGTTTTAAAATAAAGGTAGGCAAAAGACCTAGATGAAAGAGATGATTTAATCTCATCAGAGGTCATAAAATATTATCTGAGTATGTGGGAAGACCACGTATCTCTCATATAAAGAGATTTTTTGCCATATATATGTCAAGTCTCCAAAAGATTATATTTCTGTAGACCTAATTAGAATCTCAAAAGTGATGTTAGGAGGGAATTGACATTTAGCACTGCTCTTCTAAATTTTTATGTATTTCCTATTTTAAATAAATACTACTTGAGACTAACCAAGTAATTTTGAGAGAAGAATCAAGGGACAGAGACCTAGTTCACATGACAGCAGAATATAGTATAAAGACACTCTAATCAAATACAGAAGACTTGAGCCTACATAAAACAGATGGTGCTGACACAAAGTGGCTGTCCATATAAAAGAATATAAAATGGAATGCCTACCTTACGCCATGCATATTGGTTTCTTAAGGGCAAGTAAAACATAATATTAATTTTTAATTTATTTCCTTGTATTTACTTTAGTGCTATGCACACATATAGTATCTGTTTAACATTACATGTTGTATAAATTATAAAAATTGAAAATAGTATTGTCTTTTAATGACTTAATTTGTATAAAATATGAACAGTAATAAAATAACAATAATGGTAATATTAGCAACTAACACCTACAGAAGACTACCTTATACCAGGTACAATCCTAAAGGTGTTACCATATTTATTCCTCATAGTAACCCCATGAGGTAGATTCCTAAACTCTCCGCATTTTGTTGAGGAGGAATTGCAAGACAGGGGTGGTCAAGTAATGTACCCAAGGTCACTCATACGGTAAAAAGTGGAGCCAGGATTTGAATACAGACAGTCTGACTCCACGAGCTTCATCTCAAGCTATAAAATGTGTGTATATGAATATTCATATTCACTCTCTTACTTTTTATGACAATGTTACTGTCAGAAATTATTTTAAATGTACATGAGTGAAAGACCTATAGAAAAGACAATGGAAAAAAAATCTTCACTCTAGTGAGAATGAACAAGGACACTAGTTAAAACTTCAGCAAAAATAATTTCTTGAATGAGAATTATTTTACTTACTTATTTTGCTTATTCAATTTATTTTATTATTTTACTTATTTTAGTTCTACTGAAATAACTTCAATAAAAGTTCAATAAAAACACATTATTTTCAGTGAGATATGTGAATGTTACTATTAAATATTTCTCTTTCATATAGAGACACATTTCAAGAGGCCCACCATAATGCATTATTTACTCAAATTTTAAGAGAAAAGTCTTGAAGTATGTATACTGGCATACAACTAGAGCTGACTTTGAAAAGATATTTAGCAACCAACAAAATAATGTTGACTAAGTGTATTCTCATATGATATATATTTCATATATATACAATGTATGCTATTTATTTATTCACATTTATTTTAGGTAGTACAGAGGAAAAAGGATTTCTATTTTTTTATAAAAAGAAGCTCTTGGAGTACCTGGGTAGCTCAGTCAGTTAAGCAAACAACTCTTGGTTTCAGCTCAAGTCAAGTTGTGATCTCAGGGTCCTGGGATGGCCCCCAGCATCAGGCTCCAGTCTCAGCATAAAGTCTGCTTAAGGTTCTCTCACTGTCTCCCTCTGCCCCGCCCCCCTGCATGCATGCTTGCACTTGCTCTCTAAAATAAATAAATCTTAATAAAATAAAGTAATAAAAAATAAAGAGAAGCCCAAAATTTTGACCACATTGGGATATAATTTACAGTTTTAACTGGGATCAAGTTTGAAAATTCTTATACTCCTAGGAAAAGCTGTCGTTTTATACTCATAGCAACAATTTGCTACCAGAACCAGGTTAAAATCCATTCACTTGATTGACAGCAACTTACAATGATTACCATTATTGTAATTCCTTTCTGCAATTTGACTCTTAGACACAAAGCAAGCATTCCATTAAACACCACTCTGAAGACAGTTATTAACACCCTCACCGAGTTTTCAACATACTTCTGCCCCTAAACTCCAACAATCCTTGAGACCCATAATTCCCCGAAAATATTATTTATATGATCCATAGTCACCTCTGCTCAAAGAGACTGCCTGACCAGCATAGCTCACCCTCGGTGAGGCCAATACCAGCCCTGATTTTTCAGTTGACATGATTGGTCTCTCTCTCTCTCTTTTTTTTCTGAGAATCGCAAGGATGTTATAAATTTGCTTCAACTGATAATTTTGCTTCATATTTCAAACAATTTAGAAAACACAAGAGGTAAAGGAAAGTCAATTAGACGTAAGGATAGTTTTATTTTTCCTTTTGTTTTTTCTTCCTGATGATCCAAGATTCCTTCTGTTATCATTTAATTTTTGTTTAGATAATTCCCTTTAGCAATTCTTTCAGAGTGGGACTGGTGGAGACACATTTTCTTAGTTTTTCTTTATCACAGAATGTCTTGATTTCCCCTGCATTCTTGAGTGATATTTTTTCCTGGATAGTCAAAATTTTTTATTGGAATAATGCAGTTAAGTGTCTAAAATTTTTCTGTTTTCTTAGCATGACTTTCCCCATTATTTTGACTGGAGAGAAAAAACAAAACAAAACAAAACAAAAACATTTTTGAGACTTTTGTCTGTCCACATTGGTGTCTGTGGGTTCCTAGCCTTTCTGGTACCAGAGATATGTGAGGTAAAGAGAAATTCCAGGGCGCTCACCGCCATGTCATTCCTGGGGTCTGGAGTGTTGGATTCTGTCAGCTTTCTCATAACCTGTCTGAATCTTCTTATGTTGTCTTGTATATAATGTCCAGGGGTTTCAGCTATATTTGGTGGGAGGAATAAAGAAAAATATATCCTCTCTATCTTTCCAGAACAGGAAGTCTGATTTGTACTGATTTTAATTTGAATGTTCCTAAAATTAATAGTGTTGAGCACCTTTTCCTCTACTCATTTGTCATCTATGTTTTTTTGATAAAGTGAATTGTTGAAATTTCATTTTGCTTATATTTTTAATTTTTGTTTTTATATTTTTAGAATTCTTTATGTATCCTGGCAGCAAGTCTTTTATTATATGTATGATTTGTAAATATTTCCTCTGAAGTCTATGGTTTATTTTTCTTTTCTCTTCAAAGTATAGAAATTATCCTGATGAACTACACTTCATCAATTTGTTTTTATGGATCATGTTTTTGGTGATTTTTTTTTTTTACTATTTTTTATTTAAATTCAATTAATTAACATGTAATATATTATTAGTTTCAGAGGTAAAGTTCAGTGATTCATCCATCTTATATAACACCTAGTGCCCTTATAGTACATCATGCGCCCTCCTTTATGTCCATCACCCAGTTATCCCATCCCCCCACTCCCCTACCCTCCAGCAACCCTCAGTTTATTTCTTATGATTAAGAGTCTCTTATGGTTTGTCTCCCTCTCTGATTTTGTCTTGTTTCATTTTTCCTTCCTTTCCCTATGCTCCTCTGTTTTGTTTCTTATATTCCACTTATGAATGAAATCATAAGATAATTGTCTCTCCCTGATTGACAGTTTTGCTTAGCATAATACTCTTTAGTTCCAACCATGTCATTGCAAATGGCAAGATTTCTCTTTCTGATGGCTGAGTAATATTCCATTATATACATATACCACGTCTTTATCCATTCATCTGCTGATGGACATCTAGGTTCCTCCCATAGTTTGGTTATTATGGACATTGCTGCTATAAATATTGGGGTGCAAGTGCCCCCTTTGGATCACTACATTTGTATCTTTGAAGTAAACACCTAATAGTGCAATTGCTGGGTTGTAGGGTAGCTTATTTTTTAACTTCTTGAAGGATCTCCATACTATTTTCCAGAGTGGCTGTACCAGCTTGCATTCCCACCAACAGTGTAAGTGGGTTCCCCTTGCTCTGCATCCTCACCAACATCTGTTGTTTCCTGACTCGTTAATTTTAGCCATTCTGATTGGTGTGAGGTGGTATCTCATTTTAGTTTTGATTTGTATTTCCCTAATGCCAAGTGATGTTCAGCATTTTTTCATGTGTCTGTTGTCCATTTATATGTCTCCTTTGGAGAAATATTTGTTCATGCCTTCTGCCCATTTCTTGATTGGATTATTTGTTCTTTGGGTGTTGAGTCTGAAAAGTTCTTCATAGGTTTTTGATACTAGCCCTTTATCTGATAAGACATTTCCAAATAGCTTCTCCCATTCTGTAGGCTGTCTTTTCGTTTTTTTCAACTGAGATGATTGGTTTCATGAGTCTTTGATAGAATCCCACAACAAGAGATCTTATAATATTATTTTTAAATAATTGACAATCAATATGGATATGCAGATCCTAGTGAATATAATTGACACTTGCCATCCCTTTTAGATTTAGGTTTGTAAAATAAATGTAGCAGAGTGGAAACACGGTGATTAGGAAAGAGAGAAGACTCTAAAGCCAGATACATGTAGGTTTTATTCTGGATTTATAATTTACCAGCTGTGTGACATCACTGAATCTCCAAAGTATCAGTTTTTTCATATGTAGAATGGGGTTAATAATAAAATATCATCACAAGGATTTTGAAAAGAACAAATGAAATAGTTTGTCTAAAATACAAAGATTAGTTCCTAGCATAATGCACATATTGAAAAAGGCCAGCTTTTTGTTATTATATTTCCGATTCACTATGTTTTCAGGTTTAATACAGGTTTGCCAATGATTATTTTTAGATGCATTTAATCATAGCACAATAAGGTTTTAAAGGAAATATGGGTAGTTTAAATCTTTTATAATACAGAAGTTTGACAACATTCTGCCTTTTCCTTTATTCAATTTAAGAAGATAATATGTTGCTAGAGAGTTAC
The DNA here is from genome assembly GCA_028534135.1 of Potos flavus. Taxonomy (NCBI): domain Eukaryota; kingdom Metazoa; phylum Chordata; class Mammalia; order Carnivora; family Procyonidae; genus Potos; species Potos flavus. Next base: position 107,179,742 of record CM052899.1, read on the forward strand.
TGTTAACAGTCAGATGTAGCAGACATACTGCAAAAGAATCTCAAAATATATAGAGGCAATTATTTTTTTTTCTAATAATTGATCATCAACAACCAAAAATATTCAAAGATGGGCTTACATTTTCAGTACATTCTTTATATCTCCCAGGGTCCTTTTGTGTCTTGGAGTCTGTGTAATCCTTTCTCATTTTCCTACCAATAATGTTGCTTTCTCCCCAAGGGACTTCCAAGTATATAGACTTTTGCTTTACTTTGCTTTAATTTCAAATATATCTCCTACAACTAATAAAAACAAAACCCAAACATGTTGAACCTGAGTGAAATAAATGCAATGAGATTGTCAGAATAAATTTGTTTAGGTGAAAATTGCATAAGACAATGGACTTCTGGGGCTCAGGAGGAGGTTATGTGTAGGGGAGTGGAGGGCACAAGGGCATGGTACCTATCACAAAATAGGCATTCAGTAAGTATCTGTTGAATGAATGAATACATGAATTTATATGAACTACCAAATCAGGAAAGCCTTGACACAACGAGCCCTTGTAGATTTCTTGTTGATTCACTGCCAAGGCTCCTTCACATGGATCTTTCCTTTGTAAAGGTATTTTTTGAATCATTTCTTTCCCTTATCTCTTTTCCTTTCTATTCTTATTAGTACAAAACCTTGTGACGCAGCATATCCACTTATGTTGAATCATCTGATTTTACTAGCTGACTATCAAGGACACATAGAAACTCTTAAGGCTTTATGACTTGAAGTTATTTCCTACGGATAAGAAACTAGCTTATATTTTCCTGGTACTTAATGAATATTCAGTAAGTGAGAGTGATGTGTTTATTGGGTTAGTAATCAGAGATACGTGAAATTATTTATATTATTATAAAGGCAATCCCATCCCTTCAAGGAATTTTTGGATATAGAGTCAGGCAATTTGTTTTTCCAACTAGCTTTTGCAATGAATTAGTTAACAGAATAATTCGTTCATATTGCTAAATGCAGTATCTATAACAGTATTTTCCACTGAGAATATACAAGATGGTCCAATTAAGTGTAGAAAGAAATAAGTAAGCTTTTCTTTTATAATTGTTCTATTAAAACTAAAGAAGAAAATTTAGGGTAAGGGAGAGACAACATTCTACAGATCAGAGAGCCCAAGGACTTGTTCTAGATGAGGTGTAAGGTGATTCCTTATAGCTCATCCATTTTTAATTTTGTTATTTTATTCCTCTTAGCAACACAAATATTAATTTAGTATAATATTATTTTATAAAAACCCTCAAACTCATAGAAAATCTGACAAAAACTTTATAATTTAACCTCAGAGTGAAAACCTTAAATGACAAAGGTCTGATCATAGTGATTCCATATAATTATAAATTCTTTAAAGGACTAAGAGTGTTTGTTAAATATAAAGACTGGATATCATAAATCTTTTTTGTTGGTGCATCTGATAATATGAGAACATTTACATTATAACTTTAGCATTAGTCTTTACAGAATTATGTTGGAGAAATTATTTTGAGAAATATGAAGACTTTATCATATATGTATATATGCTAACTCTTTAAGTACCTTAATATTTCCACTAAATTTGTACATATTAAAATTCACAAATATCTGACAATCCTTTTCATCAGGACAAGTGATTATGGCTAAAAATAATTTGACTCTAAAAATTTTGTAGATAAAATGAATACTATTATAATGTCTAGAACCTTACAAAAACAACTGGGTTCTAAAAATGAGGTCTGTGTACAGTGGCTTAGTACATCAATAAACTGTTACATATCTGTTAACTAGCAAATTTACTAGAGTTCTTCACTTGATAATCACATTGTGTATAAACTCAAGAAATATTTTATTTCAGAGAATAGAAAATAAAAATTATCAAGAGAGGGGAGTGGAAGGGAGAAGAATGGGGAAAGTAAAAGGGGAGAAAGAAAGTCAGAATATTGCATTAATTGCCTTTAATTGTTAATTTTAAAAGACATTCATCAGTTCAGAATTGACAAGAGCTGAGTGATAAGTAGCTATCATTCCTTATAGATGATTTTTGGACAACTGAATATTCTGAGTTCTTTTCTTTCCCTTAAATATAGTTTGATAACAACTTCAGATTTTGTGTTGTGTGTGGAGAGAGAGCTTACTCTGCTCCTAATATATCTTACTTATAGTTATACATTAATTAAATGAGCTGTGGATTTTTTTCTTACGTCAGAAATTACAATGGAATAAATGGAGCGCTAAAAGGATAGTAACACATTCTTTGTCACTTACATTCAACTCCTAGGAAGATTAACTATACTCCTTTAATTGCTCAGAATTAGAAGGCAGGTTCCAGTTAATACCTAATGGAGGAAAGAGGGACAAGAATTAAGGGCAAGTGGGGCGCCTGGGTGGCTCAGTCGTTAAGTCTCTGCCTTGAGCTCAGGTCATGATCCCAGGGTTCTGGGATCTAGCCCCTCATCAGGCTCCCTGCTCTGCGGGAAGCCTGCTTCTCCCTCCCCCACTTCTCCTGCTTGTGTTCCCTCTCTCGCTGTGTCTCTCTCTGTCAAATAATAAACAAAATCTTAAAAAAAAAAAAAAAGAATTAAGGGCAAGTGAAGAAAAGTGATGACTCTTTGAGATTACTATAACACAATATGTAATAGTGATATACACATCTAACCAAAAGAAGAGACATCAAAAAAATATTTCTTCTACAAAATCCCATGTCTGGAGACTCTGGCTCAACACGCACACACACACACACACACACACACACACACACACGCACACACACACCAGGAAGTTCATAAGCCCCCTGCCCTCTCAGATAAGCCTAGAAATTTAAAGAGAAGTAATGTCTTCATATAAGACATCTTTGCTCCTACACTTTCATAATTATGTATTATTTTATAGCTCAGGTCACTGCATGGTGTGTGATTTGCTACAAAGGCAAAGGGTGGTGGGCAATAAAACAGGCTCTCTCTTCTGTGTGTGTGTGTGTGTGTTTAAAGGTGATGTCAAAATTTACGTGGTAATCCAAAATTAAAAATTTGTCATGTGACGTGCATGATGTTAGGCTCAGTGTAGGATGGGCGGAGAGAGGCAGTATTTCCATTTTGTGTGCCTGCATATCCCAGATAATAACTATAACAACAATAACTTTTACCTGGGTAATATTTGCAATGTAAATGGTGGTTACTCTTCTAATAATGGGTAATATAACTGGCAAACTTGTCTACCCTTACCAAAGGCTGATGCAAGACAGAAAAGATTAAGTTAGTCTAAGAAACATTACACCTTTGAATTCATAGAAGTGAACGTACAGGGATTTTAATTTAAAATTTAAAAATCTGAATAAAAAATACCATAGTTGTTCCACAGTCTACTAGCATTGAGGGGACCCATTTCCTCACTCCCCTCCTGTCACTGAAGGCTACCATTTCATTTTTGGTCGATCCAATGAGAATAACATGGTATGTGATTGTTTTAAATCCCTTACCCTGACTACTAGTGAGCAACCAACTACCTAACTTGTGGGGCCCGGTACAAAATGAAAATGCAGGGCTCCAGCCTAGATCCAGAAAGCAGTCTCCCGGTCTCACAGCCCAGCCTTGCAACCCATGGCCGATGGAGGACTTCTAACAGATTAAAGCTTTTGCACCTGGACACGTGTGGGTAAGAGTCCTGCTGGGGAACTCCCTGAACAAGCAGGGAAGCAATCCAGCATCACCTGGGACATGTGCCTGAGCCATCTCTTTCAGCGCCTCCCCCTAGGCCCACTGCCTTCACAGGGCAACAGCAAAATGGAGGCCACAGAATGTCCCCAGCCGGACAAGCTGATTTCTGTCCCCTGCACGGAGCAGAAGAAGCCATCAGAGGAAGGAAGGACCCAGGAAGGTGAGAAGAGGCTAGACCTCACATGAGCCAAACACATGCTCCAAATGTCCCCTCAGACTTTACAAAACCCAAATATAAAAATAAAATTATTAAGAATTCTAAGATGATGGCCACAGAGAACTAGACCCAAAGCAAGGAGGCCTGTCCAGTGTAGGAACCTGTGTTAAGGGTCGTCTGTCTGTGAAACAGAACCTGCCAAGGAGAGTGAACAGCTCTTCACAAGTTTCTTGGGCTTTTATATATACATATTTTTTTGTCTAAATTTCCTGAGTATATCATTTGCTCACTATGATGCTTTTTTATATTTTTCTTAGACATTTTGGAATCATTTTAAGAGAGATAGGAACATATATTTTGCCCAATATATTATCAATAACTTCTAGCCTATTTTTGTCTTTTTAAAAACTTCAAAATTTTTGTGCAACAAAGGAGTTTAATTTCTTTTCCATCATGGACTCTGGCAATAAGATCTTATCCACTTCCAAATTATGAAAAGACCCTGATGTTTCCCATTGATCCTTTTATTTAATTTACTTATTTATTTATTTTTTTCATTTTGAGCTCTAGTTCAATGGAAGTACATTTATATGTATGATGAGATAGATGTTTAGGTGTAATTTTATATTCTTTCACATGGTTTCAGTAGTCAAATACCATCTTTAAACAGTTCAGCTCCTTTTTTTTTGCCTATGATCCCATCTATATCACATACAAAATTTCCATTTATATTTGGGTAAGTTTTGGTTCTCTTTAGTCTACTATATTGAACCACAGTGTCATTATGAAAACTATCTGAATACAATAGCTTCATTGTGAGTGTTAGCTATGTGGTATTGCTGATTTTTTTAAAGATTAGAAATAAATAGTCAACTCTATTCATAACATGCAGTTTAGCTGTTATTCGGTATGTGGAAGCGCTTAACCGTACACTTTATATTCTCATAGGCAATGCAATTTGGTGTAAAGGTTTACATAGAGACTTGAGTCAAATCTTATATTGAAATCCTATTCATATGAGTCCTAGTCAACATGCAAATTGCCTATACTTTCAATGCCTTATTTTTTTCCATCTCTAAAACAAGGATAATGAATCCTTTTTCACAAAACAAATTTCTCGAAACATTACAAATGCTCAGTATTAATCCTCCCGCATCATAATATCAGAGCATTGAACTTTTTTTAAAAAGATTTATTTACTTATTTGAGAGAGAGAGAGCACATGCGTGAAAATGAGTCAGGGGAGGAGCAGAAGGAGAGGGAGGGGAAGTGAATCTCAAGCAGATGCCCTGGCAAGCTCAGAGCCTGACGCAGGGCTCAATCTCAGGACCCTAAGATCATGACCTGAGCTGAAATCAAAAGTCAGATGCTTAACCAACTGAGCCACCCAGGTGCCCCCTTGAACTTTAATCCTAGTCTATCTCTCTCCATATCGTTCTCTTCTACATTTGCAGCTTTCAGATAGGTGTCATTTCTTTGGCGAGCAGGATAAAACTGGAAAATTTTAATCCAATTGGAAGTACTGTTTTGAAGTAGAGAATTGTGACTTCTTTGCAGTTATTCTAATAATAAATACATTTAGGGTTATTCGTCCTCTCTTATATGACTTTCATTATTCTATATCATTTCATTTGCCTTTTTCCCTTTTATTTACTGAGTTGAATGTTTGTTTCCCTCAAGTCAGTAATCTCATGTCATATATATATATACACGCACACATATATATTTTCCTCAGGGTTTGTCTTCATTTTAATGGTTTCATTTAACCATGGGTTTATATA
>CM052899.1:107185904-107235436 GCA_028534135.1 Potos flavus
AAAAACAAGCAAAGAGTTTATTTTGCTGTTAATACTATGTTTCTTTAATATTTTAGTTTATAATGTTGTCAAAAAAAATTAAGAGTAAAATTTCCGTTGGCCTGGGTGGGGCGGAGGGGGGGGCGGTGGTGGGGCGGGAAACAAAAGGAAAAGAATGATTCTATAGAACCGACAGCAGCAGGAATAGCAGCAATTTGTTGCAAGCAACAATTCAATTAATGGCAGGAAGAAAAAAGGATGAGACTCAGAGGAAAAAAAAAAAAAATCTAGTCATTGATCATTTAACTCCCAGTAGATAAAGGCAGCTCCTGGGTTTTGACTAAGAGAAAACACCTCCGCAAATAAAACTGTTTCTTAAAAGTTACTACAGAGAAGGCAGTGCTGGTTGTACAGTCATTCGATTTTAAGGGAGAAAAGAACAGAGAAGGCTGCTTTAGATGTTATTAGGAGCAATCATACTTAATGACACATTTCAATTCTAATTTCACTGAAATTATAAAGTTGCAAGCCCCACTGTTTCCCCACACAGCTCAGGCCCCCTCCTTCCTTACCCCATCAGCGTTCTGTGAAGCGTTCTCCTTAATTAACTAAATTGTTGTCTAGCCAGACATCTTGACTTTGAGAAAATGGATGTCGGGGGATTTGCTTGACAGAGGACCTAACAGAGTCTTCACACAGAACAGAAACATGACATTGGTTCTGAGATAAATTTATAGTCTCGCTGAACAGAGGTTCCGCTACCAGCAGAAGAAACTGCTCTAGAGGCGCGATGACTAATATGTCACCACATCAGCAATTCCTTTGTGGAAGCAGAGGAAGAGCACCCAAATAAATCAGATTTGTCACAGGCCTAAATACCAGTAGGCTTGTCAGCGGGGATCTGAATCTGGCGTCCCAGAGCACGGATGGGAAAGTTTCAACTGCACTTTTCCAGAAGCCTCACTTCCAGCAACCCTCTAGCCATTTCAGTGGCTCAGGCCTTGGAGGTTAACCTGGAGCATCTTTCCTGGAAGTGGCTTCCACATCATCACAGTCATTTTATTTATCTTAAAAGGAAAACTAAGGTGGCGTCTGGGAGACTCAGTCAGTTAAGCTCTGCCAACTCAGGTCAGATCTCGGGTGGGGATCAAGCCGAAGGGGGAGCTCCCTGCTCATTGGGAAGTCTGCTTCTCTCTGTCCCTCTGCTCCTCTGCCCATGAATGCTCTCTCTCTTTCTCTCAAATAAATAAATAATAAAAATCTTTTAAAATAAATAAATAAATAAACAGAAAACTAGGGGACTGAATATGGAGAGAACAACATATGCTGCAGCTTTTCTGTGTCCTTTTTGGTCTTCTCTAGTTTTATAATTCTACTCAATACTTACGAAAATAACAAGCAGCCATTATTCCTTGAAGCAGGTCAGGAAAATGTTATTTAAGTGATTCACCCATTCTTTTCTTTCTTTTTTTTTTTTTCACCCATTCTTTTCAATAAAAAAAAGTAATATTAAAAAGATGCTGTCACATACACAGTAAGAAGGCCTTACAAATGATATATTTAACAGTATTTATATATAACTCCAGTATATATAGTACATTAATTATATTTAGTTTTGGTGTCTAGAAAATAAGTTAACATCAAATAACTAAAAAAAAAAAATCTATTCAGAAAAAGAAAAAGAACATTTTAAATTTATAATATTGATTCTTCCCTTCAGAAATCTTATAAAATATACCCTAGAAATTGGAAAAGTGGCACATCATAGGTACGATATTTGTTGACACATAATATTTGTTGAATCCTTAACAAGTTATATTTTATGGGGAAGAAATAGTCTTGGTGTCTAAAATTTTTTAAATATAAAAGTTGTGACTTACTATATCGAATATAAATAGTCATATTATAAAGTGTAGTATTCCGTCTCCACTTGGAAGAAAATAAAAGCTCTATCTCAACATTATTAGAAATGATTAGAAAATGAATATGCACAAATAAAATGAATATGCAAATTTTAAACAAAAATGCCCTTTATTTTCACAAATACTTCTAATTTACTTTATTTTATTTTATTTTGAGAGAGGGAGTGCATGTGAGTGGGGGGAGGGGTAGAGGGAGAAGAAGAGAGAGAGAGAGAATCTTAAGCAGACTCCACACCCAGCACTGAGCCCAATGCAGGGCTTGATCTCAGGACTCTGAGATCATGACCTAAACCAAAATCAAGAGTTGGACGCTTAACTGACTGAGGCACCCAGGTGCCCCACAAATACTTCTAATTTAATTCACCCAATTCATTATAGCAGTTTATTAAGATAAATCAAAGATCACTGAAATAATAAGAGATATTGGAGGAGAGAAAAGATGCTTAATTTTAACTCCATTGATCTCTGGGAGAGATATGAGGCTGCTAAGACGCTGAGATGTCTTTTCTTGAGATGTCGTTGCTTACTATTGGGAACAATAAATACTTTATATTCCATTAAAGAATTTGTCTAAATGCATTAAAACTATCTATGCATGTATATATCTCCTTAATGAAATGGGATCTTCTTTGTTCATCAAAGTTCACTGGGAGTGTGGGTAACAGAGCATCCATAGTTATGCTTATCATAAGCATAAGAATATGCTTAAACATATTTTATAATAAGAATTGTAGAACAACAACAAAGAAATGAGAGGCATGATGTGAAATATTGAAAATAATTGTATTTCAATTTATGATTTTTTTAGTGTTTAAAGGTTACTTTTTACTGGACTGCTGGTTTAAATACTAGATACTTGGCAATCCCAGGAGCATTTGAATCCATATTTAATGGATCATCATGGAAATCTTCACAGGGCAGACAGAATATGAGCAGAGACCTAGAAACTGAATAGGAAGGTATTTGTTAAGCGAGTGAAAGCAGGAAATGATAATACATTTAAGTAGGCAGCAGAGAGTAGAAAGATTTTCCAAGCAGAGGAACGGCTTGTCAAGGAGATAGCTCAATATTGATGAATCATACCATAAGAACAGGGAAGAATTATATTAACACTAGAAAGGAAAAGACAGTAAAGAAAAAGTGTAGGACTTTTATTTTGATCCTTAGTTTCTTAAAGATTTCCCGTTCAAGAAAAGTTGAATGAATGAATGATTGAATGAATTGATAATATGAAAGTGTTGAATCACCTTGGCAAAGCATTATACCAATCTTCTGATCCTACCATATTTTCTTTTATTTATTTAGCAGTCTTTCTGTGACAAGTATCATCAACTTTACTTGAGATGTGCATCAGTTTGGGTCTGCCAAGAAGCAAATACCAAGAGGGGATTAAGTGTACAAAATATTTACTGGGAACTAAATAAGAGAAAACTCAGGGAGACTTCCTGCTACAGTGCAGGTCTGATGCCTGTGAAATGAGAGAGGGAAGGAAGGAGGATTGGGTAGGAAGAGTCCCAGACTCCAGCACAGTTGTGAGTAAGCTTTGGTCAAGCCTATAGGGAGGTTTGCAGCCACTCATTCGCTAGACTCCTGCCTCTCACTTGATAAGCCTGCATTAGTATCCGTGCATATTTAGTCACTGGTTGGAACCAGGCCATGGGAAGCAGAACTTGGCAAGAAATGAAATGGTGGATCCAGACAGGCAGCAGCTGGGACCAACAGTCAGTCCATTATACTCTTCACAGCAGGAGATCTGAGTGGCACATTTTCATGGCTGCCACAAAAATAAATCTAAATGGAATGTTCTCTGAAGACTGATTAAAAAACAGAATTAAAAATCGTGTCAAGACCATGTTCCCAAAATATCAGAAAGAATCATCTGTCTCTTAATTGATCTTCTTCTTTGTGCAACTGTAGTTCCCTGTGGTCTCATAACAGCACAAAAAAAACAAGAGCACTGCATTTCCTTGAAATCATGACTGGGGCATTAAGAGAACAGACTCTGAGGCCCTATGACTAACTATAGCTATATTTTTTGCGAAAAGAAAAAAGTTGTGATGCATGCATTGAAAAACATTAAATAATGCAATTAAATGAAACTTAAACCAGAAACGTTTTTATGGTATTAATGAACTTAAGTCAAATGTACAAGGAAAATTAAGGTATTTATTATGAACACTATTCAATTATTCCACTTCCCCTATACTCTTTATTGATTTGAAAGAAAAATGTTGTTTTTGTTGTAAAATGTGTTTCAAAGTTTTTACTATTTTCCAAAGCTTAGCTTTGGAGAAAGCATGACCGTTTATAGATATATAAATAGTATCCAAGGAACACTAGAGAAACTGTAGTTTATATAGCATTTATAAAAAGAGGGAATTTATCAAATATGGCATGATGAAATTGGTCTCATTTGAACAAAATGTTCTTCATATATTCAATTTTTATAAACTTATTAAGTGTCAAACATTGAAAGATGTGCGAAAAGTGGAGAAATGGAAGTGCAGGGGTCCAAGAGAAGGCCGCGCGAAGCAGGGGTCATTTGGGAAGAGACATAGGTGGGTAGGGAGTGACCTGTGGGAGAGGGAAGAGAAGGCACAGGACATGTTCTAAGGCTTCAAGGTGGGAGGAAGTCCAGTGCGTTTAAGGCACAGTGAGCAGGCTGGGGTGAATGCGGCAAGGTAATAGAAGAGTAGTGGAAAGTGTGGTCAGATGGCGGAAGTATAGGGGCTATAATTTTCATTTTATTTTATTTTATTTTTATTTATTTATTTTTTAAAGATTTTATTTATTTATTTGACAGAGAGAGAGAGAGAGAGATCACAAGCAGGCCGAGAGGCAGGCAGAGAGAGGAGGAAAGCAGGCTCCCTGCTGAGCAGAGGACCAGGACCCTGAGATCGTGACCTGAGCCGACGGCAGAGGTTTTAACCCACTGAGCCACCCAGGTGCCCCTATGATTTTCATTTTAAATATGATAAAAATCTGTCCTGTAAAAGTACCGTCTTCTCAGAACACTAAAGAAACCCTTTCTTTACATCTCAGAACCTTATTATATGTTTTAATGGTTACATGCCCTGAATTGTGTTAATGTTCTGTTTTTCTTTTTTCATATTTAATCAGATCAGACTACATTTATTTGAAGTAACAGCTGAGGTTAAAATTAGCCATTTGGGCGAACCCAGTACTTTGTCTTCATGATTCAGTGTCATTTGGAATTTCTTTTTATCATTGCAACAGAGATTTTTATAATTATTGTTGCATAAATACATTTTGATTAACACTCTTTTTTTATAGCAAAAGCACATTGAAGAGATTAATATAAAGAATCTAACACTTTTATATGATTAAGTTTACAACACAGACAAAATCAGAAAGTTGTCAGTTAGCAAGGTCATACCATAAGAGTATGAATTAGATATAAGAACGTCAGTGATAAGAGTACCAATACATTACAAATATAAATGTGACAGTTCCCTATTAAATATAAATATAGAGTGCTAGTAGATGTTTTATAACTAAAGTTTCTACCAGCAAATACTTGTGGAAAATTGTTGAAGCAGAGTTAGTTGGATCTTTTTAGTACGAGACAAAGCAGATCTTTGTAAAAATGAATCTCCAAAACCGTGCGTAATGTTATGTAGTGTTTCTCAAGCTTATTCGTTCACAGTGCTTCCTTTGACAGTGTCTCTCGTTGGGACATTTGGGAATCACTTTTGATTACTACTGAATATGTGAGTCTGTCTAGAATTATGTACAGAGATGCCAGGAGCTGCAGTTTTGGACGTTATTATATTAGCGTCAGGACAGTGGGCAATAATGACTGCTGCTACTGCTAATCATTAATGTTACATGACTTTCACAATGTGCCAGATACTATCCTAACTGTTCCACACACACAGACTCTTCTCATAGTAATAACATCTCTGTGAGGCTCGTGTTTTATTATTATCTTCATGTTAGAGATGAGAACACTAAAACACAGAGAGGTGATGTGACTGACTGAGATCACAGAGCTCATAAGCAGCTGGGCCAGGCAGACCAGTTCCAGAAATTATGGCTCGGTATAACTGCCTCTCAGATAAATGAGTAGTAGCTCCTTTATTGGAGATTGGCTAGAGCCATCTCTGTTACAGTTCTAGGACATATGCTCTTCTTTTTCATCAGAAGTGTGATGTTCTATCTGCTTCTTTCTGTTTTTATCTCATTCTGTACTCCACACATTTCCACTTCTGTGTCCCACTTAGATCCTGTAGCTAAGATGCAAATTCTTGATCTCTATAATTGCCTGAAATATATTCTTTGAAAATTTAACCTTTTCTCCAAATCACACAGTCTTTATCGACTGTATTAAAATTAGTATAGCTATTTTTGTTTCTAGAACTGCAACCGCACAAATGCTGAAGTTGTGATATTTCTCCTGTGTGAGAATCTTCTGCAATATTCCCTTTGTTTTGTTTGCTGATGTAGAAAAGCTTGTATAAATATACTGATGTTCCACCTCTCCTCCTTCTATCCAATTTTGTTTATTTAACAGGTATTGATGGATATTTACTATGGACAATGTAATATTCCAGTCCTGGGACATCACTGAAAAAAAAAGCAAAAATTATTTTTGGTTGGCTTACATTCTAGTGGTGGGTGACAGATGTTAAACCATAAACATCAGTAAGAGGTAAATTATACTGTGTATGAGGAGATAAAGTGCTAGGAAACAATCATAACAAATGGATTGATGGGATGGTCGTAATACTGAATAAGAAATAAAGTCAAGTTTTGAGGGAAGGTAAACCTTGGTGGAAGTTTGATGGAGATAAAGATTTAGACCAGGGGTGCCTGGGTGGCTCAGTCAATTGAACCACCAACTCTTGATTTTGGCTCAGGTCATGATCTCAGAGTGGTGAGACTGAGCCCTGTGTTGGGCTCTGCACTCAGTGGGGAGTTTGCTTTAAGATTCTCTCTCTTCCTCTCCTCTGTCCCTCCCTCCCACCACTCACTCTTTCTCTCAATAAATAAAAATAAAATAAAATAAAATAAAATAAAATAAATCTAAAAAAGAAAAGAAAAAAAAAAAGAAAGATTTAGCTCAAACTTAAGAAGATATCTGACAGAAGAAAATTCCAGGCTAAGCACTGGAGGAGAGGCCTGGTAGAAAAAGCTTACCTGACATAACCCTAGAACTCTACGGAAGCTATCCTTCTAGAATGAAGTGAGAGAGGAGAATGAGTAGGATCCACAGTCAGAAAAAGCAATCGTGACCTGGACTTTGCAGGCCATCATAAGAATTTAGCTTCTGCAGTGAGTGAAATGGGGAACCTCCATAGGGTTTTGAATGGGGAAGAAGCATCACCTGGATAATGCATTTAAAAGATCACCCCGGTTTCTTGGGTTGAATAAAGAGTTGAGTCCTGGGGGTAGGTTATGGGAGTCAAATCAAGAATAGCTGTTAGAAAGCTACTACATAATCCAGAAGAAAGATGCTACACTTTGAATTAGGATAGGAGTAATAAAAGCAGGAATTGTTGGCTACATGAGTCTATATGAGTCTATAGTTGAGGGGAGAGAGTTGAGAGTCAAAAAATAAGAAGACAAATTGAGTGTCATCAACAAATACACATAATTGAAAGATATGGAATTAGATGAACTCATGGATGATGAGCTGGATGTAAATGGGGAAAGGGGAGGGGCCAGGACTGAGACTTGGGACATTGCAACATGGAGGGAGGATCTGAAAGGAGAGGAAGAACAGTAGTAGGTGAGCAGGACTGTCTGGTGAGTTAGAGGAAAGCCAGGAGGTTGTGGCATCCTGACAGCTGAGGGAAAATCACGTATAAAAAGAAAGAGGTGTCCTTTGTAAGCAAAATCCTATGGTGCTCCTGCTCCTGCTCCCCATCCCATGGTGATTAAGGAAAGCCCGGCTCCATCCATTATACAGACCTTACCCACATGATGAAGTTAGAAGAATAGTGGAGGCACAATATTCCACTTGGTTTATTACCTGCTGAATGCTTCTGCTATTTCTCAAAATTCCTTTCCTCTGTGCTTATTTCAAGCGTCATCCTTACACCACATTTTGCTCTGTTTGCCAAGGTTTTGCTGCTCCATTTTTTTAAGCTCCTTAGCGATGATTTACATCAGGGTGTGGGAAATTATCAATGATTTTCAGATTGGCTGAAACTAAAGAAAAACAAATAAAACCTGTAGATAGCAGCCTTGGATTTTTTTTTAACTTTCTAATTTTGTAATAAATTACCTGAAACTGGTAGTTCAAGGTCCTTCCCTCTCCCTTAAAATTTAATTTAAAATTTTGTTAAAATCAATAAAAAGGATTATTAGCTTCACATTAAAGTACTACAGCATTATAATCTTATAACACCTCCATCTTTTTTACAAAAAGAATTCTGTACAAAAGTATAAGATGGAAAGAGATTTAGTGATGTTATTGAAACACCATGGCCTTACCTTTTTCAGGAACTCCTCAGTATAATTCTGTATGATTACAATACATAAGAACAAATATAGGACAATTAATTATTATATCCTTTTTACCATTACACTCTCAGATCCAAAAAAATAACATTTTGTGCTTTCTTTGTGTGCCATCGATGGCTCTGCATATTCCTGGCTAGAAAAACACATTCTAAAGTACTGATTTTTCTTCTCTTCTCTTCTCTTCTCTTCTCTTCTCTTCTCTTCTCTTCTCTTCTCTTCTCCTCTCTTCTCCTCTCTTCTCCTCTCTTCTCCTCTCTTCTCTCCTCTCTTCTCTCCTCTCTTCTCTCCTCTCTTCTCCTCCCTTCCTTTCCCTTCCCCTCTCCTTTCCTCTCTACTCCCCTTTCCTCCTCTCTCCTCTTTTCCCTTCCCTTCTCTTCCTTTCCCTTCCCTTCTTTTCTTTTGTTTTCCTTTTAAGATTTTATTTATTTATTTAAGAAAGAGAGACAGAGAGACAAACCACGAGTGGCAGGTGTGGGGCAGAGGGAGAGGGAGAAGCAGGCTCCCCACTGAGCAGGGAGCCCAATGCTGGGATCATGACCTGTGCCACCCAGGCACCCATAAAGTACTAACTTTTCAATTAGAATGAGTCTCCACATCTTGGTTTTATTTATGCTATCCAGAGGGCATCTTCACCTTGTTTTTTCCCAGTGTAATTACTGTTATTATTGTTAGGTGAGAATAAACCATTTTTGATGGAAGTGCGATTTGTACCAATGCTTAGCATATAGATATAAAGTATAAAGGCTATATAGAAACATTTTTATGATTGCATTTATGTGCTAACAACTGAAGAAAATTATAATTTCCTTTTTAAAAGCACCCTATGAATTTGTTTAAGGAGTAAGCACTTTCAAAAGCCAAGAATATTTTAATAAAACAATGACATTTTGTATAGACAATAATTTTTTTACAGTAGTCTTTCATAAAAGGACAATTGAAGAGTATTTTCTGGATTCATCTGAGCTTATCATTAAGTTAACTTGTATAAAGTAATGAGCTCTCATTAGAAAGAGGTCAAGATTTGAGCTTTGCCAGATCTTCGGGTAGAACAGCACATTTGATGAAATCTGAAACAAGTCTAACATTCCATTATTCTTGCTTCCGTAAAGTTGTGCATTTTAAAATGGTATCTCCAAAGGGAAATAATTAATTTGTGAATAGCTGCATTTTTAACATTAAAAATTAAAAGAATAAACTTATACTGTGACTTCTTGGTTGAAGTAATCCAAATACTTTCTTTTCACTTCAAATTTTCCTTCAATTTTTTAAATGTATGATTCAATAAAATAGCCAATGCATTGCATTGCATATTCTTTCTGGAAAATTTGGTTTTTAAAGGAGGTATTCACAGAGAAACATTACTTATCTACAAAAATGTCATAAAATATAAGTAAGTAAAGAAATGATCAATTGAAATTCAGGATGCTGCCTATTTCTTGGGGAAAGTTAGGACAATTTAATTGAGAAGAGGCACCGAGTGTCTGGGGGCAAGGCTCTACTTCTATCTCAATGTTTCATTTCTCTAACAGACCATTCATTCTCATGTTAAGTGATGCTTGTTCTTTTTCTAGCCTTGGTGACTTGACCACCAACTCCTCTACAGGAGAGGCTATGGCTATTTGCAGTGATTAGATAGATTTGACAAGTATTAAGGTGGGAATAGGTAGGATTGCTAATCATATTTTGAAGAGGAAAGAAACTAACACTTGGCGCACTAATAAATTTCACCATCATGTAAAAATATAACTTGGTGACTTCTGAAACTTCAGGGACTCAGTCTATGCTAAATGAAATGGAGTTGATCACCCGTCTGGGGTTATACCCTCTTCCCAATTATACTAACATCCTTGTCTCCCATGGGTCCAAATTGGCCGTATCAGGCTACACTTGCTCTTTGGGTGATTTGCAGTGCCCCTGAACATCAACTTTCTCACACAGTTAAATGTCCCCAAATCCCAAGCTGCCGTAGTTCACCATTGGGAAATGATATATTATTCAAAGCAAGCATTTCAATGTGCTTTGTCAGCCTCAAACAATGAACTGGAGTCAGAAAACATGGCTTGAAATCCCAGTTTTGCCACTTATCAGTCAGGTTTTAGCAAATCATTTCCCTTGTCACTCTAAATCCTTTGTGGAACAAACATGGCGTCATTAATAAAAAAAATGAATTTACTTCACTCTCTGAAAAACAGCTTGCTCTTACACAAATCAGATTTAACATATAGCTGTCTTGTGAAGACTAAATGAGATAATACATGTGAAAGTGCTTGGTAAATACCAAAGTACTCTACAAATAAGGACTATATCTCTGTCTTTCCTTTTTATATTAATTTCCCACTAACTGAAGTTTCTGTCATTTACTTTCAAAAAATCATTTTCTTTTATTATCCCTTCATTGTTAAATGTTATTCTTTTTGGAGATGATAAATATCTTTTGTAAAAGATGACATTTAAATTATAAAATAATTTTAACCATAGAATGAACCGATTCTTAGTGAAATAAATGAAACAAATGACATGCTGTAGGTTAAATACTTAATACTTATAAAGAATGTATTCGTAGTAGGTCCCCATAGGAGTTAGAAATATTTATAAGTTTGGGGATCATTTATTATAGAAGAGTGGAGAACTTGGAGAAAAATGAGAGCTCTCTAGTGTTTTTCTCCTTCTGAACATGATTATTTTTGCATATTTAGGTTTTGAATTAGATAGAAACCTTGTTTGCTCAGTTTACTATTAATATGCATAGTATTTTTCAATTTTCCTTCAAAATGTGTAAATCAAATTCCTCCAGCAATGGAATGTCGAGGTACTAACAGATTATTGTAGAAATGAGGAAGGACTCGGGACTATAGGAGTCACATGAATAAAATAAGAATGATTTTCAAACTACAGACTTACCAACCTTGAAAGTATATGGTATTAGCCCATTTGATAACAAACTTGGTGGTTTTTTTGTAGAAGTGGGTTTTAATAAGAATGTTTCAGTGACCAGGTAAAGATGTTATTCTAACAGACCAAATTAAATGAGAATATGTCATCCTTCTGGTATTCAACTGAATAAAGAACACATGTATATAGACAAAGGGATACAAAGTAATAATGGTGCATGTAATAAAGGGGTCAAAATTAAGTTGTTAGATACCTGAGGGCAGCAAGCACATCTCATGTTTTTTGCCTACTTCAATCGTCTTTGCACATTGCAATGTAAAACACGGATACTCAATAAATACTTCTTTTTTTTTTAAGATTTTATTTATTTATTTGACAGAGAGAGAGAGATCACAAGTAGGTAGAGAGGCAAGCAGAGAGAGAGGGGGAAGCAGGCTTTCTGCTGAGCGGAGAGCCCGATGCTGGCCTCGATCCCAGGATCCTGAGATCATGACCCGAGCCGAAGGCAGAGGCTTTAACCCACTGAGCCACCCAGGCACCCCAATAAATACTTCTTTGCTGATGGCACATTGCTTAAAAAACAAGAATAGATCATTTGCCATGTGTGAAATTGGGCATAATTTAAATGTGAAAATATTTTTAAAGGGATTTTAACTTCCTAAGAATTAAGTCATAAAGCAGTGAGAGTATTTTTCTTTATTTCTGGTCATTCTAACCTTATATTAAGTGTTTTGTACTTGAGGAGATATCTTATTTTTTAGCAACCTTGGCAAGATCTAATTGACATAAAATAACTTACACATTCTAAAAGCATAAATTGTGATACATTTTGACAAATGCATATACCCATGAAATTTTATCTACAGCCACAAAACAAATGGAGATAATAAATGTACCATTATTTCCAAAAGTGTCATCATAACTTTTTGTACTCTGCTTCTCTCTATTCTGTTCAATTTATCTATTTGTCTACCCTTATGACAATGATACACTGTCTTAATACTGTCTTTTTACAAGCCTTGTTGAGCTTCTTGGATCTCTGGGTTTAGAGTTGTCATCAAATTTGGAAAATGTTCAGCCAGTGTTTCTTCAAATGTGGTGTCTGCTTTCCCACCTCCACCCCCCATCAGGGACTCCAGCTAGGAATCTTTGCTTACTTAAAGTTACCCAAAACTCACTGATGCTCTGTTTCTTTTTTAATTGTCATTTCTCTCTATGTTTGGGTTTTTAAAGGTCCTACTGATATGTCTTCAAGCTCACTAATCATTGATTCTGCAGTATATATCCTACTTTTAATCCTGTATGTATTTTTCATGCAAGACATGATAGTTTGCGCTTCTAGAAGTTTGATTTGGGTCATGTTATTACTTCTGTGTCCCCACTTAACTTTCTAAAAATGTGGGGAATCATTAAAATAGCTGTTACAATGTTTTTGTCAGCAAATTGTCACTGACAAAATTCAGCTAATTCTAACATCTTTGTCAGTTCTGGTCTGTTTTGATTTTTCTCATTATGGATATTATAGCCCTGCCCCTTCACATGCTATTAGATGTTAAACATTGTAAATTTTACTTTTTTGACTGGATATTTTTGTATTTATATACATATATTTGAGCTCTTTCCCTCCCCTACCTGGAGATGCAGTTAATATACTTGTTAAGAGTTTGATACTTTGGGTCTTGCTTTTGGTTTTTTAGGTGGAGCAAAAGAGTATTTGGTCTATATTGATTTTTCCAAAGACTCTACATTCCCTACGGATTGTGAAGTTTGGTGAAATTTGGTGAAGGCTGGTGGGAATAAGCATATTGCTGGGCATGTCAAGTCTCATCCTTTTAGCTGGTTATTACCTGCCTAAAATAGATTCCTCATACCCATGCCTTCGGCAATATTCAGCTGAATAATCAAGAAGGACCCACTGCAGATCTCCAGGGTTCTCTTTTTGTGCATCTCTCTCTTCTTTGGTACTCTGTGTGGAGAACTTCAGTTGCCTTGGTCCTTTCCCAAATGCTAAGTTCTGCCCTCAAGTCACAGCTCTTCCAGCCTCTGCCAGGGTTTCTTTTTCCTGAATACCAACCTGAAAACTCTTTCGAGACAGTAAATTGGGGCAGCCATATGGCTCGCCTGGTTTGTTTCTTAGCTCTCTTTAGATCTCTGTACTTCATTACCCAATGGAATTGAATTGCAAGACTTTGTTTCACTGATTCTGTCTTTTGGTTGTTTCAGGTAAGAGGATGGATGGGTCTGGTCCCTGTTATTCCATCTGGGCCAGAAATGGAAGTTGAGTATTTTTTTAAACAAATTTTGCAATAAAGAAAAATACAAAAATAATAAATAAGAATAAAAATCTCATTGAAAGAGATGTTTTCTTGAAATTATCAACATAAATGAAATACACTTATATGTAAACAATTCCTGCAGACTTTTCTCAACTTACGATACTTCTCAAAATCACTTAAGATCTATTAGACTAATACAAAAGGCATATATCCAGTACTATCTGCTATTTCTCTTAAAATGGATGACTCATCTCTTTTTGGGAATATAGCTGTGTTCATATAACCAATGAAGTGGATATGTGCATACCTGAATTGACTCAAATTTGATAAGAATGAAATTTTTCAGAGAAAGAAGAATATTTACTTGAGCAGTCAATCAATTTAATGTAAGACTAAGATGAGGTTTTTTTTTTTTAGGGGGGGAGGTTATTAAGGAGCTAAAAATGATACTGGATTTACTTAAGAATAAAAAGCTTGTGGGATAATGCTAAATGTTGCTATAAAGAAGTTAAATGAACTTTGTTGAGTTTGGTTGATCCAAAAGTTTTAGGGACCAAAAAAGAAAAGAAAAAAATAAGAAAGAAAAAAAAATGCCTATATGCAACTCAACTAAAATATAAATATATATGCAAAAAATATTTTGTTTTTTAAAATGAGTATTCAGAATTTATTTTTTTTTGAACCTGCAAATAGCTTTATTAGTAACATATTAGAAAATGTTTTTTTTTTGTTTTTTTTTTTTTTACATTTTTAGGGATCTCTTTGGGTCTGTTTCAATCTCTTAATATATGTTCCCAGGTAGAAATTATAATTTCTTTACTTTAGTGTTAAAAATAATTATTAAAATTAAATTCACCTTTTCCTGTTAAAAATAAATAAATAAATCTTTTAATATATTTCACCTAAAATAAACTTTATTGGAGAATTTGATAATATATATATCTCATTTTTAAAAGTGTCCACATAGCAATTTTTAAATGTTTACTAATTTTTTAATTGAGAATTCAAAGAGAATCTCAGAAAGAATGACAAAAGCAAGCTTTCAGAAAAATTTCCATTTCTAGAGAGTAATAAGCAGTAACAAGTCTATTTCTATGAACATATTCTATGCCAGACAACAGCTGTAAAGAAGGCATACAAGAAACATTAAGTATCCGGAAATAGGAAAATTATTTCCACTGATGGGCAGTCAAAATGCACCAGGAAGACAGAGAGAGTGATGGTATGGTACTTCTGCATTAATTTTGACAAACCTCTGACAGCACCATTCTCTTCCTTGATAGACAAACACAATCTTCGAAATATGTTTGGAGACTCCTTGCACTTCAGCTTGTTTCTTTCAAAGCTGCCTTTGATCACAGCTGACTGAAAAACAATGTCCATTGTCCCTTGTTTATCATAGCTAACCTAGCTACTTTATCTTTCATTGCTGGATTTTGATTTGTATCTGAATGGACATTAACAGAAGCTTTAAACAGTCTTATATAGCTTACTCGTTATGTTTTGAATCCTACTATCCACTTATTAGCACTACAATAATTATTGTTTTTATTAAGAATAACAATACAAATGTCCTTATCCTATTAAATTTCAATTTTTCTATAACAATAAAAAATGCCCCAAATACAATCATGTTATATCCATAAGCCCTAATATCGCCATGTTAAATGGGTCAAACTCCTGTGCTCTTATAATTCCTCCATAGGTTTTCAGTGACATGTGGCAAATAGCACAGTGCATTGTTTTCTAGCAATTGTTTGCAGCATAAAAGGAATTCTGAATGCACATCTAATGAAATCCATATATTAGAATTCTTGCCATTTCTATAGAGCAAGAGTACCAAATTTACTCTAAATTTTTTATTCAGCAGAAAAACCATTACAAAATAGTTTCAGGGACATGATTCATGTATGCTAGCGGTATTAATTCAGGATGGGAAAGTAATTGCATCTCCTATCTCAATATTAATATTTTGTGATTTGTGTTCATAGCTAACCTAGAGAAATCAGAATGTACTACCACCATATCTGTAGAAATCTACTATCTCTAAAAATAAAACCTAAGCCAAGACTTTATGGAAAGCTATATGGGAATATATATAGATATATATCTATATATATTCCAATCATGGTTTTTATTTTCTCTGTTGAAGTCAAATCATCTACCAACCAAACAATATGAATGAATGGAGATTTTTAGGCATGCCAGACATTATTAGATACTTTGCATTATTAGATACTTTGACTTTATTATGACCTTAGTTATCATCAACCCTATATAAATATAACATCACACCAAGTAAAGATATTTTAAAAATTATAATCTTAAATTATAAATATATATATAATATATATAATACATAGCCAAATATAAATAGTTTTTCAGCTACCAAGCAAATTCAAGAATTATAGTTTTCCACAGTTTTAAAAATTGCTATAAATAAGAACCATGAGTATGCCTGGAAAAAACAAAACAAAACAAAAGAAAAAATGAAAAACCATCTGAGGCCTTCACTCTACAACAATATAGTTTACAGCAAATCTGAGTTTTAGCTCTGAAAGAAAATGTGAGTTTAACCTAAGTGACTGTCTAAACTTGGTGAGATGGAGTTTTAACTAAATTTCCATGAAGTGTAATGTAATCAAAGTTCTAAAAGTTAAGGGGTGCTATGGACTGAATTGTGTCCCCTCCCTAAGTTCCTATGTTAAAGACATAGCTCGCAATGCCCTGTATCAGGTATAAGGTCTTTAGGAGATGGTTAAATTTAAGCAAGGTCATAAGGATGAGGCCCTAATCCAAAAGGACTGTTGTAGCCTTTCAAGTAGAGGAAGAAAGGTAGAGACTTCCTCCTATCCATGTTAGGACACAGACAAAAAACCCTTTTTAAGCCAGAGGAGAGCTCTCACTAAAACACAGCCATGCTGGCCTCCTGATCTCAGACTTCCAAACTTCAGAATTCTGAGAAAATACATTCTGTTTTTTAAGCCATCCAGTGCATGGTATTTTGTTAAGGTAGCCTGAGCTGACCAAGCCAATGGGTACCACCAGATATTTAAAAGCTCCTTTGTCTTTAGCTAAGACACCCAGGAAAGTGCGTGCTCATCTGAGGATACTTGGTCTAATGAATATTTGAAAAGTACTCTGTCACTGACTGAAAGTGTGACCAGGGATACATCATTTAAATACTTTATGTCTATATTTCCCGTATTTAAATAAAAAATTGTCAGAGCAGGTCATGGACCTCATATCAAAGCAGTCATAATATGCCTATTCAGTCCACAAACGATGTTGGTTATAATATGGCTTCTCCACCTCATAGCCATGGCTTAAGACCGTTGTGGCATTGAAAGCCCATAGGATAGGAATTCCTGGTAAAGATTATTTCAGAGATTTATTTGTAAGAGTAAAATTTAATTAACATCATATTTTCTTGCTAATATAATAGAAAATATGGAACTGAGTCATCTCAATAGATTGTATAAAACCTGTGCTCTTTCTCAACTTGACTTCTAATCTAGCAATTTATATGAATAAAAGCCATGTCAAATTATTTAACAAAGATCACTGTGTGTGATTGTAATTCCCTGGTGCAGCACTTCAAATTCCTTCAAACTATTCACTTTTATAAAAGTATTTGTTACTCCATATTTTTCTACATGTAAAGGAAGACTATTGAGTCTATAAATATAATTTCTTATAATAGAATCTCTTATGTCCCTTTTCCTCTTTGGATCATGGGTCTTGTTTTCTCTATTGAAGTTCAATTTAAATCATGTATCAGCAGAACAGCATGAACGAGTGATATTGTTAGACATGTTGAACATTATTAGATATTTTGACATTATTAGCTACTTTGACTTTATTATGATTTCAGTTATCATCAACCCCATGCAAATGTATCGCTACACAAATTAAAGATACTCTAAAAATTAATCTTAACTCTGTCTTCCAACCCAGCTATAAGTAAGGATTTGCACGATTCTTTTCTTTTTTTTTTTTTAAGATTTTATTTATTAGAGAGAGAGGGAGAGTGAGTGCAGGAGTCGGGGGAGGGGCAGAAGGAGAGGGAGAAGCTGACTCCCCTGCTGAGCCCTGAGCCCAGGATCCTGACCTGAGCCCAAAGGAGACACTTAATGACTGAGCCACCCAGGCGTCCCTGCACTATTACTTTCTATATTATGCATAGGTACAATTTTATCCATTTGCATTTTTGTAGCTTTTTAAGTTGCAGAACCACACCACTAGGCAGCCTTCACAAGACCATGCAAAAGTGAGGACTTATTTCGCTGCTGCTGATCTAGTAATAATGATGCTTTTTATTTAAAGATAGCTCAGACCACATATCTAACTGCAGAATTGGAGCATGAAAATCCTCTGAAATTTTACATTGAAGCAAAGGATAAAATACCAATGATATAAGGTTTGGCTTTGTCTACAATTTTCCTGCGGCAATTATCTGCTCTATGAAAAATCTTTAAGGTCTTTTCATGATAGAATACCTTTATGACAGCCCATTAATCCGTCATTTCTACCTACGCACTGTCTTCCTGTTTTCCAAATCGTTTCTGAATCGTGATGAAAACAACATTTCAAGTTATTCTGACAGGTTTCCAGAGGAGATCACACACATGTTTTCTGTGCATAGACACTCAAACACACAGAGCACAATTGACAGAGGCAGGGCAGCTCGGTGAGTTTGGTGGCTCTGAAGGAAAGTTAGATTCACTTATCAATTTACAGTCCATCATCTTCAACCAGTCACTGAAGTTCAGGGCTGAACACTGCGTGAGCTCCTTGTCATTTGGACCAAGAAAGAAATAAGAAATGATGTAAACCGATTTCCCTTGACAGGAGAGACACAGATGGAGACGACGTTTGGACCATATTGTCTGCTTTCGGGTCATCCCTGAAGCCATTAGCTATCATAATGATGAAACCAGAGTTATTTATTTCCCCACAATTTTCCGATGTGGTAAAAACAGTATTACATCAGGGGCCTGAGTTATCCTCTGAGAGGTTGTGTTGTCCTTGAGAAGAAACAACACATATGACAGAATATTTTCAACTTGTAGAAGTAAAAATTACAAATTAGGAAGAAAAGACATTATGCAAGATAAACAAATACTAAGATGATTAACATGTAAAATTAGACTTTTCATACTACTGCTGATATATTTATAAAGGATCTAAGCTTTTCTTGGAGTTTTTAACTCCTAGCACTTTTAGTTAATTCATTTATTTTAGACTATTATTTGACATCTTCTAGTCATTTTTTCTGTTGGTCAGACAGTGTAAAAAACATTTATGGAAAACCCAGCATTTACCAGGGCTGGTGCTATGTCAGAAAACAAAACACACCAAAAAGAAGAAAAAAATTCCTGCGCTGGTCCTAGTAAGGGAAACAGACAGTAAAAGGCGAGCATGACTCCATCAAATGATTGTTAAAAGATGAAAAGTGTTGCTGAGGAATCAAAGTAGCAGCCGGGAGAGGTGGATGGGGAGGGTGCGGGGAGGAGGTAAGGGATGGAATCACAAGTCCATGAGGTGGTCGAGAGAAGCCTCCTTGAAAATGTGATATCTGAGCAAAGTTTTCAAGTAATGAGTTAACCACAGGAATGCCGGGGTAACTGCTTTTAGGTAAGAAGTCCACGAGGTGAGAGTGTGCTGGACTTATTCAAAAAATAGGTGGAAGAGGGTATAGCTGGAACAAAGTGAGTGAGGAATGGGATATAGGAGATGACAGCACAGCAACACCAGGGCGACGTTAAAAAGGGTTTTTAAAGACTCGATTAGGAATGTCGCCTTTAGTCCTAAGGAGGAGCCATTGCAAGGAGTTTGAGCAGAGAGTAACATGGTCCGACTTTCTTTTTAACCAATTGATTAAGGGGCAAGAGTGGGAGCCAGGAACTTGAGTAGGAGGGTGTGCAATACCCCAGGCTACAGAAAATAGGCACTGTGTAATGTAGTGAACAAACACAGTCTGTGCTCTTAAAGCGTTCTTTTTTTTTTTTTTTAAAGATTATCTATTTATCCATTTGACAGAGAGAGAGAGAGAGAGAGAGAAATCACAAGCAGGCAGAGAGAGAGGGGGAAGCAGGCTCCCCGCGGAGCAGAGAACCCGATACGGGGCTCGATCCCAGGACCCTGAGATCACAACCCGAGCCGAAGGCAGAGGCCCTAACCCACTGAACTACTCAGGCGCCCCTTAAGGCGTTCTTAATAGAAAACTCAGGCCCATGAACATGTAATTGTTAATAGACTGTTACGTGTAATATCTAATGAAGATACTTAAACCAGATACTGGCAAGAGAAAGGAATGATCAATTGTGATTGGGTGGTGGATTGGCGTGATTGAATTCCTCATGAAAGGGGAAGTAAAATTCTTCCTTTTTAGAAAATTATATTTTCATTATGCAAACAAATTTGACTTTTGTCAAACGGTACATCAACTTTCTGAAATATTAAATCAAAATATGCTACTATATTCACTGGAGGGGTGAGCATCAGAAACTTACATGACATTACAGATTGTATAATTTGGAAATTGCTAAAAGTAGTGGTTTGATTTTTTTCTCTCTAAAAGTTCATTTGGTTTTAAAAGGCTTGTTAAAGTAAACAAAAGTGAAAACAAAACAAAAAAACCCCTTAGCTATCTATATTCAAGAGATATCTTTTCAAATACAAAGCATTAAATATACTGTAAAGGCAAATGACCTATTTTCCTATTAATTTTTACATGTTTTTCCCCTTATCATTTGAGGTCTTTTTCTTCTTCTTGAGTAGCATCAAAATCCATACCAATAATTCAGACTTGCAAATATTTACAGAAGATTAAGCAGGGCTGTAGGAGCTGCCAACCAACCCACATTTCACAGGAGGGAAACAGATTGTAAAGAATATAAATTTCATGAATTATTGCTTATTGTAAGTCATCATTGAAAAGGCTCCATAATTCATTGTTTCTTATTGAGAATGTGCTCACTCAACCACAATAGATGCTAATGTGTTGAACTGTAAAAATCAAGAGGTGTTTTGTGGTTTTCAAAATGCAAAACCAAAAGAATTAAATTGAAATCAATTGTGTTTTATTTTCAATTAATGGCATTCATATTCAAAGTGTCTACTTCTATTGACATGGATAAGGTTACATTATAAATTATATAACAACCATAAAATATATTTACTATAAAGTGTTAAGTATTATACAACCAACATGTTAGATGTTACCTATGACTCTAATTTCCATGCACTCAAAGTAACATCCATTACAACACTGATTCTAAAAAATGACTAAATAGAACTTAAAGAAACCATAGAGTCTAGATATCAAATACAAAATTCTCAGAATTACAAAAGCTTCCCATGTAGATATTATTAACATATTTGTTTATATAAATGTGCATTACTAATTACATATTTATGTAAATAATGTATATATAAATAACCATAAATATACATGTGTATTATATTTGTCTCAATGAGTAATTAAATCTAATATTTAGGTTCACATGGAAATATTTTTCCATCTAATTCTCCTTTATCATATATTTACTTTGACTATAATTTCTGATCTCTGATAGAAAGAAATTAGAATTTTGGGGTGCCTGGGTGGCACAGTTGGTTAAGCTTCTGCCTTCAGCTCAGGTCATGATCCTAGGGTCCTGGAATCTAGCCCCACGTCGGACTCCCTGCTCAGCAGGGAGTCTGCTTCTACCTCTCTTTCTGCCTGCCACTCACCCCTCTTGTGCACCCTCTCTCTCTCTCTCTTAGTCAAATGAATAAATAAAATCTTAAAAAAAAAAAAGAAATTAAAATTCTGTTTTTCCACTCAGAGAAAAATAATGAAGATAGAATATTAAACATATTTATGCATATGAATCACTTTCAGGGTTTCACTTGTCATTAGCTGCCTTGAAATAGTCAATCGCATGGTCTACTAACAGAAAACCATTCTCAGTTAATAAAGTGCAAAGAAGTTACAGTGGTCTTTTCTTTTTAAGATTTTATTTATTTATTTGTCTGAGAGAGAGAGAGAGAGCGTGTGCACACAAGCAGGGGGAGTGGCAGGCAGAGGGAGAAGCAGACTCCCCGCTGAGCAAGGAGCCCAATGCTAGACTCAATCCCAGGTCCCTGGGATCTTGACCTGAGCCAAAGTCAGCCACTTAACTGACTGAGCCACCAAGGGGTCCCTAGCTACAGTGGTCTTATAGATGTTAAGTCCAGATAGGACTCAGGAAAAATAAACTCTTTCCATGGAAAGAAATTCTGATTCTGAAAATCCTTATCACATGTGTCTGGTTTTGGGTAAATACATAGCAAACTTATTCTGTATGGGGAAATGACTGTTCACAGATTATTTAAAAACACAATGTCCCCGTGCAATAGTGGATTTGATTCAAGCATCAACGTACATGTCACTCAGCATTGCTTAACAGAGTAAACATCTTTCTAAATCACAGAAAGAAAAACTTGTCTTTCCAATTAGAAAATAAGGTAAACGTCTTTGCAACTCCACATCTGTGTCCTCTTGAATGATACTATCCACTTGCTCCATTCTATCTTTTTTTTTTTTTTTTTTGTTATTTGAAAGAGAGCAAGAGCATGAGAGGGGAGAAGGTCAGAGGAAGAAGCAGACTCCCTGCTAAGCTGGGAGCCCGATGCAGCACTCGATTCCGGGACTCCGGGATCATGACCTGAGCCAAAGGCAGTCGCCTAACCAGCTGAGCCACCCAGGTGCCCTCCATTCTATCTTTTAAAGGCTACTTTTAAAGGTCAATTGAAAAAAGTAAATCTCCTGGATGAGCATAAGTACAATGTTGATGAAGGCTGCCTAAAAATTCTGTTACCATTAAAATGGTAATTGTTATCAAGAATGCAAAACTGATAGCTAAATAGTACAGCCAACTTATTTCCATTAAGAAAAGTTCTTAATAAGATAGACATAAGAGATGTAAACCAGAATACAATTTAATTGTATTAACAGAATATATCTGTTTCAATTCTGGAAGTTGCCAATGGGGGGACAAATCTCTTTGATTAAATTATTTTTATGACTTTCTTTTCATGAGGATATCATTCAAATTCCCCAAACTCCACATATTCATATTAGGATTTCTGACAGTTTGGCAGAACAAAATCAAGCTATTGTTTAATTGATGCAGAGTTTCTATTTGAGATGATGAGAAAGTTCTAGAAATGAACAGTGGTGATGACTACACAACACTGTGAATGTACTTAATGACAGCTAATTTTATACTTAAAAACGGTTAAAATGGTTAAAAAAATGAAAGAAAGGAAATGTTTACATAAGAAAAGTAAGGTTTATGCAGGAGTGAAACTGTGAAAAACACCCATTTTTCACAATGCAACTTTCTAATCTCCTTTAATAATGCCTGTACAAACTTAAGAAAATAGAAATTAGGTACGAAAATGGTTTCTTTCACTGCCTTTGCATTCATTTATTACAGAAGTGTTATTTTATTTGTAATACATATTAGCTTTCTTGGTATGTATTTAGAAGTGCTGACATTTATATTAGCCCTGAATGCTGAAACATAGCAAAAGAAAGAAAGAAAAAGAGAGAGAGAGAGAGGAAGGAAAAGAGAAAAATCTCTCCTATCTTTCTTGACCTTTCATTGGTGTTCATTGGTGATGGGAATGTTCTGCTTGCAGACCTGCTAAAATTAGTATTTAAATAATTCTGCTGTGTAACAATGTTTGAAGCATTTCTTAAGTATGGAGAGTATAGTTTTGTATTTCTTAAGCTAAGCACGTTGATTAGTGTAAGAGTACTATGCACTTCAGTAATCTCTCTTGATTACTATAAAGGTTTTCCCACACTTATCATCATCTGACAATAATTGGGAAGAAGGCTTACAGGAAGAAGAGACATGAAAACCTGGGAGATATTAAGTGGCTCAAAAATAAAAAAAGAAAGAATAAAATTGCTGGGCTTAATTGCTTACAGGAGAAAAAGAGCAGTTTGAAATAGCTACAACAAGGATAGCCTAAAGAGTAAAGGTACACATGTTTCAACACAATGTAGAAAAATGTCAGAGTTCTTCCTTTAGTCCTAGAACTGCTTTGCAGAAAAAAGAAGATTGGAGAAAGACAGAGTAGTCAGAGAGGTCAATGATCTAAGAAATATTGATGATTTCTCTACTTAGCAAACAATAACATTGCCCTTGACTAAAGGAACCTACCAACTAGTTGGATACCTAAGAAGTAATGGTCTTCAACAACTACAGAATTTAATAATCAATTTTGGGAAACACGAAAACTGAAAAAATGAGAGCTATGAAAAAGCTCCAGGAGAACAAAGCATTCTTGTTTCATGTCTCCTCTTCCTTTCCTTCTGGATTCCCTTCTCTTTCTCTCTCTCCCCCATTTCCTCTTCCAGTCTACATTTTTATAAAAGAACTTCACTTTCTCTGTGATAGCATGGTACAAATATGAAAGTGGTATAAAAAAATACAAATATATATGGCAGTGGAATCTTTATTACATACTTCAGTTGTTTTATGAATATATATATACACCTAGTTTCTAGAAATCAGAGTGCTAATAAGTTAATAGAAAAAAATTAAGTACTATATCCTTTCTGCTCATTGTCTACCTCCCAGGCTTGCTTATTAGTAGTCATTTTATCTTTCTAAATTTGATTTTTAAAGTAATTTCCCTGCACCCCAATTCACAACCCCAAGATCAAGAGTCACATGCTCTACTGACTAAACCATCCAGGTGCCCCCAGAAATAGTCATCTTAAATTCTTTTTTTTTTTCTAGTACCTCTCTCTGACTTTAAATAATAATCAAAAAAACATTCTTGGCTGATCAATTCAGGCAGCATGTACTGACTTTTCACTATGGAAATTTGGCTGTTTTACAGGAGCTCTTATATGGGATCTCCAGGATTTCCCCATCCTTCCCCTACAGTTATAACTCAGCTTTTTGTTAGATCGATATTAATTTTCTATTGTGGTAACTAGGTATTAATTACTTCTGTGACAAGTAGCATACTAAATTGTATTTATTTTCTTTTTTTCTCTTCTTTTTACTAGATTTATAACTGGTTTTTTTTCTCATTTGCTGACATATTTTATAGCCTATAATGAGAAACTCATAGTATATCAACCAAAGAAGAAGATTATAAAATATTTCATGTCTGCAATTCTAATGTGTGAAACAGGGTGAAGCTAGATTAAAAGGAAAATAACTTGTATAACTTTTCACTGATGATTGATAAACAGTTCCCACGACTTACAAATTAATGGTGTCTTAGATTGTGCTTCTCTAGAAGTAGCTTGCCTGGGTAGCGATCTCAGGCAGCACCACAGGGGGAGTGGGTAAACAAGCCAGGAAAGGAGAAGCCAGTACAGATGCATTAATGAGCAGGTTATCATTTTGTGCAACTCCGGCTCAGTCCCACGGGGAGCTTCTGGGAGACTGCACAGAAAAGTCTTCAGAGTTGCCTCACACAGGGACAAAAGTTGGATTTATTCACCAACTCCTATCAGTTAGTGGTAGAGAGATGCTCCCAGGAACATGAACATCCCAGTCCTTCCGACGTACTCCTACAGGGCCAGGTGCTTTCCAGGGCTCAGAGAAACCCGACAAGCAGAGAGTCGCAGGCATTTGCAGTAGAAATCTGTTGGGTCAGCACACACAGCAACAGTGAGTGTAAGAGAGAAATAAAGAAAGCACCTACAAATCTGCCTTTCTCTTCTGCCTTCACATCAGGGTGAGGAGAAATAAGCTGAGAAACCAAGACTCATTGCTTCTCAAAAAACCCTGCCTCAGGACACCTGGGTGACTCCCTGGGTTAAGCATCTGCCTTTCGCTTAGGTCATGATCCTTGAGTCCGGGGATGGAGTCCCCCATCAGGAGCTCTGCTCAGCGGGGAGTCTGCTTCTCCCTCTCTTGCTCCCTCTGCTCCTTGGGGCTCTAACCCCCCTCTCAATCTCTCTCATAAATAAGTAAATAAAATCTTTAAAAAAAAAATAAAAGCCCTGCCTCTCTCTTGCCCACAGTACTAGTAGCTTCACAGAGCAATCTGCACTTTTATGTGGAACCTAAAAAACAAAACAAATTAACAAACAAATGAACAGTAGCAACTGAAAAGAGAAACATACCCATAAATATAGAGAACAAACTAGCAGTTGCCAGAGGGGAGGGGAGTGGGGGGATAAGAGAAATAGGTGAAGGGGATTAAGAGGAACAAACTTCAAATTTCAAAATAAATAAAATAAATAAGCCATGGGGATGAGGAGTACAGGGTAGGGAATATATTCAATGTATTATAATAACTTTGTGTGGTGACAGTAACTACACTTATTGGGATAAGCATTTTGTAATGTATACAATTGTCAAATCAATATGTTGTACACCTGAAGCTAATATATTGTATTTCAACTGTACTTCAATAAAAAAATAAAAATAAAGTGAATCTCTTACGGGGCACCTGGGTGGCTCAGTTAGTTAAGCATCTGACTTTGGCTCAGGTCATGATCTCAGGGTTCTGGGATGGAGCCCCAAGTCTTTAGGCTCCGTGCTCAATGAGGAGTCTGCTTCTCCTTCTGCCCCTTCCCACCTCCTACACACACTCTCTCTCCCTCAAATAAATAAATAAAATCCTTTTTTTTTTTTTAATTCAACTCCTTATAGACAAACAAAACGAAACAAAAACAGTCTGCATGGAGATGGTCTGTCTGAAATTCATTCCATTCTTCATCCCTATTCACTTCAGAGATCATGCCTCAGTCTGCTCGGACTGCTGCAACAAAATACCACAGCATGGGTGGCTTAAACAACAGAAATTGATTTCTCACAGTCCTGAAGGCTGGGAAGTCCAAGATCAAGATGCCAGCCAATTCAGTTCACAGTGAGGTCTCTCTTCCTGGCTTGTAGGTGGCTGCCTTCATCGCATGTCATCACTTGGGGGATGAGAATAATGTCATCACTTGGGGAATGAGAATAAGAGAGAGTGAACACTCTGGCGTCTCTTGTTATAACAATACTAATTCTGATGGATCAGAGTTCCAGCCTTATGACCTCATTTAACCTTAATTAATTCTGTAATGCCCTCATGTCCAAATATAGTCACCTAATGGGCTGGGGCTTCAGCATATGGATTTTGGGGGACACATAATTTAGTCCATAATATATCATTAGGAACCTCCCATTTCTAGATCATTTCTTATCACCAGGATTCTCATTCCATAAGGTTCTCACATCGTTGGTCCAAATTCTTAAAATCAGTCTAGAGTACTCTTCGAAATTTATAGCCAATCATTACAGAATCCCTTACCTCTTAAACCTCTCCTCTGAGGTTTCTTTGCATGTCCTCGTTCTAAAAGAATTTGTTCCTGTGAGGGGTAAGGCCCAGTAATCTATGTACATTCTCCAGTCTGTGCACACTCATACTCTTCTAGTTCACTGTTTTATTGCTTCTTCTTTCTTTTCAAACTTTAGTTTCTCCCTTTCTCACTCTAGTTCAATTTAACTGAGAAAATAGAACAATCAGAAGACTACTTCCAAATCTGCCACCACATCTGCCAGCCTCCCTGCCATTTATATATCTGTCCTTTTTTTTTTAAGACTTTATTTATTTACCTGACAAAAAGAGAGAGAGTGTTCGTGCACCAGCAGGGGGAGGCGCAGAGGGAAAGGGAGAAGCAGACTCCCCACTTAGCAGGGAGCCTGATGTGGGGCTTGATCCCAGAACTCTGGGATCATGACCTGAGCCAAAGGCAGACACTTAACTGACTGAGCCACCCAGGCGCCCCTATGTCTGTCCTTCTTTCCCTCAAGCTGACCTGGAAGAACTGTTTTTACTCTAATGTAAAGCCCAGTCCTCCACTTATAAATGATAACCTATCTCATCCTCTGTCAACTACTCAAGACCCTCACTCCAGCAAGTCTACCCTCTCTCTCACATCAATTCCCCCACCACCCTATTGTACCATTTCCACCCAATAGCTCTAATCTTAAACATATATACACATATATATGTGAATATAAGCGTATATATATGCATATACAAATGGGTATATGTATGTACATTTACATATATACTTCATATATATATATATAAATAAGTCTATCTGTGTCTTAAACTCGTTAGGCTGCTATAACAAAAAATATAGATTGGATGGTTTAAATGACAAATTCTTATTTCTCGTAGTTCTGGAGGTTGAGAACTCAAAGTTCAAGGCGTTGGACGATTTGATGTCTAATGAGATCCGGTTTCCTGGTTCATAGATAGCAATCTTCTTGCTGTTTCCTCATGTAGTAGAAGGGACCAGAGAGCTCTCTGGTGTCTCTTTTATAAGGGTACTAATCACCTTCATGACCTATTTGCCTCCAAAGTCTCCATCTGTAAGTACCATGACTTTGGAAATTAGGTTTCAGTATATGAATTTGAGGGGGATGGGGCACAAACATTCAGTCTATGGCAATATCTATATACTATACTTATATGTAGATATGTACATACATTTATATGTAGCTTACTGATGTATATTAATATACATATATGTTTATATAAGACATTTACATATACTTACATACGTTTGTGTAAAATGTACTTACATATGTGTATATGTATATACATATACATGTATACATACACACATATACACTTACATTAAAAATAATGTGATATCACCCGTTAGCATTAATACATTTTAATTTCAAAAAGTTCTTGATCGCGGGGTGCCTGGGTGGCTCAGTCGTTAAGTGGCTGCCTTCTACTCAGGTCATGATCCCAGGGTCCTGGGATCGAGCCCCGCATCGGGCTCCCTGCTCGGAGGAAGCCTGCTTCTCCCACTCCTCCTGCTTGTGTTCCCTCTCTCCCTGTCTCTATCTCTGTCAAATAAATAAATAAAATCTTAAAAAAAAAAAAGTTCTTGATCGCATATCTTTTATGAGCTACTGCCCTATTTTTCTTCCTCTCTTCAA
Source organism: Potos flavus (assembly GCA_028534135.1). Taxonomy (NCBI): domain Eukaryota; kingdom Metazoa; phylum Chordata; class Mammalia; order Carnivora; family Procyonidae; genus Potos; species Potos flavus. The sequence continues at coordinate 107,214,420 of CM052899.1, forward strand.
CAAACTCCTTAAGAGATATCTGTATATGTTGTCAGGATTTCTTTACTTCCCATTTTCCCTTAGCCTCATTTTCATCTGACTTTTTGATAGTATCTGCTCATGTTTCCTCCTTACTTCTTTCAAGCTCAAACAATAGGATTAACAATATGAGAGAGAGGAAATAGGTTATGTTTTAGATGTGCTAAATTGCATGAACCTAACAAAAACAACTTCCTGCTCTCGACCTTTTTCTTCACTCTTTGCCTTTTTGCAGTATCAAGGCCATTTTGTGCAGCCTCATCAAATTCCCACTTTTCTACAACTTCACTTCCATATTCATATCTTACGTACTAAAGGCAACGGCTATTTTTTGACATGTATGCAACCTAAATTGTCCGTGTCATATCCTGCTTTAAACTTCATTTTTCTTGGATTCCAGAAAGTCATTTGTTTGTTTCTCTTTTTCCTCTCTAATATCTATTCCAGTGGCTCATTTCTAATATGACTCTGAAGTAGTAATCCGATCTCCCATGCCCCACGTTCATATTCTCTGCCTTCACCCCTTAGCATTCACTAGGTAATTTCATTCATTTTCATTCTTTCCCTGTCTTTTCCTTCCACTGACTCCCAAATATCCACCTTTCATACTTGACCTTTTGGCTGAGCTATAGATTTAAACTTTTAGTTTTGTATTGACTATTTTTTTTTTAAATTTCCCTCATTCAACATTTTGAAACACGATCTCAATCTTCCACTTACACATAAATACCTTATTCTACCTTCTGTTTGGAATCAAGGACCATACATCCAATCCAGGGTCGATAACCAGTCACCCAAATCATACCCAAAGTAATTCAGAATCATTATTTTATATCTCTGTAGAATCACTTCTTTCCTCTTCATTCCAACTACTTCCGCTTTATTTAGATGACTCTTCATTTCTCACACAGATTATTACATTAGCTTCCCAGCTGGTTTTAACCATCGAAATGACATCTTCACATAGCAACCCAAGCTGTCTTTTTAGACTAATGATCGGATCAAGTGCTTCCCTGTTTTAAACATCCGCAGCTCCCTATTAAATCCTAGCATAAGATGAAAATTCCCTGGCTTGAGAAATAAGATATTTCTCAACTCTTTCCATGGCTCCTTTCTCTCATGAAGCTTTGCCTATGCTTCCCCCCCTCCCCCTACCCTGTTGTTCCCTATGTTCCCAGGAGCCCAAACTCCAGTCCTTCCCTCCTTGTCCCCAGGTCCTTTGCATCTCTATGACTTTGTCATATTTTTCACTCTGATCTGAGTGCTCTTTGGAATCCTTCTCCTCCCAAATCCTATTACTTGTATGCAAATGCATGAAGAAATCTTAATTCATGCTGGAAAAGAGGTTAGAATAAAGAATCATTCTATACCATCTATGTTCCATAAGCACTGTGCATATATACCTCTGTAATGGCATTTCTTATATTATGTAATGATCGGTTGTAAATTTATCTTATATTTAGAATGCTCAGATTCAGCAAGCACATCCTAATTATCTTGTGAGAGAGAATCCAGAGTTCTAAAATATAGGCTTGTACCTTAGTTCTACAATTTACCAATTATATAATCCAAAGCAAATCTCTTACCTTGCTCTTCCTCGGTTTCTCTTCTGCCGAGTGAAGATAATTATTATACTTTCTTTGTGGGTTATTCTGAAAATTATTGGGGATAATATATGTAAGTTTCCACAATCACAGTTCCTAGATCATAGTGTACAAACTACAAATGTTGGTTTCTTTCTTCTTTGCTTCCTCCTTCATCCCTAGCACCATGCACAGTGTCGGCACATAGGAAATGTGCTAAATGTAGAATGGATCTACTTGCTATATTCACTGTATCCAAATCAACTCAAAACTTAATAGCTTAAAACAATGACAACTTTTATTTTGTTCACAAATCTGTGATCTGGGCTGGGCTTGGTGGAATAACTTAAATGCGCTACACTCAGCATCAACCTGAGCGACACAGATGTTCAGAGGCTGAAATCATTTGACGATCCCCTTTTGATGCTGGCTGTTGGCTTGGACTTTTTCTAGGGCTGTGGCCAGAACTCATCTGCTGGTAGATTTCATGTGGCTGCTTGGCTTCTTCACAGCATGGTCAATGGGTTCCAAGAACAATGATCATCAGGGAGAGAGATAAGAAGAAGCTATATGACCTTTTATGATCTAGCCTGGAAGTCATGCAGCATAACTTCTGCTACATTCGACTAGTCAGAAGTGATTACCCAGGCTCGTCCATATTTAAGTAGAGGGGAGTTAGACTTCACAATTTGATAGGAATAGTGGCAACAAATTTGCACACATGTTTTAAAATCATTATGCATTTCTCCACCAATCGGTGTTAGCATCTATACAAGGCTGGTGTGTTGAATATAAGGAAAAGCTCATTGAGAGCATCAAGAACCCAATATACAGATTAGGGATCTGGTAAAATAAAGGGAAAAACCAAGCAAAGCAAAACAAAAACAAACAAACAAAAAACCAAACCTGGACAAGAATTCTAAAGAGCTGGGTACTAATTCTGGATGTGCCCAGCTAAAAGCTAACTGAACCTTAACTATGACCAAGTCATTCAACTTTTGAGCCTCAGTTTTCCTATCTCTATAATGGGGATAGTGGTTATCATACAACCAATCACACAAAGCTTTTAGAATCCGAAAAGGTAAATCACATTAAGGTATTATGAACTCTGTGATATAGATAAAAAGTTGTTCTTTGAAGGGGGCTAGATGAGAAAAACCATCTTCATTTTGCATAACAACAGTAATTATACTTTTATCTTTGTCAGATTTGTTTTTACCAGCTAACAGTACAGACTCTTTGTTCTCTGATTTTTCCCGGTATAAGAAATGAATTTGAATAAAGGCCACCAGTTTTATCTAGGTACCAAGAAATTTAATTAGCTTTTCGTGCAAAATGTTTTGCAAGTGCCCATTGCAATATTACATATACCATCACAGTGATACACTCTATATTCAGTCATGTATTTCAAGAAAGTAATAGCAAGTGACATTTCACAATCTAAGCTTGTTCTGTTAAAAAAAAAGTGGATTCTAGGTTTATAGAAAATGTCAAAGAACATCAAAGAAAATATCTGACATTTAAACAACCAAGAACCCCGGTACTCAGTATATAAAACGAAAAGGGTAACTAATGTGTGCACTCTGAACTGTGTATTGCATTTTTTATTCTTCTGCTTAATAATACCTTGCACTTACATGGCTTGTTTCTTTAAAACTATTTAAATCATCCCATGATTTCTCCATTAAAGTGTATCATCTCCTTTTAGTCATCTTTATATGAAATTCTTCATCCTTCAATCTGTAATGCACATGGCTCTTTTTTCACTCTGTCTACCCATATGTATCCATATGATAAGATTCTAGTAATTGGCCAGTTAATTGAAATGTTGATGGATCTACAAAGGAAAACATTCTGCATCTTTGGCTGCACTGAAGTGGAAACACCTCTTCAACACAAGACATGGTGAACAAAGTTAAAAAAGAAAGCCCAGCCTGTGATGAGATATTTCAAACACATAACTGGCAAAGAATCTAAATCCTAAATATGTGAAATATTACTACAAATAAGTGATGAAAGAAGAAAATAACTAAACAAAAAATGATTGTAAAATATTCACAGAAATGAAAATCCAAATTACCAACAAACAGAAAAATATGCCCAGTATTACTGGAAGCAGGGACTAAGGTATTAAAGCAATACAGAAATACCATTTCACACTCATTAAATGATCCAAATTCTAAAGTTTGACAGAAATTTAAAAAAACCAAAGTTTTCCAGAGCCGTAAAACATTAGAGTCCCACACACTGCTTCCTGCTAGCTCGTGATGTTACAGAATGACGAGTGAGTAAAAAATCTGCAATTAAACATACATTAATACTTGAGAAAATAACTCTTAGTAGAAACATTATCTGTGAGAATCATTTGTTCAATCATAAAAGATTCTTTGAGTACGTTCTATACAACAGAATCCACAGTAGACATCGCCTAAATCTAAAATGACTTTGGCGTTAACAATGAAACAATGTGTATAGAGGAATCCTTAAAATGCGGAGCATACAATAGGTACTGAATAGATTTAATAATATTTCCTGAGGTTTTGATATAACATTTACAAGGTTCTGTGTCATTGTACACAAGTCAGTTTATGATCATTCATAAAAACAATACAATAAATAAGTGTGTAAATTCTAGCTACACACTGAGCTGTATTTCCAATCTTAGCCTATGAGATGTTTCCTTTTAAGAACTTGGGTTCTTGTAGCTGGAAAATAATTTCCAATGACATCTTAAAATATGGATTCACAATGTGTTATATCTCAAACAACTTTTATAGAAGTGATGTGCTCTGGAAAAGTATGTTAGCCAATTCAAAAAGCATCTCAAGTGATCTGGTTGCTATTAATGTCACAGATACTGAACAGAGAGTTGAGAAATGATAAAGTGGAAAAAAGCAATGATTCTATGTTAATTCATCAAACATAATATTATAGTGTATAAATGTGTATCTAAATTAATAAAAATATACCTACTTCACCAAGAGTGGGAAAAACATAATTTAAAATATTTTTTGCATCTATATATTTATATTTTCCCACTGTGAAAATAGGGGACTATCTTATTTTAAGTGTCGGCATAAATTTAGACACATAGTGTATGTCTCCCTGCTTTAAAATTCTTTAATGTCTCCTTACTGCTAACAGGATAAAGTTTAAGCCTCTTATGGAAACATGCGAGACTTCTAGAATCTGGCTTTTGCTTAACTCCCCAGTTTTTTATTTTACTTCTCCTTAAAGTTCAGTAATACAGAACTATTCGGGGTTCTCTTAAAAGGTTAGACTCTCTCTCCCCTGCTCTTTGCCCTGTCTTATCTTCTGACCCAAAATACTTCTTCAAAGCTTTAATTCCTGTCATGCTTCCTGATTGGAAAATTCCCTGAACAGAACACTTATCACTTTTTTCTTTTCTTGAGAAGCATCTTTTTTCATGTCTTTTACATAGCATTGTATTCTATTTCTTTCTACAAGTCTAGTATCATAAATAAGAGTATGAGCTTCAGAGTTAGATAGGCAAAAAGTAACACCCAAACCTTGTCAATTAAAAGCTATGTGATCTTGGACAATTTACTCAACTTCTGTGATTCATTTGTAAAATGGGAATAATGATACTTCATATTATATGATATTAAAAATAGTATATGGTGTTATGAGGGTTAAATGAGTTGTAAAAAGAATGGAAACAGATCATGAGACTAAGTAGGTACTAATAAATAAAGAATATATATTATTATGATGATTATGGTTGTTATTTTTTTTAATAGAAGACCAATTTTGCAATAGCTGTATTTTTTTTAGAGATTTTATTATTTATTTGAGAGAGAGCATGAGAGTGAGAGTGAGGGGTAGAGGGAGAAGTGGACTCCCCGCTGAGCAGGGATCCCAATACAGGACTGAATCCTTGGACTCCAGGATCATGACCTGAACCAAAGGCAGATGCTTAACCAACTGAGTCACCCAGGTGCCCTATGGTTGCTATATTAATATCATTTTTCTCTTTCCCCCCTCATAACTTGTGAGATCTCTGGCATAAACTATTTTTTTTTTAATTTTTATATCACCTGAAGCTAATGCTTTGACTGGAATACACAATATGCTTGATGCTTGGATGAATAAGTAAATGAATGGACGGGACTGCTAGAAATGGACAAAATACTCAAATAATAGTTTGTCCCATACAGAGTAGATGAGAATGATCAATTCCTTTCTTTCCTCCAGGAATTATATATCTAAAGCATTACTGTCTGATGTTGCTGAGCAAAATCTCCCATTCTCTAAACAGGAGGAGTTGTTTACACATGAAAGATCTTAAATTTCATCCTCTGAATTGAGTCCCTCTCTTTAAAGATAACCTGAAATAGACTGAGACGTTGCTAGTACTGTGTACCTCAGAATCCACTTGGCCATTGCTCTATCTCTGCCCTAACACTTAGATACATCCCTGAGAAATCTTGTGAGGGGAGTTAAATGTTGCAGTGCCAAGGGGTACAGGCCATAGGATTGGTTAAGGAAGGGGCATTTTGAACTAGGCATTACCCGATGGTACAGGAACAAATGGATCAAATAAGAAATGAGAAAGACTGATGATGGTAAGAGAGATGGGAGAGCCTCCAAACCCAAATGCCTCTGTTTCCCAGCATTTTATTTAAGAAGTTTCAACTATGGCACTTGTGATGTTGGACATTGACTTATTTGAATGGGTTAAAAGTACTCTCTCAGACTGTAATTCCTCCCCTTAGGTGGCCAAACTATTGAGCAGTCTAGTTTAATTCTGGTAAACATTTTCCCAGTGAGGATTGCTAATATTCCCACTGGACAAACTGGAGAAACCACGGAAGGCCAGATAGATATTCCACTGTAAATAAATTGACATTGCCGTTTATCACTGGTCTCTTGAGAGTTTAGTCAGCATTGAATCCACAAAGCCTATAAGCCCTAGTAGAGCTCAGAAAAATTGAATTTCAGAACCTGTAAGACTGAGTAGTCTCTGAAGTAGAAACATGTACAATAAAACCAGCGGTCTCCTTCCCAGCCAACTTCCCTCGCCCAACTTAAGGAAATCACACACATCACTATCATTATCCTCATCATTCGGCTTTACTTAAACACCGCTATCTTTAATATGTGTACCATATATATGACTTTCAATGTCAAGCTCCTGTGACAAAATGCCTGGTTGACACAGGAGCAACTATAGATGTGTCTGAGGCCAGTTGCTCAAGGACATATATTACAACAGAAATTCTCTGAAGAGAATTATGGTGGGTTATAGAGGGATAGTCACAATTTTCACCATTCTATTACTATGCCATGAAATCAAATGCACTCACTCTCCCACATTCCTAACAATGAAAGGAGAAATCTTTGGATGATTTTTAGTTTCTACCATTTTCGGTCAATTTTTCTCAACCTCTCCCCAGGGATTAAAATAATGAAGTCTGTTTTGTTTTCCTTAGACTCAATCACTTTTCTTTGGAGCTCACCAGGAGTCCTTGTTCCTGAAATTTCATTCTGCTTCCAGTTGTTCTAATGACTTTATTGGGGATTAAAGAAGGAAAAATATTCATTTGACTTCTTTCCTGCTTTGCTTCTCTGCATTTCCTTTGATATCATCTATTATTATCCCAACCAAGGTTGGATGCATCACCACCAGTACTTTGATAACAAGAAAACAAGATAATTTCTCAAAACACCTCTAAAATGCATTCTTGTTTATTTTTAATTTAAAATAAATCTTATTTTCCATCCATTGCAAAAAAAGCACAACTCCACAATGACATCTCAAGTTTGCCTGATAAGCAGACTTTTGGATGAAGTCATTACCAAATTACATCCATCTGTAAAAAAATGTAAAATGGCTTATCCACTCTTATCAGGGGAGCCTTTCCTTTGAAATCAGGATTCTAACAAAGAATTTTTATGAAAATGAGCATTGCATCTATCACTAGAGCATATTAATTGCTTTCAGGGATTAGACCAGAGACAAGATTGTGATTGACCAGCCTCAAATCATCAAACCCCTTCTGAGGACAGTATAAATAGCCAGTGGGCCCCACTTCATGGGTATGAAATTGATTCCGTGTCCACATGGCCTTATTGTCCTGTCCAGTCCTGGAGGGAAGTTCTGGAGAAATGAACTTGCCTGCAATGCTACTTCATGTCAAATTAGCATATGGCATAGCATATGGAGTGACAACTAGATGACTGGTTTCTCATTCCTGAGAAGACTCAAGAAAAAGATTTGCAGAAGAGACACATCTCTCACTGAAAAGGCAGCTGCCCAACACACAATTGTCTCCCAGTAGACTGGTACTGGCAAAGACAACTGTCTTGACTGAAAAGAACACTGCCAAGAAACTGACCTTAGGGGGACTGGAAGAGCACAGAGCACGGTATTTACATCTCTTTGAAGTTTCTTTCAAGTTTTGAAAATCACTCCTGAAAATACACTCAGCTGTGACTAGAAATGTATTTTCTGTTTCCCTTAGAATAGTTTCAAGGCAGGAGATGCACTAAAAAAACCCCACTTGCCTATCCCTATATTCTCTCATTTTTTTACACAGCCTGCCTGAAATAAAGCACTCCAACAGATTAGTAATATTAAAAAGATGCATTTAAGTTTCCTTTCTTATCTCTTTCTCAACTTAGTAGCCCTGAGTGTTTTTGAAAACTATGCTAAATCCACAGTGTATTTTGGTCTTCCACACATTCTGAAGAGAAAGCATTAATCCCCTCTGATTTTCTTTAATTTGTAACTATTGCTAACCTTTACCACACAGCTGTCAGTAAAGAACACTTTGAAGATGTCTCATAATCCTTTTTGTGGATGACAAGTTGTTTCACAGCTTTTTACTTGAATCAACTTGTAAAATCCCACCAACCAGAAATCTCATTCTATCTCAGAGAAACGACTTTTGAAGTATTAAATATTATTCACTGAACAACATTGCCACAAGTATGTATATATATATATATACACATATATATGTATACACATGTGTATATATGCATATATATATAGTCAAACTATGTAAACATTTATGTAGTGAAATGATAAACATTTCAGAAGTTCTAGTCCCCATGAGCTCTGGCTATAATCTCTGTAGTGGAGGATTTTATGTTCCTCATAAGCCTTTCACTAAAACTCTAGCTCATATAAACTTGCTTTAGAGTGTTTCTGTCCTTTGCCACCAAATGATGACTCATTTCCACAGCCTCAAATACATATAACTCTAATTGCCCTCATGGATGAATCTAGCTTTTCAAGTACAACTGTAACTACTCTGAACTTCATTCACTCAACTCCTTCTGACTACAACTGACCTTCACTTACATGGTATTCTGTAGTTCAACTTCATATGTTTGTCCTTGTCAACTTCCCATGGAAACACAGTATGAGTTCAATTTATACGTATTGAACTCTACTGAACTTTAGTTTCTGGATCTTCCCAGTTGTTCTAATATGTATTCACTTTCGTCTTCTCTTTTTTCCACAACTTGTCGGGATTCTAAGATAAGCTCCTTCAACAGTATATTGAACACTCTAAAACCAATGTCATTTTAAGTTCTCTTCCTCATTCACTAGTCAAAGTTATCTCTATTTTCTTTTTTTTACTCAAAAGCTTCAGATATTAGCCAGGGACATTTATTTTATTTATTTATTTTTTTTATTTATTTATTGGACAGAGGGAGAGAGAACACAGGTAGGCAGAGAGGCAGGCAGAGAGAGAGGGGGAAGCAGGCTCCCTGCTGAGCAGAGAGCCCGATGCGGGGCTCGATCCCAGGACCCTGGGATCATGACCTGAGCCGAAGGCAGAGGCTTTAACCCACTGAGCCACTCAGGTGCCCCTAGCCAGGGACATTTAAAAAACAAAACAAAACAACACAAAAAGCACACTTTAGATTCAGAGAAACTTGGGCTCAAATCCCAGCTCTGCTACTTGTTAATAATTTGGCCTTCTTCAAGCTACTGACTTTATCTGAGCCTGAATTTCCTCATCTGTAATATCAGAATGATATCATCAGTTTCAGAGTCTTTGTGTGAGTCATGGAGTCACATTACCTAGGTATTTAACCCACTCAAAATGAAATACTTTTGCTTGAGAAAGGAAGAATAATGTAAATGGAATGGGTGATCCCATTAGCCATTCTACCAAGTAAGTCGCTGCCCTGAAGTAAACATAAAATGAGGGATCTTAGTCAGAGATCATTTTCATGCAACATATTTCCAAAATGCGAGACTCCAATTTTAAACACAAATAACAATCTGTTTCAGTGCTAAGGGAAGATGTGGCTATATTGGATTTCAGGAGACGTAGTTGATCTGTCCTTACTTGGAAATTCTTAGACAATATAGTTGAATATATGAAATACCTTTCCAGCTAACTTTAAACCTAACGCTTGTGAACGATACAATTTTGTTTTATTCTAAACAATGTTTGTAAATTAACTTACCCATCACCTCTCACACATTAATGACAGTAGGTGATTCAATCATAATAGGTGATTATTATTCATTGCGTTATTACTAGTATAAAACAACTACAACTGATAATTTTTAAAGCTTCTTGTTGGCTTACCGCATCCCTTAGAGTGGTTCTTCCAAACTTTTCTACTTCTCTCAAGTCCCATATTGATTCTTTCCTCTTCATTTGTAGCAGATACCCAAATTCCACTGTTATTGTCCAATTAAGGTTATCTGGTATGACTATACCTTTGTCACATTTTATCCATGCAAGAGCACCCTTTTATATTTATATTTTATATAATATAAAATTTTATATTATATAAATTATATATTTTATATATAAACAGACCTGAAGTGTTGTATTAAAAGTTTTCAGAGTTCATTTTTCTATGACCTGTGATTACCTGTTTCCTTTAAATCAGGAATTGGAAAACAATAGTCCATATGCTAAAGAGTTATTCAGAAAAAAAATGAAGAAAAATATGTGACAGAGACCATGTGTGGCCTGCAAAGTCTAAAATATTTACTCTCTGGCCATCTATATAAAAATTTTTGCTAACCTCTTATTTAAATTATTAGTCAGGTTTGGTCCCTGGGTAAGATCCCTGAATTTTGTGACTCTTACTTGAAAACTGACTTTCTGCTATCACACCTGCTATCCTTGTTAGACTAAAAAACTTTCTGAAAGAAACAAGAGTCAGCACCTTGAATTAAATGTATCCACAAATATAATAATTATTTCTCTCACCCAGAAACAGATCCATTTATACATAGTCATCTAATTTTCAGCAAAGATGTCACAATATCTAATGCGAAAAGTCTTTTCAACAATGGGGTTGGAATAAATGGGGTAATGGCTAATTTTGTGTCAACTTTGCTGGGCTATAAAGTGCTCAGAAAAGTGGTCAAACACTATTCTGTGTGTGTCTGTGAAGGTGTTTCTGGATGATATTAATATTTGAATTGGGAAACTAAGTACAATTGATTGTCTTGCCTAATATGGGTGGACCTTATCCAATCAGTTGAAAGTTTGATAGAAATATATCTGTATGGCATTTTCTCTCTGTATGTCATTTTCCATCTGTAATTGGGAATCATAATAGTAAAAATAGATATTGTATTTTTTAAATATCTGACACATACTTAAGAGCTTTAGGTATATTTTCTATTACTATCTTGCTTTTCTACTTAGTTTAACATTTTCATATGGATCTCTATAAAATATATCCCTTAAATTCAACTGGTTTTAACATTTATAGATATGGGATCATACTATGTATATTAATGTATAGATTGGTTTTATCTTTCAACAAAAACTTTTTAGATTCTCCCAAATTAATATATAAATAGTATAGTTTTTCTTTTGTCACTGTCATATTACATATCACTATATGATCATATGATCACTAAACCCGTTCTCCTGTTGATAAATGTTTGGGCTATTTCTAAATTTTTGTATTACAGTGATATCAGTTCTTTTAAGGCCAACATCTAGACAGAGAGTGTTGATGCAGTGGTCAGCATTACCTATCGATGTCCTCTCAATTAATGTGGAACACTAGTAAGTTACTGAATTACATTTTTCTTTCATATTTAAATCCTTCTGTATTGACCACCTACTTAGAAACCTTTTGCCATTTAAATCTATATTTAAGAAAAATGTTTCTACCACATAGCAAAGCGGTATAGATTTTCAATTTCACTTTTTATTAAATCCAGTTTTATTTGCATGAAAATGAGTAAAGAAGTCACAATTAAATTGTTATTATTGAGTTAGCCAGACATAAAATATATTTTGAATGTATTGAACAACTTTAACCTTCATGCAGGATCATATATTAATCAACACCAGAGATAGTCAAATGCTCTTAATGTTTGTCTCTGCATGGTTAAAGCTTAGTTGAAGGGTCACTGTATCTAATGAATAAATCCATTAAGAGCTTGTCAATAACATAGAGAAATGTTTTATTTGCTTTACTAACAGCCTGTAGAAGAAAAAGCTTTCGATATCTTTGACTAAGCTAATGGGCTAGTATCTGATATATAGAGAGCAAATGGTTTAATCATTACAACACATGATTCTGAGTTTAGAGTCATAGATTTAAACCCATTTGGGACTTTACTTTTGGCCTTATCATTAGTATACATTGATTACTCTGATTGGCTAGTCATATAATTAGGAAATAGATAACATTTGTTAATAAATCTATTCGAAACAGTTCTCAAACTTTGAGAATGAGTAGACCTATTTTGTGCAAATATGTCCTTGAAATCTGAAAATGAGATTTAGTGTTGCTTTTACAGAGAAGTTATTAAATAATTAATTCCAATAGAAACATATGAAGGAAATATATGAACACAAAATTGTGTTATTAGTGAAAATAAAGTTAGAAATTTTATTAGAACTTGGATTAGAAAACTTTGAAAACAAAGAAATACTTTGGTTTATCGTGTTTACTTTGTTTTGAGTACTTCATCAAAATCCATCAGCATAACAAAAGTCTGTTTTCTAGAATTATTTAACATGATAATTAATTCTATTGCTCAAATGTAGCAATGTCTTTCTGAGGTACAAGGAGTAAGGCCTTAAGTTACACTGGTTCACTGAACAATTAAACTATCAGATGTATTCCATAAAGAGCTTCCTCCCTTACAAATAGCACTGACACAAGGGGAGAGGTTGAACATTCTGGTTATATGATAATGGATGGCACAAAGTGTAACACTATAAAGGTATGAATAAGACATAAGGAAATTGTTTCAAAGGCTAGTCCAATCCCTCTTTGATACAAACCCAGGGGCCTTTCCCTTTCCAATGAGCTCAATTATCCCCTTCACTTTATGACATCACAAAGTAACTGGTTTAAACCGTGCTTCAAGAGCCTTTTACACACAAGAATTAAATGAGCCTGTCTCATTTAATTTCAGTTAATGTAAGTGAGCTTCTGAAACAGAATTGCTCAGTTATAACAACACTGAGCTTGAAGCCAGACCAGCTGATTAATTCCTAGCTGTTTGAAGTGCTTTCTTCTCTTATCTTGAACTGTGCAGGCCTCTCTATAGCCTGAGGAGACCTGAGCCTGAGTCCTGGGGAGATTTTGTCTCCTCTCTACAAACACTGTGGCATAAACCCAAGAACAAACCAGAAACTTGTTGCCAATTTTGGGAAAAGCATGGGGCACGGGACTGATTAGAAAAACCAAAAACTCCATAATATAGAGTCCTTGTGTCTGACTTTCAATTCACTGGTACACTGTGCAATTTTAATTGAAAATTACTATTGCCTAGAAACTAACATTATCCTAAAGATGTCCTAGTTAGTTCCAGTTGAGATTTTTACATAAAATGAGCATTAGCAGCAACGAGAAAGGACGGGAGAGGCCGAATATGGAGAGTCATTAGGACAACGATTAGGACACTTTCCCAGATTTTACTGTATAACCTTCTGAAATCCTCATATAATCTGCTTTGCAATTCTCAGGAGAGTTCTTTTATGATCTTCGGAGCAAAAATATGCCTCAGCATGAACTTCCTAGTAAACATATCATGGCATAGCTTCTGGTTTAAGGTTAAAAAGCGATCTTTTTTTTGGAGGTACCTAGTGACTACACCCCTTACGTTTCCCATACACGCATACACACACTCTACCCGCAACCCCCCTGCCCCCATTCATATGCACTTGAATACCCTGGTACATTTTTGTTTTAAATCAATGTTCAGAGAAATGCAGGCTGAGTACTTTAGGCCATATAAACATCTTTTCTTCCCCTCACATGGCAATGCTGTCAGACCGGCGTAACCAAAATCAGCCATGCAGCCTGTTAGCAGACAGGGTTGGTGCTAAAGACTCAAAGAGCAAACTACTTTATTGCCAAGAACACATAAGAGCTAGTCGGAATAACTTAAGCACTTGAAAGAGCAAAACGATTAAAACTAAGCTAGCTCAAAAACCGTTCCTCTCCAGGTACTGTGGTGTTTGCTCAAATAAATGTCCAAAGCACAGTAAGAAAGTAAGAAAACAAAACACCCACAGCTATAAAACAAAGCCTAGAACCACTGTTGAAATGACTCGTCCCTCCTGGAGAGCCTGAAACTGCAATGAATCCAGAGATTCACAGAGCAACATCCTAAAGATATAGGATTACTAGAGGCATTTTTCTCATTGCCTGATCAGTACTGTGTTTACTGGTCCTGAGAAATTTTCATAATTCTGGTGAGAGGCTGGGTGGTCTCATATTGTACTTCCTGGGAAGGTACTTCTAGAGCAGTGCTCACCATAGCAACTGAGCATTCCAGCTGTGTTATCTGAAGGCGGACTATGTGGGGAAGAGAACGTCTCCCTCATCTATATTTCAGGATTATAAAAGGTTAAAATAGTAATTGTTAAGCAACTATATGGATTATGAGATTTGGCATCAACTTACGAAAAAAGGATATATTCTATGTAATTTCCTAGTAACCCATTAAAGCCTTAAGACTTACATTCCTCACAATTCCCTTATGTAAGGAATTCTGTCCAAGGAGCATGTATAAATTCCCAAATTGCCACAGAGAGTAATTATCTAAATAATCAGATGTCAAATAATTTTGGAGTGCCACTAATATAATCATGACGTGAAATCGTATCTATTACACTGTGTCATAAACACGCGATTCATAGTCGTGAATTGTTATTATAAATTAGCAGGACGTATTTCTCATATGGCTTATTAGTTAACTCAAAGATATAATTGGGCACCTGGATTAAGCAGGTTAAGCGGCTAACTCTTGATTTCGGCTCAGGTCATGATGTCAGGGTCATGAGATCAATCCCCATGTGGGGCTTCTTCTAAGTGTGGGCTGGGCTTGAGATTCGCTCTCTCCCTTTCCCTTTGCCCCCGCCCTCACTCACTCCTGCTCTTTCTCTGTCTTTCCAAAATGAATAAACAAATGAATCTTAAAAGAAAAAGATAGAGTTTAAAAATGCAAAAGTGTTTTTGAACGCTGAAATAGGCATATAATAATCAGTTACTATTTGACGGGTACCTACTCTGTACAGGTACTTTACACAAATGGTCTAATTTAAGAATAGACCTCCCAGGAGACAGCTGTTTGACTCTGTTTTGGGAAACAAAGATATTTTGTGCAGATAAAATAAATCATGCCTCCAAAGTCACATAGCTTGTTAGTGCCAAAGTCAGAAGTGTCTTCTACCAGCTCCTTTCCCTATATCCTGCTTTATACTCTCCCATTTCCTTCTCTTCCTTTTTTGCAGCCTCATCTCCTCCTAATTTTCTTTCTTCTGCTCTACTAGTGTCTCCTTAACATACTGTTGAAATTAAACCAAAAAAATTTTTTCTTCAAAATCCTAAGACTGCCAAGGATGCCATCTGCAGTAAAGGGAAACCCATGCTTTCCCCAGGGCCTTCAAAGATGTCCCGCTTCTAATATCTTCAGGGAAAATCCCATTGGCAATCTCTCCCTGTAGCCTAATTCAAGTGCATGTTATTTGGATGACCTTCATCTGAGGCAGTTCTCCCTTCCAAACCCTCTTCCCTTCTTCTTAAATAAATAATGCCCGGGTTTTGAAACCACTATAAACAATACTAACATTTTCTCTTTGAGGCATTAAAGGCAATGCAACTGTCATTTTTAGTATTAATTACAAAATAAGGGATTGTTCTATATTTGTAAGGTTCCTTGTAAAACAGCAAGGTGGTTATAATGCTTTATGTGGCAAGTTAAGAATAATATCTACATATTGAAAAATTTCCCTTGTCATTGAATAAGGTCACATGAATGTGTCTTTCATTTACCTTACTGAAAAATTTATCACACTGAGGATTTGTGTTTTTGCAAGTAAATTTGTATCTACCTATGTAAGTAAAACATGCCTAACATTCACTATAAAGTTCAAGCCAATATTTTCTCTTCTTCAATCATAATAATCCCTTCCTTCTATAAAATTACCTCAAGATGAACAGAAAGAGAATAATTTCTCTAAATGCCTCTAGAGATTCTCAGAGAACCAAGTACTATCCTGAATAAACCAAGGGCTTCATTTTTATTTCCTGGTCAGAAACAATTCTCATGTTAATAAACTAAGCCAAGTGACTAACGAATGGCTTCACATTTTTTTTTAAGTATTTGCTGACCCATCCACAGTCTTCAGCAATATATGCTCCATTCGTGTGTAGATCACAAGGAATAATGCGGTTGGAATAGCATAACGGTTTTATTAACTTATTTAAATCTATCAGTTAACAGATGTTTTGTATCTAGCCTTCTTCCTGACATTTAGAATCCTCTTTATCTTTTTTTTGCCTTATGAAATGCTAGAAATATCGGAAATCTTTTGTGCAAGTTGAATTGGGATTTGAAATTGGGTCCCTCCTTGTTCCTGGACTTAAAATATACCTGAATAACCACATTAAGTATTTCTCAGAAAGCTTGTAAGAGTAAGGACTAGCTAACATTTAAGCTCAAATTAGAATAGAAGAGTTCACAAATTTTATAAAGAAGAAGATATTTTAAGCTATGTCAAGAGCATAATTATGTTATTTATAACTATTTATTTAAAATAATTTAAAAGGCTTTTTTTAAAACACAGAAGCTTTTCTAATGTCAAATCTCTTTCTGGTAGTATTGAGTACATAATAATGTGTGTGTATAGTGTTTGATATATATATATGTATATATACATATATATATATTTAGTATTATATGCATATATATTTGCATCTAACTTGTCCTGTGTACTAGAAGAAAGCACCAAATGTAGTCATTAGAGTTGTAGTATCCTGATAAAATTGTCATAAAGCATATGGGGACAGGTGGGCCTATGTGGGAAGTTGTATAGATAATAATATTGGCCAAGTGTAAATAATTTTTGAGCTTAGATGCTGATATAAAAAAAGTTCATTAAACTATTTGCTCACTTACATATATGTACTTATTTTTTATTACAAAATTTTTAAAGCTATGTTGCCAATATAATCCTATATCCTTCTCCCTTGTACTTTTAATTATTTGAGCCTCTTAGACGATGTTCAGTTTTTATAGCCTATATTCTTATTATAAGAATACTATATCCTATAGTATTCTTACTATAGTAATAATAATAATACTATATTTTATAGTATTCTTATAGTCTTTTACTTTAGTTAATCTTTTATGCCTATATACATACATGGAAAAATACTTTCCTGTCAGCTTTGAAAACCCTACCTAATATATAATTGGCCACTCTATTCTTATATCTATACCAAGTTATTTCTATTTTTGTAACAATAGTGTGTTTTTTTCTGATTATATTCAAGACTTTAGGCTCAGAATTCAGATAATTTTCTTCTATGTTCTCCAGCAATTCTTCAGAAAAATTCTGTTGGCTCTTATCTGTGCTTATCAAGTCATAAACTCCACTGGACACATTTACAACAGGTAAGGCAATGTCACTGAAATGTTTTCCCCTTGATATATCATCTTGTTCTAATTGCAGGGCAATGACATGTTTAAGAAAAAGGAATTCCTTGTTCAAGCCAGTTGTCCATTATGGTTCATTATAAAAGACTAAACTTTGTCACCTCAATCAAAACACTCAACTATAATTTTCCTGATGGAACATTACGGGCCTTCTGAAACTTTAAAAAGTGTCATATTTCATGCCATCCGTGTAATGTGGTCTTTCATATCGTTACCATATGCCAATTATTAGCTCTGTTTCACTTCTGCTCATGTCAGGCCAAGGCAAGTGACCATTGACACCTTGCTTAGGATTGCAGAAAGAATTTTAGTTTGAAAAGCTGATCAAAATTTAGCCCCCATTGGAGAGGACCTAAAGTGAGTATCTTCCCCCCGAGTGACATGAGTAAAAGCTGACACAGCAGCAAAACCAGACTTGGGCTCCGCAGGAATCAGGCCCTGAAAACCACAGTGGCTTATAAGATCCTCTCTCAGGAATTTTTAGACAAAAGACCCAAACAGCTTGTAATGTCTTCATTATCCTCAAAACAAAGCATGTTGTTAAGTATGCCAGAGGACTCCTTGCATTCCAAAGACTTTGTGGTACAGATTGTCCCTCTTTCAATCATGCAGTTAGCATGAATCACCATCTTTGAAGAGAAAGAAACATGAAAGGGCGTTACTCAAACATTTCTGGTAATGTAGTCATTTCTTGAAATAACTAATTCTCTAGATGATTCCATTATCCTGATTTAAAGAATCTTGTGGAATGTCAGATCACATAATTATAAAGGACCTCCCCAAGAAATATGTCTTAGAACACTTTTCTACATTGTTTATTTATATTACATTTACCATCATGTATTTTGTTTGTAAAATAAATTCTCCTTTATATCAATTTTTTAATTTAGAATGAAACTGCAGATTTTGATCATGTAATTTGGTTTATAAAGACTTTCCTGAATGTGTAAATGTTAAATGTTTCAACTCATTCATTCTTCATAAAGTAAATACTGTTGTTTCTAATACTGTCAACTGAATAAAAGGCCAACCTCAAAAATTGGTTAATAAATATTTTATTCATCGTCTTATCAAGGACTATGACAAAGAGACAGAAGAAGAACCGCTCCAAAACTTGTTTACATGGGATTATATACCCATATTATATATGAGTATACATGCTTCCAAGCAATTCTCCAAATGTGTGTCACAAGGTATAATTCCATCAGTAATAAAAATTAAGGTTTACTAATTTTCACATAAACACATGAAGGAGTCTTAGGTGTTCTCAATACATTATGTTTGTATCATATCTGATTGTTCAAAAATATTGTTTGCATGCCTCCACTTAACTGGTTTACTGGGTCCTCCTGTTTTTGCTATCTCCTTGAGGTCGCTTGAGAAGATCACAGAAGGCTGACATCAGTCACCCTACAGTTTTAGAGCACAATACTAAGGCTTTCTGGAGTATGCATTTTAGGCAGCTATTTTGAGAAAAACAATATAAAATTTTTCTGATTATTTTATGAATAGTTTTCTATTTGCCAAACACATAGCCCACTAATTCTACAGTGCGGGGATTTA
Organism: Potos flavus; assembly: GCA_028534135.1. NCBI lineage: Eukaryota > Metazoa > Chordata > Mammalia > Carnivora > Procyonidae > Potos > Potos flavus. The sequence continues at coordinate 107,233,509 of CM052899.1, forward strand.
TCATCTTTATCTATAGTATACTTACTCAGTACAGGCTATAGCCTAGTTAAAGAATGTATTTGCCACTATGGCTTTCTATTTAAGGTTTATGAAATATTTTACTGTGAATTAAACATTGAATGTGTATTTCAGGGCTTCCTGACTCACAAAATCTGTCTTATTTTTAATAACTTTAAAAGCCATATTATAGAATAACTAGAAGTTAATATGACACTGTCAAGGAGCAAGAATTTCCTTTGCCCCTCAAGGTCCTTCTAACTGGCCTAAGAATCAAATTGACGTGAGACAGATTAACAGGAGAAAATCGAATTTAATTTCATACATATGGAGAATCCACACAGACATGGAAATTCCAAAGACAGTCAGGCAAAATGAGGTACATATGTCATTCTTGAACTAAGGAGAAAGGGAGAAGTGTCTGGGATTTCAAAGCGAGGGATTCAATTCACAAGAAGCTGAAAAAGAGTATATGTTTGGTACACAAATGTTTTCTGGGCCACTGAGAAACAATGGGAGAGAGAGGACATTGGTAGGTTCTTCCCTATCTACCGCACCTAGCTTGTAGTATATCTATATGTAGTAATATCTATATGTAGTTATCTATGGTGATATCTCTCCTCCTGGAGTCCTCTACCTAAATTCTGTTAGGCAGTTGAGGGGTAGGTAAAGAGCTGAGTTTTGATTGCTCTTAACACAAAAGTGATCTCATGCCTGAGTGGCCCACCTTGGGCCAGCCTGCCCATGGTCCCTACAACACCTAAACCATTGTCTACACTACAGCCATTATGTGCAATTAACTTCATTAAACATCAGTCCCTAATAGCCTTGAAATTATTGATATTATTAATTTCTAGGCATGAACATTAAAGAAAAATTATTAATGTTATATGCTCATTTTAATTTCTCTAATAACATTTATTAACTATTTTCATTTTCCTTGAATCTGACTTTATTTGAGCAAACACTAGAAATATTTCTTTAACTTGCATGATAACCACTTAATGTATAGAGAGTGAACATACCAAATTCATTTTAATAGAAAATTATTTTCAGGACATTATTTCACTCATTTGCCTACAGGTTTATTTGAAGTCAAACAAGAGAAGAAATTATTTACTTTAATAGCTTAGAAGTAAACCTTGCTAGTGTCCTGCTGCAAAGAGACTGTTTTGTAAGAATTCATTAAAGAGAATACTTTCTTTCCGGAAACAAATCTGACAAATTTGCATTGCTTTAAGGAAAAAAAAAAAAAACAACACCTTTTTTTTTTTTAATATTATCAGTTTCCTCAAAAAGATACTGACTTCCCCATATACACCTTAGGATCATCCTAATGACAATACAATTAATATTTTGTCCTATAAGAGGTGCTTTTTAATCATTTATATCCTAAATAGTTTTATAGTTTTGTAGTTTGTACTTTTCAGGAAAGCTAAGAAAAATAGAAATGCAATACTTTCCACTCATTTATTATTTCAACCAATAACACTAGGAGACTACTCTCTGCTGATACTGTGTTCAGTCCTGAGTATGGACTGCCAGGAAAAATAGAAAGGCAAATGGAAAGCAGAGTATTGTGTTTTATAAGGAGTGGAAAAAAAAAAACAAAAAAACAAAAAAACAGGTACAGTAAAGGAAAATAAGAGATATAGAGGTAAGCTAATGCTTAGGAGGTGAGCTAACGCTTCAATGAGTAGTTTGGGCATCAGAGGAAAGAATCAGAGAAAGAACCGTTCTGGGCAAAGTAAACAGCCCATGCAAAGTTCTACGTTGAAAAAGGGTTTTGAATATTTGAAAAAACTGAAAGAAGGCCAGGATGAAAGAGTTTGTGAGGGGGAATGGAACACAAAATCAGGTTGGAGAAGGAAATGTATTGGAAAACCTTAAATTCAACAGTTGTTTGTTGCTGCTATTCTATTTTTAACATC